>WBMY01013599.1:337669-418899 GCA_013397315.1 Donacobius atricapilla | reverse complement strand
ACACAGCACACACCTGGACAGAGATCGGGTCACATACCTGAACAGAGCNAGATCGGGTCATACACCTGGACAGAGCGACACAGCACACACCTGGACAGAGATCGGGTCACATACCTGAACAGAGCGACACAGCACACACCTGGACAGAGGGATACAGCACACACCTGGACAGAGGGACACAGCACACACCTGGACAGAGCTCGGGTCACACACCTGACCAGAGGGACACAGCACACACCTGCACAACCCCGGGTGAGGTGCCACTGCCCTGGGACACGTCACACGGCGGTACAATGGGTCAGGTCACACACCTGTACAACCACGGGTGACGTGTCACTTGACATGTCACACACGGGTACAAGGGGTCATGCCACACACTTGCACAGCCCCGTGTTTCAGTAACATCTCAGGTATTACATTGTCAATATGTAAGATTACAGTATGTCAATATTACAATATGTCAATATTACAGTATGTCGATATTTCTCCACTGTGCGGTGCCTGGAGCAGCCGGCAGACCTGACCAGCTCTGCTCCACACTGCCCTGCTTGCCTTGGCTCTCCCTGACTCGTTCAAAAATCAAGCTCAGGACACACTGTTAGCAAGTTCCACGTTTGAAGCTTTTCTGGGGTGCAGGGACAGGAGAAATAATGCCCCCCCTTGGCAGCTGTCAGAATTAACCAGGCACTCCTTCAGGCGCCCACGGGGTGAAGATCTGCAGGGACAGCCTGGGGTCTGGCTGCTCTGGGCCCTAAAGGTGGTGGACAAATCTGCTTTTAAGTTAAATTACAGCTGAGTGCAGTCGTTGGCCATCCCTTTGCCTTCCCCTGTGCAGCCCCAGTGCTGGAGGCAAGAAAGGGAGGACATTTCCTCTCCAGCTCTGGCTACCCCTGGATTAGATGCAACGTCAGCTGATAAATGCGACACACTGAGAGGAAAGGTGGCTCCAGAAGCATCAACAATTTCTTTAAGGAACAGTTGCTCTTCACAGCTCTTACCTGCCCACACACCTTCCTGGGTCTGAGGGATTTTGGCAGGGCTGGGAGCGTGGTGGGAGAGTGGCCGGGCAGGACTGTGGCTGAGCCAGCAGCACATCCCCCAGCAGCTCACAGGATTTCCTTCCCTCCATCCCTGCGCCAGATTATCCCAGGAGCAGATGACTTCAGGACTCAGGCAGCTTTCTGACCCAACAGACGATGGATTTAGTGTGCTGGAGAGGGCTCTACAAGCATGGGGAATAGATGAAAGGTGCCAAAATGCCTTTCCTGAGCCACTTAGAGCCTCTCTGTGACTACTGAGGTTCAAAAGCTACAAGCAATAATCACATTTTGTCAAACAGATCCAGGTTGTTACTCAGGGTAACCTGCTCGAACCTGGAAAATAAACTGCTGAGGAAATGCTAGCAATGAGGGGAATCAACCAGGCTTTGCTGACAGGGCTTAGATTACTTGTCCTCAATAGTGCTTAACAAGAAATAACTGTTTTGTAGCAGTGCTGATGTTGGATCTGGGTCAATTGCATGGGTGATGTCATCATTCCAAATAATTGGAATATTTTTGTAGTTAGCAGACAGACTGTGAGAGCTGCACAGCTCCAAACAAGCAGAGTCTGTCTGAGAGCTCAATGGTTCAGTCATTATCTGCACTCAGTCAACACAAGGGTCACTCTTGCCCTGAATTTCAGGAAGAATCCTCATGCCCTAAGATCAATGCAGAGAGTGACAGAGCTGAGAGTCTGCTCATTTTCACTCAATCCAAAGAGCAGAGTGTCCATGGTGCTGGGCACCAGCTGGAATTCACATCCACGCCAGCTGCTTCCCAGAGTTAATAATCCCTGTGACAAAGAATCAAAACTTTCATGAACGTCCTGGCTGGGGCTCTCCAAATAATCCAGAACAGGTCTCCTCTCTTGTGTCCCTGTGATTCCTGGGAGCTCTTGCTCACACCCAGAATTGCAGTTTTCCTCATCACTTGGGATTTGTCCCTCTTTCTTCAGGCTCACTTCAGAAGTGTGAGAAGCGTCAGACGCACATTCCCTGCGTCGTTCTTTGCTTCTCTTTCAGCTGCATTCTCAGCTGTGCAATAAAACCTCTCATTTGGATTTTGGATCACTCAGTGACAGGCTGCTCTCCACCCTCGGGAGAAGAGTAACTTCAAGAAAAACTTCTTGAGCATCTCCTAAATATCAACCAATCACTGCTGTTTAGTTTAGCAGATATATGGGAAAGGCTCCTATACAGCACAGTGAGGCAATAGGAATCTGCTGGAATTTCTGAATTATACACACAAAAAGAGGAAAAGATGAGTATCCCTTTTTACCTTCATTTCATTGTTCCCTAGTGGGAGACAGGGAAGGCAGCTGGAGCAAACCCCACCCATACTCTGGACATGGCATTATAGAAATTATGATGCCTTTCTTGCAAATAATGAATTAAATCTGGGCTCTGCTCCGACTTCGGACTCATGCAACACAACCGATTTTAGTGGAGTTATCCCTGTGTTGAGTCAGAAGCATGAGCCAAATACAACAAAATAAACCTCTCTCTGGTACCTGGAGTGACTCAGCTAATGCGGGTACTGCATGTCCATTTGATTGTATTATACACACAGCCATAATTTTAAGAGGTTGATACAGTAGGTACCCAACACAGGGGAGAAAACCTCAACTAAATTAAATTAATTATAGGTATATACTTAATAGAGTTAATTGAGCTATGGAGGTTACTCAGAGTGCATGTTTGGTAGCATCAGGTTACACCTTGTCTCTTTTTAAGGCTTTTCCCCCTCGGCGCTTGTGTAGCTCGGCAGGTTCCAGACTTTGCCATGGAGCACAAGTCCTGTCGTTGACTGCCCTGGGAGGGTCTCAGGCTGCAGGGAGGAGCTGGTTCAGGCGGTGACATCAGGAAAGGAGCACAGAGCCCATGTGGCAGCAGTAACTCAGCAGGTGACAGCAGCACTGGGAGCCAGCTGCACCCCTTCCCTGCAGGGGCATCTCTGCTCAGGGCCCAGCCTGGGTGCAGCTTCCCCCGGCACGGCAGAGTGACCCAGCCCACGCTGCCAGGTGACAGCCACTGTGTCCCTCCAGGAGAGGAGGGATTTGTCACCCTGCAGTCAGGGTGTGAGGAGCGGGGTAGGCTGCACCTCTGGCTTCTCCCAGGGCAGAAACACAGCTCCCGCCTCCATCCTCTCACGCTTCCTCTGCTGTCTGTAACAGAGCAGGTGTGACAATAAAGGCACAGCTTCATCATTCATCTCAGACATCAAATTACTCCCACCTACAGGCACCACATTTGCAACTCTCTCACGTATGCTGTGACTCGGGAGTGGGACTTTTATCTGGGGAAGCAGAATGCAGATCTGAACGGCACTGCTGTCTCCTGGAGGAGATAACGTGTCTCTGCTCAGAGCCCTGGTTCTGGGCTTGCCTTCTATCACACAGCTTCATTTGGCAGGGGCTGCCTGGCGTGTGAGATAGCAGGCACTGAATTACTTCAGAAAAACAGAGACTTATTCTTTCTATAAAAACAGATTAACTAATTAAAAGTGGTTTTAATTTTGTAGTTCATATTTTCTTGGGATTTTCCCAGACTCTGGAGTCCATGCTCCACACCCTGTCCTTCTGGAGAAATTTGGCGAGGGAAAGCACCACGAGATTTCTTCCCTTCCCTCTCCCTTACTCCTAAAATCCCCCCTCCCCCTTCTCCCTTCCTGCAACTGGTAAATTGTGATGAACAGGAATGTTTCTGGGAAGAAACCCAGGCAGAATTGCATTCAGAACAAGTCAAAGATTTCTTGCATAGCTGAAGCATGTGTTTGCAATCCCCGATTGCCGGAGCACGTAAGCCCTGCCAGCGAGTGCTGTTCCCTTCAGATGTTCTCAGAGAGCTCTAGGCAGTGTCCAGGGCAGCCTGTGGACAATCTGAGCTGAGGAATTGCTCCATGGCCCATCTGTTCATGGTGCCATGCCAAAAAGGTTCTCGGTGAAAGGATGGCAAAGAGCCAGCCCTACCATTCTAAGGAGCTGTGCTAGGGATGGTCAGAAACGCTGCTCTGGGACCTCCCCCAGCCACAAACTGGTTCCATGAGAGAGCTTGGCTGCTACTACCAACCTGTCAGCCCAGCCTTCAGGCGGCTTTGGGACTGATGCTCTCCAGAATAGTTAGCATGTGCTACCCCAACAAAGGACAAAACCACAAGATCCCTAATTGTAACTGCTGGGAAGCAGCAGAGAGCCAGCAACTACAGCCTGCTCTCCCTTCAGCTTGAGAGGTGCCACTGATCCAGAGAGAAAATTACTCTTCCAAGGGTGCTGTTCGGTGGTTCAAAACTGGAACCTGATAGAGCCAGGAAGGATGGGAGCTGTGGGCTGGGACATCATTTGGAAAAAGCAGCTTCAACGTATTTGTGAGGAAGGTTTTGTCCTTGGCACTACAGGGAACATGGGATATTACAGGAGCACAGTGAGCCCTTCCTCGAGCTGGTGCTGATTCTGGGGAGAGGCAGGTTGATGAAAGCATCGCTTGTCTTTCCAATGACCTTATCATGTGAGCTGAGCCTGCCAAGAGCTGTCTCTCGCTCTGTGCTCCTCGTGGCCTGGGCCAAGGCTCCTGGATGCTCTGCGCCGTATCCAACACCGCTCGGCATCGCTGGCAGGCTCCCAGGGCTCACTCGTCCTGCGTGGGACCAGGACACCTCTGTGCTTTGCTGCCTCCAGATCTCTCACTTCCAGACAGGTCCAATCTGATTTTGCAATTTTTTGAGTATAAGGAACACCCTGAGCTTGAGGGAGGAACAGAAGGAGCAAAAGTCTTCCAAAGCAAGATCTTGACCTCCATAGCTGTGAGGCTGTGCTGGCTCGTCTTTGTGCTTCCCAAAAGGATTCCCAGGTCTTTACTGGTGTGTGGCAACAATAATGAGCAAGTAACACGTGGGGGCAGCAGAAGGCTTTGCTTCCTTGTCTGGGAGTCTGGTTGGAGCATCCTTTGAAGGGTTCTGAAGAACCGAGGTGCTCCCAGGTTTGAGGGTCACTGTGCTGGGCACAAGCTGCAGCTGCTCAGACTCTGGGAAAGGATGTCGTGGGACAGAGGGGCTTTGTGGCCTCCTGGGACAGGATGTCAGCACTGAATCCTGGGATTTTGTCACTGCATCTGGTCCTGCTCCAGTTCCTGCAGGCCCAGCCCAAGCACTGCCAGGCTCATGTTCAAAGCTGTTCAGCCAGAAGACAGTCACAATGTTGTCCACAATGGAAAATTGGCTGGAGTGAAAATCCCAGAGTCACATCCCACTGCATCCCACAGGACAAGCCTTGCTGAGCTTGTTGCACCACAGGCAGGATGGAGCCCAGCACGTCCCTTTCAGTGAGGTGAAGTGAAAAAAAGAAGCCCTTACCTCATCACTGGGAAGAAAGATGAAGGTTTCAACCACTACCATTTATTCTCTTGGAGACTTGGAATTTTCAGGTAACAGGAAAAAGCCTTGATCTTGGCTGTGAAGCTCTTGAAAGCCAAGTTTTCAGACTAGGACTATTTCAGACAGGGAAGTGGCTACAATTTACACAGTATGGCTCTAAGATTTTCTGGCAGCGCTCTCTCCAGAATAGGTGTCATTTTTCCTGCTCTCAGAGAGCAGAAATTCAGGAATTGCTCGTCCACTTGATAATTGCCTGATTGCTCACATCAGTCTCCCCATCATCAGTAACATAGAGTCTGAGTGGTATTGGCACAAGCTGATGGAAATGGCAAGAAATAAAAAATCCAGAAAAAGCCAACCTTGTCACCAGAAATGATGATGGATTAGTTATAATAAGGGGTGGGAAACAAAACACCCCTGTGCTCCATGAGTAATTTAAAAAGAGTAAAATCAGATAAATTCCCAGATAGGAAAAGCATTTTCTGTAACTGAGGCTGCTACTTTAATTGGAAAATGCTGTTAACACAACTCTGACAGAGGCGAGGGCAAGAGCACAGCAGGGTTGGTGGAGATCTGCAAGTAAACAGCTGAATTGCTTCTCTCAGCCTCAATCTGCAAATTTCTGAAGCCAAAAGAACAGCTTTAAATGTAAAACTTCTGTTGGAGCTCATGCTTCAATTGGGCTGTGTGCCAGGACATGCAAAGTCTTAGGGCATTAAAAGTCTCATGGAGATGAAAAGACAGTGGGGAGTCATTTGAGTTGGCTTGTAATGCACTAAGCTATAGCAGGATCTGCCTTCATTCCCTTTAAGCCAACTTGTGGGGAGGCAAACTGAGAAAACTGATATTTTATCACTTGTAATAGTTACAGCAAAAGCTAAGCACGGCCCTGATGGAATTCCTGTGTCCTGCTTCAGCCCTGCAGAGGGGTCCCAGCCCCAAGCTGGCTCAGCCTTTCCAGTGCCTGGGAAGTGAAGTAGCCCCTGAAAATGCCCCAAACCATGAAGTGACCATCTCTAGGGATGTGTGAGCTGCTCTGTTGGCTGCTGTTTTCTCTGCACTTCAAACCATCATCTCAGACAACCCTTAACCACAGCGTAACAGAACAGGTTTGCACCTACCCTGGTCCTTCCAAGGAGCTCAAAGAGCTTTAAAAATCCCCAGCCAAGCAGTGCTGTTGAGGTTCCCTGAGTTACAGGGCAATAAATTGCTTCACCCAAGGCTGCACAACATGTTGGCATGTCAGGACAGCTCAAGGAAGACTTTGTAGGTTCAAGGCCTGGGTGCCAGAAGGGAGTTTCACCGTGGTCTCCTCCATGAGAAGCTGGCTCCAGGGTCATGCCCACAAGGACACCCTCAGTGTGGGATGAGGGTCCATGGCAGCAATATTGGCCATGATGCTCGGCCTTCAAATCTGCCAGAATCCTGGGAAAGCCATCCCAGGACCCTGTGCTCAGAGTGCTAAAATCAGAGCCTGTGTATGAGACAAAATAAAAAAGGGGAAGAGGAGCCATTAGAAGAATTAAAGGGACACATGAGCAGATGAAAGGTGCAAAGTCTCATCTTTTGTGTTCCCAGGTGGGACATCACCAGCAGCAGAGGGAATACCACAGAGAATCAGTGGGAAGTGGATCAAGTAACCCCCACCTCGCCCCACTTCTTGAAATGCAAAACACACAATTGCTGAGCTCTTGCTCAAAGCAAAGCACAATCCTCTCCTCTCATTGTTACATGTAACCCAGAGCCTGTGGAAGCAGCTACAGTGAATTAACATGAGAGAAAGGAGCTGGATTGAATTTACTAAGGGAGACAAAAACCCCTACAGGCATGTTGTTAAGAAAGAATGAGCACTAATTCTGTTTATTCTGATTCGTTTTGTTTGATTGTGCTTGATTGTGCTTGCCCTAGGAAACATGAGAGCTGGTGGGGATCATATCAGCAAAGAAAATCGGAGGGCAACAAGTTGATGGTTTAGAGTTCATGCAAACATCTGCCAGCCACTGAACAAGAAGAAAAGAGCTGGCTCAGAGGCAGTCACTTATCTACTGATAAGGTCCTCTGGGGGAAGAATCTCAGAATGATGTGAAAGAGAGATGGGGAATTGTGCAGCAGAGCTAAGCCAAGCTGTCAGCAGAGAATATGGCATGGTTGGGGTTTTTCTTTGTTTTCCTCCCAGTTCTTCCCCATTTATTATTAGAACAAAGAGTATTTTCTGCCTGTAAAAATCTTTGTGCCTAAAGATGTAACACTGGGGTGCGCTCCTGCACCAGAGCTGAACTTCTGGGTAGCTTTGATTCAACTTTCTGGAGAAAGTCATAGTAAAACTCTTAGCTATGGATCATTGTATGATCATTACCTCAGCTTCCAACACCTACATTTACAATTCCTTGTTTGTGGAGATAAAATACATCACCATGGTTTCAACTCACCAGAAAGTCTCCCCCACCAGCTGCTCTCTGTGGAAGTGTCAGAGGAAGGAGATCAGGTCCCAGGTGGCCAGAGAACACAAACTGTGGCCAGGCAGGAGCAGAAGCTGTCAAACATGAAGCATCTGGAGAGGTGAGGAAATTCAGGACAACCTCTTGGTCCAGCAGATAAACCTTCTTACCTTCTTTTACAGATGTGATGCGCTTACAGATGTTCCCTGAAAGGGGCAGCAGAGACCAATCCCACACAATGAACAGAAAGCGCCGTCCTGATCAGGGAGAAATAAAAATGAAGAGCAAGGATTATTTGCAATGTTTCTCTTCCTTGGCATACACAACTCCACCATGTGTCCACTCAAATAAAAACAGCTTGGACCTTGGGCTGCGTGGTAGAATCTTGTTTGACTCTCTGATCACTTCCTTCAGCTGCATTTGAGAGGAGCGCACCAACCCTGCAGACGTGGGTGCTGAGTGTGCAGACATTGTGGAGCTCTATATAATTAATGCACTGATTAACACCTCTGTCACTGCACAGCACAGCAGCCTTTGGGCTGGCAGGGGCAACAGTGTCATTTGGGAAAGGTTCACTAACAGGCTCATGGGTACCTGCACCACAGCTCATCACTAACACAATTTGGCTCCCACCTGACCCTGAAAGAGGGAGATGAGGAAAAAGGCTGCTTAGACTATCAAGGTTCCCAACAGTCCGTGTTGATGTGAAGGAGTGAAGAAGGGAAGCCCATCTTGGACCATCTTTACAATCTCTTCAGGCTCTCCTGAACCACTCAGAGTTAACTCCAGAGCTGATCCAAGTCACTGCCTGGAGAAGGCGGCACAGTTATTTACCTGCAGCAAATCTCATGTTTTACTTCATCTAAGTCTCTTACCCAGCTTGCCCTGTTGCTTTAATTGCCTTATGCCCCTCTCTAGCACTGTCCACAATCCCCAGTGGAGAGGATGTCCAAGAGCTCCAACCATGGGACAAAACCACAGGCACAAACCATGCACCAGTTTCTTCATCAAGGATTTGAAAGAGGCCTAAGATTTGAAAGCAAGGAGGGGCCAGTGTGAGGTGAGAAGGCAGCAGAGGAGCTGAGGCAGCAGGAGCTTTATCAGGAAACCAAGAACCCTCTCTGCTCCTGCTCTCAGGATAGAACAGCACACCAGCAAATCTGGCTGCAGACTGAAATCTTGGCTTCCCCTGAAGCCAATGGCAAACATCCCACTGGCTTCAATGGGAGCAGGACTTGATGCCAGATCTCGTGCTTCCCATTCCTTTGCCGTAGCCATGAGAGCAAGCTTCCCTTCCAAGGCTGTGTCTGCAGCTAGAGCCTCCAGGAGCAGGAGAATGGCTCTCCTTGCAGCCTGAGAAGTATCAACGGGAAGTGAAAGACTGATTTTTAAACAGAAATGGTGATTGTCCTAGAGAACAACTTGCTTAGAATTATGGGGCCTTCTGGAGCCATTTCTTTCTCTCTTAAAAATTCCCCTTAGGCTTTAGGTGCCCACAGGGTGCCCAGCAGCTCAAGCAGAGATTTTGGCTGTGATGAAATCATGAGAGGGGGAAGTGGCTTGCGCTGGGATATGCAACTATCAACACTCATCTCTCCCAGCCTTACCATCCCTCATTCCCCACCTGCTCACACAGCAGCACCTGCACACAGTGGGACTTAAAGCAACACAGCAAACAGGCAGGAGAAGACTAAGTTTGCCCATTTCTGTTTTTACCACAACTCTGCTGATGAAGGAAGAGCTGTGCACTGACCACACAGGGCTCTACGTTTGCTCTGGCACGAGCATCCCTCTGCTGAGATGAGCATCTTGAGAGCCCCGAGCTGTTTGTGAGGTGGCAAGGCCACGTCTCTCATTTCCTGAAAGTCTTTGCTTTCCTTGGCAGAAATGAAGGACTTTGTCAGGGAAATCTTGGTGGGTGTTTTGTGATCAGTCAAGCACAGCAGATTACTCGAGGGTGTATACAGGACCTCCCGTCTTCTTGACGTAGGAAAACGATTCTGCTCGCTCCAGAAATCCAGGAGTCACCAGCATGGTGCTGACCACCTGTATTATTCCTTAGGTCACGTGGCATGTCTACTGGACAGATTGATGTCTGTACAGCTGACTGTTTGCATATCAATTCTAGAGGCAAAGGAAATTCTTCAAATCCCGGAGCACAAATGTGCAGTGCTACAGAAAAGCAGGTGGAGATGTGCCAAGTTACAGCTCCTTAGCTGCTGCCCCTGTAAGGAATGCCCTGCGAGGAAAACTGGAAAATATTTCATGAAAGAGCAAAGATAACACAAGACAATCTGGCAAAGGGTAGAATTTAATATTAATGGCTTTCCTTTAGTCACTGTATTTCCTGTTCCTAAGTTAACCCTCTAAAATCAGCCATGGTCAGAGAAGGGCTATAAACTTTTGCACATCAAAAAGGTCTTTCACTGAAAGATCTCAGAGCACTTTGAAAGTGTTAGGGACTGCTGATGGATGTTTTTTCCCTGAGGAGACTGTCCATGTAGCCAATGGGCAGATGCTCCTTTGGCTGCTGAGGCCAAACACTGAAAAGTTTGGCTACTCCGTAAGAACATCTTCCTTCTTTGCCTCCCAGGTTCCTGTCATCACAGGAACCCAAAAATGAGAGGAGCTGGGCTTCCCTTGAGCTCAGTGTAGAAAATACCTTCCTCATGGGCAGATGGGTAACAGACACACAGCAGGGATGCACGGGTGTCCTTTCAGCCCAGCAGCCACTTGAGGATCTTGTCCCTGCAGATCTCAGGGTTACATGGAGACAGCTCAAGGCTGTGCCTGGCTCAGCTGCTGCTGTATCTGCACATCACCATTAAAGCACACTGAAACTTGCCTTGAAAGGGAGCTGGGCCAGCCCCACCTCCCCACCCTTCCCTGCCAACTGGTGCTTGCCTGGAGGAGTCCAGAATCAGTGCAAGCAGATAAGAGACGGACAACGTGGCTTCTCTGAGTCCTAGGGTCCTTTGCTCAGAGGAGATCCTTCTATGCCCACCCACATCTTCCTCTAACCTGGCAAAGTACCTGAATTACTCAGCTGACTTGCCAAGAGAGATTTAGGCTGGAAACCTCTCTAGAAAGATGTCTCTCATTAGGAGCAGGGGGCTGGCTGGGGCACAGAGCTGGGAGAGGAGTGTTACTCATTCCTGCCTCACACTGGGCCCTTCAGACACTCTCCTCTCCTGCAAGATGCACTGTTCTGTGACTGCTGGCAGAAATTAATGAGCAGAGCTGGTTGAAAAACTTTCCATCAAAACAGTGCTTCTGCTTTGCCAGACGATAGTTGAAAAATTAAGTGGAAAAATTAGAGAAGAGAGCCTGGGTTTGGGCTGACATTGTTGGTCCAAAAATCCCAAACTTGGGATTTTTTAGCCAAAAATGGAAGCATTTGGGGAAAGCAGGGGAGGAAAGGGAGGTGCCTGGCAAGACTTAGTGATACCCTGAAAAACATCTACAAAAATTTTGACAACTACAAGGGTATTTTTGTCGATTTTATCTTTTTTTTTTTTTTCCATAGTGAAGGATACTTCTGCTTTTAGAACCATTCTAGGGGAGGCTGAAAACAAGTAAATAAGCTTTTTCTTTCTTACACATATGGCTACAGATCCCCCACAACTTGTGGCATAAGCACAGGCAGCAGCTCCTCTGGAGAGACCCATCAGAATGACCAGGTCTGTGCTAGGAGCTGCCCAAGAGCTGATTATCCCCAAACTGTGACTCTCAGGAAGGGACACACACAGAGCTGGTGCTGCTGGGAGTTTGTACAGCTGATGGGGAGCCTCGATAACCTCTCAGTTGCCTTGCACACAAATAAACTGAGCCACGGGGACAGCCAGGGAACAGGGCTGCTGATGGAAGGTACTGTGCACACAGCTGCTGCAAAACCACCCGTGCTGAACACTCAGGCAGCCACAGGCAGAGAGTTGTTGTTGCAGGGAGAATGGCACATGAATACCTGGGAACCCACAGAGAGCTCTTTTCCATCTTGCTTACCCAATAATGTGGTTTTCCTATTTCCCCTTTAAAATTGTCTCTTCAGCAAAACATGGTTAGGGAGAAATAAAAGAGATGGAATCTTCCTTACCCTCTGGGAAATGTGGCTGACAGCATTTCTTGGGCTCAGTGTCACTGTCCCCTCCTCAAGGCATTGTTGGCCAGGGATGTGATGGGGGAAGAAGCCATGAGCGAGAGCGGCTGGCAGCTCCAGGGTGATGATGCCCAAAGAAAGCAGAATTCCAGTATTCCAGCAGGGTCCTTCTTCCTCCACACAAACCTGGGCACAGAACAGAGCTGACAGTGCTGAAGGCAGAGCAGCACAGGTGGCACCAGCTCTGTGAGAAAACCAAATGTTGTTATTGAGCAGTGGGGAGCAGAGAAAGTTCAATTTATGGTGATTTTCTAAGGAATCAGACCATGATTCTGGACAGGATTTATATTTTAAACAACACCTATTCTTTAAATTCAATCTAGATGTGGATTTCATACCTTTTCCTTAATGAGAGCAGCACTGGAGGAGGCAGGCACAGGAGTTCTGATGTGTCCTGGCAGGGAACTGCTGCAGGTCCCCTTGCTGAAAGCCCAAGCTTGACCCTCATCCCAGCACAGCCTGGGGTGACAGTCCCAGCCACTTCCACCACAAGCAGCTCTGGCTCAGAGCCTCCAGAGTGATAAAAGACTTCTTGTGTGATCATCTCAGGAGGGAAGTTTGGTGCCAAACAAAGCTGCAGTCTGGTTGGGTCCTTTTGTCATCACAGACAAAATCAAAGAAAAAAACAGAGAGCTGGGGAAAGAAATGGAAGCTGCAAAACATTGAAATAATGTCTTTTCTAAGCAAATTAATAAAGTCCAACCCCAAGAATGGCTTGTCTGGTTTTGCTGACAGGCTGCACTGATCTTGGTGCAACATGAACGACTGTTAAAGGATTCCCCTTTTCCACTGATCCCGTAGCAGTCCAAGTACTTTCACTCCCTGTCTCCAGAAAGGCTCCAGTGATGCTGCAGTGCGCAGTGACCTTACCGAAAGCCGTCAGTGATCCTTCAGCAGCTGGTGGTTTGTGGGCAGGTGGAGCCAGCCCTGCAGAGTGGGGAGCAACCAGTGTTCTCCTGGTGAAAAATGAGTGTTTTCCTCCATTCCAGGCCACATGGAGAGCAGCATCACATCCTATTATTCCTGACACCACCAGAAGTGTGAGTGCATGGAATGGGAGCACATCTGGCACAGATCTTCTCTGCCTGGAACTCCACAGCACGCTGGTGTTTGCACTCTTCAGCAAGAAGAAAACATTCCTTTCTCCATGGAAATGTTCCACGTGGTGTTGGGGAAAGCACAGAGGAACATTTGGTTTTCACTCTACCAGAGAGCAGAGTCCTCAGCAGTGATACTCGGTGAGCATGGGGCTGATGTGAGGATAAAGAGTTCCACATTTTGGAAGGAAAATTCCTTCCAGAGCAAGCAGGGTGCTGCCAGCTTGCTGCAAGAGACAGCTGAGGCTGCCATGGACACCAGGAGAGTGAAGGGAGCAGGTGGAGTTGGTGGAGGCAGAAGTGACCTCCAAGGAGGGGAGGAAGGATTTTACTTTCCTCCTGATCCTTCTGTGCCAGAGCCCCAGAGCCATCTAACCCCACCAGCCTTTGGTGACCTTGGCTGAGGTGTCTTAAATTAAAAAAAAAACAAAAACAAACAACTGAGCTCACGGGGAAGAGCAATGGCTTGGGCAGAAATGGGGATTAGGAATAAGAGAAAAATAGCAAACGGCTACATGAAAAATAGGCAAAGTAAGTATATAATCCTACTGGGTTTATAGGAGAGATATTGGCACATACCAGGAACATTTCAAGCCAAATGTATGACAGCATTCCTTACACCCCTCCCACCCACTGCCATACCCCAGCTTAATGCAAAGCCCTTTGGCTTCCCCAGGCTTAGAGCTCCGTTTTATTGTTCAAACAGGTCAACGATTGCAATCAGATGTTGACTGCAGGCAAGGCACAAACAGGATGATGTGTTAATGCACAGCACGCCGTGGATGGAGTTTCTGCAGTGCTGCTGCTGTGAATGGTCCTGTGAAGGGTGGCAGCTGCGTTGGTATCCCCCAAGGCTGCCTTGGAAATCCGGGAAGCCCATCAGTGCTGTGCCATGCATCTGGTGTGAGATCAGTAAATGAGCTCCGGTATTAAAGTATAAACTCCATTTCTGGAAATCATTGTGGGAGGAGGGCTCTCACACCAACTCTGCTTTGGTTTGTTATAAAACCATAGAATCGTTTAGGTTGGAAGAGACCTCTAAGATCATCGAGTCCAACCCAGCACTGCCAAGTCCACCACTCCACCACATCCCTGAGTTTTGAAGGCTGCTTTAGAAAGATGCTGCTCCCACCTCCAAGTGCCCTTTTACCAAGAATTGAGCTGGAGCGGGATGCAGATGATGACATCTTTGTAAGACAGGGAGAGGATCCTGCAGGTGCATCTGTGTGCAGCTGACTGCAGAAACAACCTTCACCGTGCTGGGGGAGAGCTGAACAGCACAGACTTTAGCTAGTGCCTACAACAAAGACATCCAAACCACGTGGCACTGAAGTAATTCCGTTTATTTCACACCAGGGGAGGGTGCAGCTAGGGTATGCAGACACCTTCCCAATGGATGGGATCGTTTTGCTCCGACAGAAATTTCCACATGCTCAGCACTGCTCATAGTCAGGGGTTGCCTGTGGAGCTGCTGCTCCCTCCCAGCTCTGGCTCAGCAGGAACAACCTTGCCCAAAAGCACTCTCAGAACGTCCCTCTCCCCAGGGAGAAGCTCCACCCTCCCACAGCCTGCCCAGGCACACACAGATATCCCAAACACAGCCTGGCACGCTCTTCCCAGACAGGAATTTTCTGCTGTTGTGTCACTGACCACAGACCTGGAAGGCATTATCCAGGTGTTAACATCCCCGGGCTTTGTTTTGCAACCTGCCCAGGACAAGACCCATCATTTCTTGGTTTGTTAGCACACTGAGAACTCTGAGGTGCCAGAATTTTACTGTCAAATGACCTTTTACACTGACCACAGCAATTAAACAGTTGCCCTAGATTTAACCAAATCCCAGTCTCAGTCCAGTATTACACAGATGCATAATGTACCACTTACAGCTTCACTCCTTCCTCTTAATTGTCATGCTATTGGGTTTGCTTTGTATTTTTGTTTCAAGTTCAGAAACCTTATTAAAGTTGTTATGGAAAAAATAAATTTATTATTCAACACATTCAATTTGTTCAAAATGGAATGATCCTCTTTTTCTTTCCTTTTTGCTTTCATTTACAACTGGTTCCATTCAATTTGACTGTTTTTTATCTTTTTCTATTTATAACCAGCACCAAGAAGAAAAATTACCATGGATACAGCACATATGCAAATTAGCTAATGGAAAAATATATACATTTCACTCTGTAATGAGAAAACTTAAATGATATTATTGCCATGGAGAATATATCCCTGTATTATAATAAAATATCAAGCAATAATCGACTGCTAAGATTCTTTTCCACCGACAAAAAATAGCACCATACATGAGATAGTGAGAATCTACACTCAATAACACACTTGTGCAACTAGAAATGTACAGTACTTTAGTAACAGTACAGAGTATTGTTTACAATATGGAAATACCACCACTGTAATCAAAAGAGCATCAATCTTTTATGAACAACTCAGAAAAGTATTGTCATAGATAAGCTGCTTGTTTCAGTGTTTCTTTTCACCAGAATGTGGGAACTGAGGGCAGAGCATAGCTGTGACTTCATTGTAAAGCTCCTATAAAATGATAAAAACCAGAAGTGCAGAAATACCGAACAGAATTAAATTTTTTTGTTATTATTTTTCTGGCTGTTATGTGATGGGATGGTTGTCACCATGTGAAGTAAGAGAACTGAATAAAACGGAGCTGTGTTGTGCCATCAGTTCTTAATCAGCACTGGGGGGTTTAGTTATAAAAAATAAAAGGTTGATGCATGCTTATCTGTGAGCTGTGAGAGCAAGTGAAGTGGTTTTTTCTCAGTGCTCATACAGTTGAAAAAAATCCTTATAAATTCCTGTTTCCTTAGGTAGGACACAGAACTTGAACCCAAGTGACCTTTGGGTCCAGAACCCAGCAGATTGGGTCAGGCCACAGGTCTAACCAGCCTAGCACCTTGTTGTGGACAGTGGCCAGCGGTGAATTATTACTAAAAAACACAGAACCTAAAATCCTTCCTCTCCTATGTCCTACCTTTTGCCTAGAGAGGGTCACAGATCAGCACCAGAAGGAGAACGTTCCCTGCGGTGGAGAAGCACCTTTGATTGCCAGCAATGATAACTCACACAATTCTGCCAAGGTAACAGAAAAAATGTTGCCCATGAGAAGAAAAACAGCAAATTCCAAAAGCAGTGAGGGGTGCCAGGGGACTCAGGGGTGGCAGCAAGGACAGCCCCAGTGCCACTGCAGGCAGAGGGGGAAACACCACTCTGAATTACAGACATAAACCTGGTCCTCCGGGCTGCCTGATCTCTTGGAACTTTCTCATTAGCAGTTCTTCTACCTGTTAATCAGCCTAATTGAGGACCCCCTGGTATTGTCTAAATCTTCCCCGTCACCCCTGTCAACAATTTTCCCTTGGTTACTTGCTAAGTACTGACACAACCTCTGGGCTGGGCAACAGGGTGGGAATAACAGAAAAAGGAGGTCAAGTCCTGATTACAAATTGCCCCCCAAAAATTCAGTATAACAAAAACCAAGCTGGAATCATTTCCCTAATAGAGAAAATCATCTGAGGCATTGGAAAGCAGACCTGTTTGAGACAGGCACTTGAGGAAAAAAGGTGTGCAAATGTGCCCTTGTGCATCAGGCCAGCCCTGGTGCACACACACTCATTTGCACTAACGAGCACGGATGTAAATGTGAAGCCCACACAGGGTTAGTCTGTTGATGAACATTATCTCCCTGTGCTTGAAAAATTTAGCCCTTAATAAAATGCTAACAGATTATTCCAGTGAGGTCCTGGATATGGAAAGAACTCTACTAAGCAAAAAATTGCTTTTAAGGCATGTTAGGTACTAAGAGTCTTTATCCTTCCTTGCATTGACAAAAAGAGGCAACAGCAACAAAGACAACCTGGGGCCAGGAGCGAGCTGCAAGCCAGCCTGGCCCAGGGGAGTGGCTGGGCTCGGGTCTGCGCGCAGCTCCAAGGAGTCAAACACTCACACACAGTTCTAGAGCCAGTACAAAGCTGCAATTCTCCAAAGGGCTCTGCTCCTGTCACGAGGAGGGGCTGAAACTCAACCACGGCCTGGTGCCCTGGCAAGGGAAATGAAATGACGCTTGTTGGAGCAAGATGTGCCAGGGAGACACTGACGTGCGTGTGACAATGGGGGACAGGCCCTGCCCTGGGCAGAGCTCCTGTTTCAAGTCTCTCATCACAGAGAGGAGTCTGGTTTAAAGTGCAGAGACATGGCAGAGAGTATTGTGTGTGCAGCACCTGTAAATGCTCTGATAGCACCAAACCTGCCAGCACCACAGAAGTGAGACAGGGAGCAGTCAAAGACAGCGAGGAAATTCCCAGCCCCTGAAAGCAATGGAAGTCTGAGCCCTGTGGCTTCCCACAAGCTCCAGGTTACACTTTGAGTGTCTTGCTTCCCTGGCTACTTCTGGTTACTCCAAAAGCTACATAACCTCAGCTGTATAAAAGAGCCTAGAGATAGGAAACACCTGTTCTGCTCCCCACTACATCCTTTTCATAAGGATTGTTCCAAATTCAGTTTCTGTTCCAACCCTATCCAGTTTCACAGTCCTCTTGTAAGAACCAACAGTCTCATTATCTGATTGACTTCTAAAAATTGGAGAGAGCTTAGGCCAAGCAATCCCTCAGTGAGCTCTACTGGATGAAATGATTTCTGGCTTCTCCCATCTCATGTAAATGGTTCTTGTTTAAAAGTAACTACCTACGGCTGTTAATAAGCTTTCATTTCATTAAGCTCAGAGAAAAATCAGGTTTCATAAAAGAAACTCTATTATTGTGGGGAAAAGATAGAGAGGATTGTTTTTGAAAATTAGAAGGAAAAGCACTCCCTATTAATGGCTCTAAAAATATGACTTGGAATGTTGGATATAATTATACTGAGTTTTCTGTAGGAAATTCAGAGACGTCCATCCTTTACTATCAGTTTTCACAAGCTTTTACAGAAAATCCTCTCTTTAAAGTAATTCTTTCATTTATGCATGTCCCTCCAAGCCCACTCTGCAGGAGGATAACTGCTCGGAATTGAAAACAACAGATAAAAGCCAAGATTAAAAGATTAAGTAATGTCTCTACCTTTGCTGAATTATTTTACCAGAGGCCTTCCTCCATGGAGGTACCCATAACCTTATCCAACATAATCACTTTGCAACTCTTGTCTTTTCCTTTAATGGTAGCAAGCCATCCAGTGGCTGGTGATTTAATATATTAAAAAAGCATTAATGAAAAATGTGAGGATGTCAAAATATTCAGAAATGATTGGCTACTTGAGATGACCCTTTCTGTGTGTTTTTTTTAAGGTGGATGAGCAGATGACTTTGGTATCCAGTCTGTAGGATTCGTTTCAAGTCTCATTAGGTGTGCTTTGGGATCCACCATGGCTGTAGCAACTCAGGAAGTTCCAGTACTCAGACCTACTAGTCTGTGATTTACATACAAACAGCTGGAAGACTCTAAGGATTGGCACAGGTTCATTAACTCTTCTGCTGCATCTTGTTTGCATAAAAGTCTCTGCAGGTCTGGCAGCAGCGCTGGTACCACCGCATGTCCTGGCACAGGTTCTTCTCGCGGATCACCCTGCAGTACACTGTCCACTGGTCCCCCGTGCACTTGTAGGTGAGGGCAGCTTGGGAGGAGACAAGAAAGGAGAAACTGCCAGATTAGCCCAGGAACAGCTCTGCAGGTGTGACCAAAAGCCCTGCACCTGAGGGGAGGGAGGGCCACGGCACCGGAGAGCAGCGGATGTTCTCTCTCCCAAAATATCGGGCTCTTGGAAGTGTTTCCTTCCTTCCCCGGACATGAATGGGGAGTGAAAACCTCCTCATGCTGTACCTATTTTGTCTCAGAGGCAGACAGGCCTGGATGAACAAAACATCCCAAGATTCAGCCCAGATTTAAGGCCATGAACTCCCACCACAATCAATGGGATGGAGATGAATAAATCACACACCTGGCAAGAACACCTGAGACAGACCTTATGAATCTGAGATGGGAGAGCTCACATAATAGAAACTAAGCCACAAACAAGACTAGGACTAATACTTCAGAGGTCCAGTGTCCCTCATAGGTTGTGAAGGAAGACAGGAAAGAAGTGACAGAACAAATCCCTCTGAATGTGCTGTCAATGAGAGACACTGAACACAGACACAGAAGTCAGGTGAGGTGAACTCCACACTTAGATATTTTTGGAAATGTTATCCAAGACAAAAACCATTCTGAAGTAGGGACAAGGCAGCGTGGCGTCTGTAGACTACTGGGGTTTTTTTTCTGCTTTCTTTTTTTTTTCTGATGCTCCCATTGCAGAAAACAGAAAATTCTGTTTAAAGATAATCCAATTAGAATTGTTTATATGCAAAAAGAGCAAAACACTCAATTATATGTCTTTATACTAATATCAAATATCATTGTTTCTGGCCCTGGTGATTCCAAGCCTGGTTTAGAAACAAAAGCATCCCAAATTGCTTGCAGATTACTTTCAGCAGGGACTTGAGCCTCCTCAGTCTTCTAAACACATGAGCATTTTATTGCTTCGTCCTAAAACGTGAATTAGGATGGATTTCTTGTCTCATCAGTGTTTCAAGGGCTTACTTCTCAAATGAAATGTTTTCCTTTCACTATGCTCTTAGGGCTAAAATATCTGGGAAGTACTCTCATACCAGGAGAGGTTAGAAGCCCTCAGCATGAGTGCATTTGCAAGAATGAAAGTCCTCATTTTCTCTTAAAACATCTGGTGAACTTTAGGGTAACAAATTTCAGTTCAGAAGTTTCAAGTCCAGTCCTAGTTTAAGTGTTATTTAATCCTGGACAGCACTATTAGAAAATGGTTCTCTATTATTTAGCAGTTCTGTGTTTTCATGTGTGTTAGAGGTTTCTCAGCCTGTAAGATCAGCTCAGCTGTGACAGAGGAGGCTGCTCTTTCTTCTTGTTTACAACCCAGCCTCTTGTAGCAAAAGGGGACAGGAGACACCCATGAGGGCTGTGTCAGTGTAGCTGATGCCTTAATTTAGCTTCATCTTACTGTGAAATGTAAAGAAACCAACTTGGTTCTTGGAGCTGTGATGGAACACACAGGGCTGAAGCTTGGAAAAATATACTTTTAGTATATTTATATTTTTATCCCCTTACAAATGAAGAAAATACAATGTGGAAAATCTTGAGATCCCCACAGATTTGTATTAACAGAGGCATTCTTAACTAGTGGCATGTCTTAAGTACAGTGTTATGGTGTGTAAGGAAACAGATGGTTATCATCATATTCTCGTCTCAGCCAGGGACACAAGGCATGCAGGGAGGGTGAGGAGGAGGACAGTGACAGAAAATCACAGGGTTTACAGGAAGAGGCTGGATGCTCTGTTGCTCCTCTGGGCAAATCAATCCATCAAACCACCTGTCAGGGTCATGTATTTTCTTGGGGCACGATGAATAAGTGATCCTACTTCACACTCAGTGCAGCGCAGGCAGCGTGTGGAAGGGGTTGTGATGGAGAAAGATGCACCTGCCAGCTCCCTCACCTCTGTGATCAATCAGTCAGTCAATCAATCAATCCAATCAATCACCCCCCATTTGTGTGCTCCTGCTGCTCCCTCAGCTCCATCCTCTGCCAAGCCCTCCACTTGGGCACAGCCTGAGGCAGGGGCCGGACAGGACCTTTAGCCCGGAGTCTGGCTGAGCCGCTCCCAGTTTCTGGCCCCTGACAATCCCTGCGGCCCTCAGCGGGCACCCCGGGCAGCTGGCACCGTCCCCCCAGGCCCCTGACTCACCCAGCCTGGGCGAGGTGATGGTGTTGACGTTGATCCTGTCGTTGCAGACCTCCTGGTGGCACTGCCTGTAGGCCGCGGGCTTGGCCAGCGCCGGGCACTCGCTGCCGTGGCGCCCGGTCACTTTGTGCATGCACTGCACCACGCGCGACTGCAGCCCCTTGCCGCAGGTGGAGGAGCACTGCAGGAGAGAGCACACTGAGCACAGGGCTTTCCATGTCACGGGCACAGCAAAAATCACCGCCAGGGCAGAGGCTGCAGCCCCCGTGGTGCTGAGGGCTGGCAGCTGGGTCACTGTGGCAGCCAGGGACCCTCCGTGCGGCTGCCGTGTTGTCCGTGGTGGTTCTGCACCTCCGGGGAGTGCTGTGAGCAGAGGAACTCTCCTGGCTCAGGGAAGGAACCTGCTGTCTTTCTGCCCGGAGTTCACCTACTCTGACTGTCCCCTGTGGATGACCATTGGGGTTCAAGCAGACAAAAATGCAATTCCCCCACGAGTCATGAAGAGACAAAGCTGAAAAATGTGTAATGCTTAATTATGGAGCAGCAGCTTCCACCTCCCTCTCTGTGCGGAACCCGGTGGTACTTGGTTTAAAAGCCCTCTCCCAGACTTGGACGGTCTAACAAGGCTTCCTCCACAGGCAGGATGACCAGAGCCAGGCACTGCCAAAGGATAAATCCCAGGATCACAGTGGAGGCTGGCAGCTCCTGCATGCCCAGACCTCTGAGAAGCTCTGTTCTGCAGAGAACACATCAGGTATTCCAGTATTCACTCCCATCTATCCCTGCTAACTGTCTGGCACTAGCCTGTCCTCCTGGGAGCAATTGCAAATTGTACTCATGAGTTTTGGCTGCTATTAGCCAGGAGGCCCAGCCTGTTCATATGCTCTCTTTGTTGTCATACAATCAGAGTCCCTCCCTCTCCCTCCCTCTTCCTCTGGCCCAGTCACTTGTGATTTACAATGTCCTACTTGCACGCTGTTCAATTTTAATAAAGCAAACACAGTGAGCACAGGGAGGTGCAGCAGCTGGAGTCAATAAAAGAACCTTGTATTTAACATAAAGAAACAATGGCTTGCAAGACTTGGGTAAGATTCCTGTTTCTGCTAAAGCCACACACGCGCAAATGATGGCAGAGAGGAGGAGGTGAGGGAAAGCCCAGGAGGTATCAACAGAATGATGTAAAAAAAGGTCATGTTTTCTGTCCTCTGGTGTTTCTCACCAAAGTCAGGGCATTGGAGCTTTCTCTCTGAAAAACACCATCACCTCAGAGAGGTAGTTCTCCAAAAAGAGATGCCACACACTGGAGAGGTTCAGAAGATGGGCATCACTGAGGTTGGACCGAAGTCCAGGTACAAATCCTGTGTGTGCAATGTGGATGCTTGTGAGACCCAGATCCACGGGCAGAGCACGTGGATGCACACAGGGCTCCACCTCTACGTGCAAGGGGGGTGAGTACAGCAAAGCTGTGGTCATTTTGGTCTGGAAACATCACAAGAAACCCTAGCTTTTTGTGTTTTTTTTTTTTTCCTTTACAATCTTCTTATTCCAGTTGAGGTTCAACACACCAGTTTATGACAGATATTTTTACACTTAGATTTTTCAGGCGTTGAATTTACATAAAAAATTGATCACTTTCAAATAATACCTCAGCAATGGTTACAGTATTTAGGATTATACTGAATGAACCCTTCTCCCGCCCTATAGTGAACAATTCCAAAAATCAGGAATTAAAAGTCCCTGATTTAAATCCCCTTCACAATCTGAATTTATGCAGCGAGATCTGAGCATTACATTAGTAATGGAACTCAGCTCTTCCCCAGCAGTGAGTGCCCTCAGTGACTTCCACCAGCCTGGAAGCCAGTCAGGCATGGCCACTGGATTTAAAGTGAACTATTTTCATCTTGCTAAATGCAACTCTTAGGCCCTTCCACTTCACCAGTCAAATGCAACCTTTAATCCTCAGGATTTCAGTGACACTTTTAGTCCTTGCAGTGCTTTACTAATCTTGATCCTCCCCAAACTCTTTGCTTTGGGAGGGGAATTGTACATCTATTTTGCAAACAGAATGGCTGTTATGACACAGGCATTAAATAACTCGGGCCATGGGCTTCCTCCACGTGATTGCAACAGTGAGTCTGAAACCTCTGTCTCTGGCTTTTGAGCTCTCCCTGTGCCCTTAACAGGGGGGACATGGGGAGAAAGAAGGGAAAAAAGGACAAACCCAGCATTTTTCTCATAAGGTGAATTAGGTTTTCAGATACCAACACACAAACACTCACCTACCTTTGTCTGTGTTCCTGTCACTGCATTTGTTAGCCAGCAAGGAGGGCAAGCAATGAAGCTTTTTTCCACAGACACTGCCAACTCCAATCCTCAGACAAATAACAGCAGAGCTTTTGCCTGAAGCAGTTTTATTCCTTCTCCTGGGAGACTGGGATCATCACCTATGCTATGCAATTAGTTTTTCACAGCCAGCAAGACAGATTTTAACATCTTTCTTGAACTCTTTAGGGTTTGGCAGCTAAAGGAAGGTTGGACATCTGGCTTATTTTAAGATGAAATTTTCAGCTCGGTACTTGGATAGTCTCTTTCCTAGGAATTTCAATAGGAAATAGGAATAGATACAAAATACATACAAAGGGGGAATTGTTACCCATGCTGCACTATGAGAAGAGGACCTCATTAAAAGAGGCATAAAAATCAAACTCCAACTGCACAGCAAATTCCCATAAATACCTCCTCTCTCCTTCTCTGGACAGTTAAATATACTGCTGTGGACTCTCTGTTCCCAAATGTTTGTGCAGCAAGGAACCACATCCACAGAATAATTTTCAGGGCTGGATTCAGCAGAGAGGACCCACCAGCAATCTGCCTCCTGTGGGAAGCTGGGCCTGGGACAAGGGGTTGAGCAGGGATGCTGGTGCCAAACAAAGAAGTGGATTTAACCTTCCACCAGGCACTGCCAGTGGTGTCCCTGTCACAAAAATGCACGTGCAAAATGCACAGAGTTTAACCAAAATGCCCTAAACTGACAGTACAAGCACTGTAAACTGGAAATCCACCCCCATGCAAAGATCAAAGGGTTTCTCAGTGCTGTAAAACAGAGGTGGCTAATGAACAGCTACAAAAAGTGAAGCTAATGAGAGCCCCTGTAACTCCCAGTTCAAACACTGCTTAGGAAGGCAAAAGCAAGACAAAAATGCCTCCATTCACATTCTTTGGCAGTAACATGCAAGCCAGTGGGGATATCCAGAAGGAAATAAACTCACAAATTGTCAAGGCAGCAGCTGCATTCAACAGCTTAAAGAAGATTTACTCACTGAAAAACTCTAACCTTAGGAGCAAGCTATGATTTTTCAACTGGAATGCTATTTCCACCTTAGGATACTGATATGAAAGCTTGAAATCTAGCAAAGGTGCTGACAGATGTCTAATTGCTTTGAAAGCAAATGCCTCAGGAGAACATTAGGAATTAAAATAGAACGAATTTACAGAAAGTGCTGAGATCTGTCAGGGCCTTCATCAACTCCTGGTCTTCAAATATAGCCAGAGAAAGAGAGGGGAATGAGAATGACTTGAGCAAGGGCAGGGCTGCTGTTGGGCAACACAGCAAAGAGTCCAAAGAATCCCTCTGTTGAGGCTTAATGGGGGCAGAAAAAGTACAGATTTACCAGCACAGAGACAGGTTCAGGACTGAATGGGATAATGGATCATTGCTGAGGGCTCCTGAGAGGCTGGGATACATTTCAGACCCCAGGACACCTTCAGAAATGTCACTTTTCTAATCTCCAAGGGATAAATGTAAATTATTTTTTTTTTTTTTTTTGTAAGAGACTTTTTCCAGCAGAAGCAGGAGATCACAGCATCCCTCCAGCCAATCGTGAGCACAGTGCAGTAGGGAGAGGCCTGAGCTGTCAGAGGGAGATCCAGTTCTACATGACTGTCATAACTAAGCTGCAGGCAAGATGGGGTTTTCTCTTTACTCATCAGTCTGCAGTCATCTGATGTTTAAAGATACTGGTTTGTCCCCAGTTTGCTGAGCTTGCTGAAGCCAAGGATAACACCATGGCTAAAGCTCCAATATTGAGAGATAGAGTCATGCTTTACTGACTTCAGAGTTCAAGTATTCAAGGCGTTAGGGTAGAGTGTAGGGGAACCTCGGGGGTCTTATTTCTTGCCTCTATGAAAGTCAGAAAGAAAGCAAGACAAGTTCCTATTAAAAACATTCTAACACAGCATCTGAGATGAATGACAAAGGTCCTGTAATTGCTCCCTTCCCGGGACCTTAATAGCACACACATGTGTGCTCTGAAAGCCAGTGCTGCACACACCTTCCCATCAGGCTTTTTACGAGGATCACTGATTTAAACTCCATCGTTTGAGCTGAAAAGCAGTGTGCAATATGCTTTCATAAACACCAGGTCAACTTTCACCATGGCATCATGCTAAAGAAAGAAATATCTGTCTTTTCACTGATAAGATCTAATTAGCCCAAAGCAAACTGTAAGTTGTTTTTCAAGCTTCCTTGTTCTTTTCTTTTTTTTTTTTCCCTTCTTTTTGAACCCCAGACCTGTAAAAGAACATATCTGGTCTTGCTTACAACAATCTTTCATTTGGAAACTTTTGTGAAATGACTGATTTGTTTAATTTAGCCAAGGAGAAAAAAATGCACACCCTTCTGATTCAGTATGGGAAGAAACAATAAATTATGGCAGCAAATGCTAGTGGCTGATGTGACAGTATCTTAGCAGGAAAAGAGAAGCAATTTTTGCAAACTGCCTACAGCTGTACTTTCAAACTGCACGACCTCAAGGAACAAGACCTGACCAGCACACCCAGCATGTCTCACTGCATAATTAAGCTTGGCTTTGCTATTCTGAAAAGTTCCATTGTGTACAGAGAGTTCAGAGATTAAAGGCTGAACACATGAATATTCTGGGTTGTGACAGTGCCCCTCAAGTACTTCTGCAGTGGAGCCCAGGTGGATGCTGATGAGAAAATGCCATTTAATCCAAAATTCCAGTCAGGCAGAATTTACTTCTCATGAAGTTTCTGTTTCAAGAACAGGCACAAGCAGAGCTGAGAGGTGACACAGGGCTGCCCACAGGGGACCATATTCTAGCAGGTCACCTACTGCACTTGTGCTGCTTTTGGACCTCTGACAGAAAGTGGAAATATTCCAGAGCTTATTCCAGCAGGACAACTGCAAGGACCTGATGGTGAAAAACACCTAATGCAAAAGGCATCATCAGGGTAATTTTAAATAGCCTCAGTAGTAATGGACAGCTATGGGATCACAGAACTCGGGTCAGGCTGGATGCTGGATCCCCCTGCTCCTGTGAGCTGCTTGTGCTGAGCCAGGCTCTCAGGGCTCACATGAGCTCTATTCCCACCCTGACTCCTGCCCCAGATGTTTTCCTGAGGGAATATCCTGGGAACTGAAGCCCCACTGAATGCATTATTAGTTACCGTTGGTTATTCATCAGTTAAAGATCAATGCTCCCCCAATTCAATTTATTAAAGAAAGTAATTAAACTAAAGACTCCTTTGGGATTTTTTAATTTCAGCAAGAGGCTGCTCATCTCTCATTCAGTCCTACCTGAGCATTTTCTAGATATGGAGCTACCCAGCTCTGACATGTGTGATGCTGGCTAACACTGTTTCATCTCTTTGCACGGTCATTGCTCCTTAAAGGAGTTCTGGGAGATTGTCACCTTAATGCCTTGGTAGTTATTATAAATCTCAAAAGGTTACTGAAGGGACTGTGAAATTACAGCAGTCCCTGCTAGGAGTACACACTGTGTGCTGTAAGTATTCAAGGGGAAAATCCTCTTCAGACAGGTACTACAGAATTTAAATGGTGAATTACTACTCTCCATATTTTCAAAAACATGATCCTGGACACTGTAACATCTCAGAGTAACTCAGAGAAAATGAATGCCAATACTTGAACAGGCTTGTCTTTCACTCTTTCTTCTTTCTCACTTTAAAAAACAAGATTAAAAAAAACCACAATGTAATTTTATTTCAAATCCACTGATCTTGGTGGAAGGCTTTGACTCTCCATCGAAAAAAAACCACTTAACAGACCAGGCTTTCTAAATAAAAATATCAAAAACCAGAAGTTACTCTTCCAGTTAACAGGATCACTGGAGGCTGTACTGGAATATAAGACAATAACACTGTGGCAGAGCGTGCTCCACTTCAAACAAAGCAGTGATTAATCTGATCTTTTTGTAGCACGTTCTCCTTCATGATGGAACCTTCACAATAATTTGTACCCTGGGTGTTCCCAGAAACTCCAGTGGAGATGAGCTGTGCAATTTGTTGTGCAAACCAGGAGCAGTTTGAAAGGCACAAACAGGACTTGGTTTCTGGAGCCTGCAGCGCCCAGGGGAAGGACATGGCCGGCACTGCCGTCAGCATCTCTTCCCTTTCCATGCCAGCTCCCAACCAGAGGGGCTCGCTCATAGCACAAGCCCAGGCACAGGCTTGACCTTGTTTTAGTGCCATTATGCAACATTTCCACCTCTGCCCACAGCTAAAGACATTCCACAGATGTGGGGACAGACAATCACAGAGCAAAGGGGTGGGATTCATCTACCGAACAAGCCTGCTTCAAATTCAAGAGTGTCCCTGGCTGGTAAAACCAATTTTGGGCCATTTGATCTCATCTCCTGTAGGGAGGGGTGTTTTGAGATTTAGCTGTTGGCAAGAAAGGCTGTGGTTTGCACATCAGTGATCGTGTGCCAGAGCCACAAACCACAGGGAAGCACAACTCAGAGCAGTCCATGGGGCAGGACTCAGGTCTAGGGCAGATGCTTTGGCTCCTGGCCATGTCTAGGACCACAGAAGCAGGGAATTTGACTACTAAAGCTTGCTGGATCCTCTCCTGTACCACCCAGCTTCATCACCTTCTGCAGAACAACTGAGGTGTCCACCAGGCCTGTGGACAACCTTCCAGTGCTGCTGAAGGCACGTCAGCAGCCATAAATCACAAAGTTGTTCAGTGGCAGGGAAGACTCCGTCAGCTCTAACGTGCCACTGCAGTTTTAAGCTACCACCCCTCCTGCAAAGTTTTCTCTCAATCCAACAAGAAAAGTTATTTTCTCCAAGGCAGAAGAAGATGAACTTAGTTCTGATATGAAGAATAACCAAGTTGTCCACAGCTTATCATAAACAGATGTCGGGTCAAGCCATGAATTTGTAATGAATGTTAGAACAAAGGGCAGTTTTGCTTCTATATTTATAACAGCTTTGAATACACCTCTCAAACCACAGCTGTCATTGATTTACTCCTCTTATTATGTAATATGAATTAATCATTAAAAGTGAGGCACGTAGAGGATTTTGTTGATGTTCCCAATCATTTGGAGCTTGGAAAATATGCCTTCCTGGCACTGGGAGATTGTAGGGTATTTTTGAAAAAAAAGCCCCCAAACCCAACATGTTTTTTGGTGTACTGCAAAGCTGGGGGTTTATCTCGCAGAGAATAAGACCTCCTGTAATCTTGCCAAAACAATTAATTTGCAATTACAAATCCTTGTTACCACCCACTGTGATGAATGACTGATCTTCAGTGTGAAGCACCTCAATGCCTGGCACAAAGCCAGTATTTTTCTTATAGGAAATTAGAGTAATTTTTTTTCTTTCTCTACTGTTAATGTCCTCCTGGGATGAGAACCCATCTACAGGATTTCACAGGCTCAGCAAGTTCTGCTAAGGAATTGGCAATTCTTGATGTCCAGGGAGGGCAGGTGGCTATGGGTGATTTTTCAGATGTGCTTTATCACTGCTGACACTGTTTGGCAACAAGAATATTGTTTAACATTGCACTTTGCCAAGCTGATCCTTACTGGTGCTCTCCAGTTTCTGGAGTGTACAATCTCTCTGAATCCAGTGAAAGTTCTGCCAGGTGGTTATACAAGATGTGAAGTGGTAGAGATAGATTTCCCCTCTACTTTCTCTGCTAGTTGAAGCCCAGCTTGATGTGTCACAGATTTGCTTTGTCCTGAGAGCACAAATCTGCGATGGTTCCTACCCAAGACCCAAAGATTTTGCAGAGCCCACCAGGTCAGATCCTGCTCTGCACGGCATTGGCATAAACCTGCACTAACTCAAGTGCCTGAATTAATCTGGGTTTACCCTGATGTAAGAGAGACTGATATCTGACCCAGTGTGCTGAGTGAGATCCTTGGCCCGTGGCCAGTGGGTTGTAGGGAAGAATGAAAGACAGTTACCCTGGATTTACACTGGGTTATCCGAGATTAATACAGGCCTTAGTATTTACAGAGCACTTACTGTAACTGCAAAGAAAAAAATATGGCAAAGCCAACATGCTACAAGGCCTCTATGTGTCTTTCTTCTTCTAAAAATCTTTTCATTGGGCTAGGTAATATAATAGGTTAATGAGCTAAATTGTTGCCTGAGGGACAGAAGTTGCATATTTAAACTTCCACCCACAGAGCTGAAAATGCTCCTTGTGAAAGTCAGAGGTAACGATGGAGCTTGTGTGTCTGGCTTGTAATTCCACCTTTCTTCATACAACACCAGTGAAATAGAGAATAATCAGAAAAAAATGAAACTGGGAGCCCTGAACCATTCTGTGCTATTGGCTCCAAATACAGAACTTCAGTCAGGACAGATTTTGAGGCATGTGGAATAGAGAAACAATTAAGTAAAACGAGAAATAAAGAAAAATCCATAAAAATCTCGTGGAGAATTGCTCCTGTTATATAACCCTGCCTCCTTGATTTTATCTTAGAAGAGTCTTCAAAGGACAACTGGAGGAAAGGAACTAAAAAATACAGCCTTGGCCTGTATAGAATTGAGGAATTATTAAGGTTGGGAAAGACCTCCAACGTCAAGTCCAACCTTTGTTCAAAGACCACCGTGCCCACTACACCCTAGCACTGAGTGCCACATCTGCTTGGGTTTTCAGCGCTTCCAGGGATGGGGACTCCACCACTTCCCTGGGAGCCTGTTCCAGTGCTTAACCACTCTTGCAGTGATGAACATTTCCCTAACATCCAACCTGAACCTCCCTTGTGCTCTCTCTGGTTGTCTGGGAGAAGAGCCTGACCCTCACCTCGACACCACCTGCTTTGAGGTGGTTGTGGAGAGCACTAAGGTCTCCCCTGGGCCATCTTTTCCTGCCACATCACTGCTTGGAGCAGAAGGGGAGAGAGCTGAGGACAGGGGAGGAGCCTTGGGTGGCTAAAAAGCAGCCCCTGGTACTGCTCACCTTCAAGCACAAGATCTGTGTCACCACAACTTGCCAACACCTCCAGCTCCCTGCATCATCTGTTTCCAGTGACTCCAAAGCCAAGCCCAAGTCCTGCAGCTGCTCCTTCCAGCAGAGCCTGGAGCAGGGAATGGTGTGGAGCTGGGCTGTGTGTCCTGCTCAGCTCCCCGGAGAGCCACACACATAAAGACACGCTCTGTTCTTGCAGGAATGTAATCCTCGACGTAAAGTTTGTCAGCAAAAATATAATTCACCATGGAAGAATGAACTACTGTCTTGCTAAAGCATCAAGAGGCACATTTTCAGCAGTCTGGGAGTCTGAGGCAAGTGTTGGGAAACTGAGCAACCTGTGTTTGTTCCTCTGACCAGCACAGCTACAACAAAAATGTTAAAATGCTGCCAGCGCTAGAACATTTACCAGCTCGGATTTCAAACAAGGAGGAACTATTTCAAAGTAGAACGAGTGTATGAGATGTTTGTTTCTTTAACTGAATGCAAACTGGATGTGGAATTTCCTCTTGGAAGAAATGACTGAATGGGAGATGGCTTGGACTCCCTTTTGTATATTGCATCATGTACAAAAAAGGATGATATCACGCATTGCAATTCTGAGGAATCCAGGCAAAAATACAAGAATTATTTCAGGTTAATACCTTCATTGGGTCTTGCATTGTGCCATTCATGTTCCTATTAGGTTTGAAGACTCTGGGGCCAGGAACCATTTAGTTATGAAACTTGTATCACCAATGCTGAGTTAAATGCTAAAAACAATAATGATATCCCTTTAAGATAATGGATTTAAAACAGAAGGGGCAGCAGTGCAGAGGAGCTGCAAGTTTAGTAGCATTGGTAACTAAGGTCTAGTAACAGAACCACTCTCTGTCTTCAGAATTCCAGTACAGTCTGGTAATCTCAAGCAGCGGGCTAACAAAGGCAAACTCAGAGCCATTTAAAATAAATTTACAAACCTGGCCTTATGTGTTTGCAAAGTGAACTGGATATATCAGTTCCTTGTGCAACACTTGAAACATGCTGCAAATATATTAAGAATATACGAACATGACAGCCAGGACTGTGTTGCTGAATCAATCTGCTCAATTAGGTCCAAATGCTTTCCACAGCTACAGGACACAGCAAGAACCAGCTGCAAATAAACGTGAGAGAAAAATGGGATAAAATCCCTCTTCTTTCAAGGATGGATAACGGCTACAGAGCTGTTGCTAAGGCCGGTGGATGAGGTTTGGCTGGTGGGTGGAGGTCTCAGATCAGCATGGACTCATCTCCAGCCCTCACCTCTTCTGCATGGGAGCTGAGAACTTAAAATCACAATTTGTCTGGGGTAGGTGTGGAGGTTTTACTGCTGCTGGGAGCTCCTTAGGGAGCTGATCCATCTCCTCACGCACAGAGTCCACGTATTCTACAAATACTGCCACTAGTGACACAAAAATAACACCATCATACCACCCAAACAGCCTGCTCTATTTACAAGCTGTATCTGGACTTGACTTTTTAAATGAGGTTTTCCCTCTCTTACATGACTTCCCAGCATCTTCAAAGAGGATCTTGGTTTGGGAAATTAAGGATCAGAGGCCAAGCCACCAGGCAAGCTGTTTGCACAGAAAGCATCAAAGCCCATTATTTTAATCTGTGATAATTACCACTGTAAGTTAAATCATGCTTCCCTGATGGTTCAACAATAAGCAACAAATGCACAACACATTAATTGCACAAAGTTGTCGTTTGTTCTGAGATCAGTTTGTATCAACAGAAAGTTTCCATCTTAGTCAGCACAAAGCTCTCTCCCAGCAACTTTTACAGGGCTGGGAACAAACAGTGGAATTTTGCCCTGGAAGGATGAATTTTAAAGAGATCACTATAATCTAATGGCTACAGACTTTGTGTTTCTGCTTAAAGGGGGAACTCTTTTAAGCCAGAGTTGCTGATAGCTGTAAAGGCTCCCCTCCTAAGTCCAAGCCTTGTATTAAAGTTTCTGGATCCTCACGATGAAAATCCTTCATTCAGGATTTGTGAAGAATTGAATTCCACACCAAACATTTCAGCTATCTGCATTTCTGGAACAATACATTTTCTTCTAAGAATTGTACCTACCCTTTTCTAGCAATCTCTACCCTTCTACTCAGAGAATAAGAATCTAACTGTGTGACCTAAGTGTCCGGTCAGAATTAACCAATATGTCTAGAATTTAAATGCTCATTACAAACCAAATCTAAGTCCAAGAACATCCTGCTGGACTCACACAGGGTGAAATTCCTGGGAAGCAGAGCGCTGGCACAAGCTCTCTGCAGACAGAAGCAGGCCACATACACTCACAGGCTTTTGTCCCTCCTGCACAGGGACAATCCTGAGTTAAGAATCACAAATAACAAGTGATTTTGCACTGATCCTGCCCTGCTCACATGCAGACATTGTACCCATCAAACAACACTGTTCACTGTGACCCATGGAAGACTGCAGCCCTCCCAGCAGTGAGCCAACGTCTTTATCAGATTGGAACTGTTCACACAACACTGAACTTTCAATCCATGGCATTGGTGAACATACAATTATTTCATATTCCTCTCTATCAAGAGAATCTGGGTCCATTTGCATGCCAAAATGTTTCTGTGTTCCATAAATAAATAAATAAATAAATAAATAAATAAAGTTATTTCACCTGTTAACACATGGGGACTGTTTGGTTTGGCCACCTTGCATGGGCTCTGAGTGCCAGGTTATGAATAAAATAATGTTCAATACTGTGAACATCTTGTGACACAAATTCCTGGCTCAGCATAAATACAGACACTCTGTATGTGTATGCAGGTTCTTTCTGCATTCTCCAGCACTGACACCACTAAATTCATGTATCTATGACAGAGTATATACATAACTGTAATTCCTAAAAAAATGCAATCACAGATAAGCCAATTTGCCCATCCTGGGCCTCTGCTTCATTGGATTTTGCTTGCTGGAGTTTGGGTTTTTGGAAAGCAAAGTGCAACTACTGTATCCCAGTGGTTTCTGCACATGCCATACATTCCAGAACAGAAAGTAGGTTTTCTGTTTAACAGCACAGTTAGAAAGATAAGATAAAATCAAACTGGAATATAATATTGCTGGGAAATTTTAGTCGTTTATGCAAACACGAAGTCAGTAATGTAAAGGATGCTTTCTGAACAACACTGGCAAGGGTTGAGTTTCTCACACTGCCAGGCCTCCATCCCAAGCAAAACCTTGTATTACTTTATGATCAGAATGCAAATACAGAGGAGACTCTGCTCTGCTTTAATCCATTGCATTCAGGAACTAATTCCACTGATATCACTGGAGAAACAAATTCAGACAGTGAAGGTAAGCTCCAGCCTTGAGGAAGGGAATGATGGTTTTGGCTCTGCCTTTAAGCTCAAGCCTTTCTTTCATTTCAGATGGTTGGAATGACTCTAGGACTGCACCAAGTGTTTAGGTCCCAGATTGCCCTGAAAACCAGTTAAACCTTTGCTTCCTAAATATTTAAACCGCAAATGAATGCAGGCAGCACACGGGAGGGAGCTCAGCACCCTGAACATCCTTGCTGTCAGAAAGAAAACACCACCGTTTGCTGTTACCTTGGACCAGTCTCCCGTTTTCCACTCGTAGCAGCCTGTGTGATCCTCGCACTCCTCCTCGTCTCTTGGCCTGGTGGCTGCATCACATTTGCCTTGGGAGTTTGTGCACGTCACTGTTCTTTTCTGAATTCCCCTGCCACAGTCTGCTGAGCACTGCAAAAAACCAGGGGTTTGGCTTTTGTTACATGGTGCTTAGAAATGATGGTTTTTATGTTGGTAACACAGCTCGGAGGAAAAGCTGGGGTTATGAACACTGACGAAAAGGATAGTGCGTAAGACTTTATTACAATAATCTAAGCCACTCACATGAGTAATTTGAAAAGCCTGATGACTGCTTGTGAAATATTTTACTTCTGAAAAATGGCAATTCTGAAAATCAACATGCTTTGAAAAATGTCTGCTGGCTTTTTTGCTAGAATTGGTGCCACTAAATCTTGTGTTGAAGAGCTCCTCATTCATACTGAAGGACACATTGAGATTCACTACACAGAACTGCCACATCCCTTGATGTATCATGGGATACATCCAAGGTGATAAATGGTGGTGTTAAATGTAATTTTAAATCCCAGTAGCATGAGACCACTGTTATAAACACGTTCTGTGCATATCGTGGCAAAGCCACAATTCTCACACGTTCTCATATGAAACACACACATCACGTTCACATTTTGATTTGCCATCGCTGTCTTAATTCTGAAAAACTCTAGCAAACATTTATTGAGTGAGCACACATTATTCACGAATGTTTTTGTGCCTGGGCTGCATGGAATTAGTATCTAAAGAGCAGGGACATCTGGTCACCCACTGGTTATCTTTGCCAATGGTTGGAAGTTCTTGTATAATGAAGAATTTTGGCTGTATGAGGTGGGAAAAGGACACTGGCATGAACTGAACCCAAATTTCAGTTTTCAATAACCAGTTTGGTAACAGAGCATCTGCTGTCGCAGCCACCTGAGTCCTTGTCCCCACCCCTGAGCACAGCCAGCCTGCCTGCTCCTCATCCTCACGCCACTGCAGTGGTTCAGAGTGAGGAATTGTCTTGCAGAGCTGCTGGGGACAGGTGGGTGGAAAAATGATCTATGTACCAGCTGAGATAAAAACTAACCTCCTCTGGCATGTCAAGTTCTCCCCTTCGGGGGGCCAGCAGGGAAAAGACAGTTGATTTGACACTGAATAAATAGTGAAGATATGAGATATTCTGTGAGGTCTCCTGAACGTGTTCCAAGAAGCTTCTCCATCCAGGGGGTCTATGCTGGAAGCAAGCGTCAGCTTGATATAAATTACATCAAATGGACAAATCTCAGCATGCCTGTCTAACCGTCTTAAAAACACAATCCAGGCAGTTCTGACCTGCTGGCCTTGTTAAGGACATGAATGACAAGCGTTTATGAGCTGGCAAGCAAACAGACATGCCTTTAAATACTTCACAGCACTGCAAAGTGACTTCTTGAAAATCTGGGAAACCTTCCACTTAATTTACTGTGTGCTGCTCACGGCGTGACCCCCTTACGGATGTAACATCTTTGTAAGGAGCACAATCTACAGTTCTGCTAAGACAGGGGGGTGAATTCTTCCCAGCTTTGCAGAATTCCACCAAATGCTTTGCTGGACTGCTCAGAGCTCAAGGCTTGCCAGAGATTCCAGGCTGGAGGTCCCTAAATGGTACCTTGAAACCATGAATTTGCCCCAAGCTGGGTAGACTTTCTCAAATTATGTATCATTTTCCTCAGGCCCCAGGGTGGACGCACTCATCTCAAACTACAAAGCTCAATATATAAAAATCTTTGGAACGGTCCAAATTACTCCAAGTAAATCAAGCTGAAGTGGGAGTATTTTTCACAGTAGGAGAAATCTCTAGGTGGGTTTTACAAGCAAGTCTGGGAAAAACACCAACTGTTTGTTCTTCCCACAGCTTTTAAGTCATTCACAGATTAATACTGCATATACTTTCCTAGACAAAACAGCATGAGCAAGAAGGTTTCCAACAGATCTTTGGTGGTCACATATAAATCACCCTCTTTAAGAGGTTTTTTTCCTTTCCTCAAGTCATCTGTTTTCATGAAGAATTTCTTAATACATAGATTTTACAGAGAGTCCACAAATTAAAATACACAGTTTCTGTGTGTCCACTCAAGATCATTACATTTTATTTTATTAACAAATTACTTTGTCAGATCCCATGAGGCTTTGCAAAGGAACAACACAGCTTTGCAGTTAAGACACAACTCCTTTATCTGAAGGAAATCCATATTTTTTTTCCACTGTAGTTCTCTAACAGTAGAAACATTCACCTTCTCCTGACAGTCTCTATTTTTATCATTAAAAATGGGTTGAGCAGTACTTTGTCCAAAACAATCTCAAGTGTTTGGCAATACAAGGGGAACTTAATTTTTTCCACAATGAAGATTGCATTGGAATTTGCTGTGAAAACACACATTTTTGACCAGAGACCAGACATCAGTGTGGTCAACTGCGTTGTGTAAGCAAGAAGTTTAAAAAAAAAATAGATCAGAAAATTGATTTTTTAAATGATACAATTAGTGATATTTATTCCTCACCATCAGATTAAAATGCTAAAGAATAAAGTGATTACCAAGGAAAAAAGTCCTAGGTGTGAGAAGGGTTCACACTGACAGAGCATCAAACTTGTCCTGGAGTCAACTGTGCTTCATAACAGCAGAAATGGGCCAGAATAAAAAATTTAAAATCACAAGTGCACAGTTACAGACACAACAAAAGTAAATAAATGTATCAAAGGAAAAGTAAACCAGCTATTGAAAAAATTCTCTAAAAATGCTGTGTATTTGCAAAGGAGTTACATAGTCATGGATACGGAAGATTTCCACGCATCTGTAACTTGACTTACTCTATTCCATAAAAGGGGGACAGAAGTACCTGGGATTATTAACAAAAGACTCAAGTAAAAAATCCACATGTAAACCAGGCAGGAGCTGCACCCTAATCTCAGCTATAAACAGTTCAGCTGGTTTAGCTATAAGAAATAAAGAGGGCAGCATCTGAAAGGGGAATGTCTGTGGCACACAAAAGACCTATCAGACAACTTCCTAAAACCTTGGTGTGTTTCTGCACATCTTTTGTAATGAAAGAACTCAGAGAGAACATGAATCTCATGCACCAGTGGACAGATCCAGCACCCCACTGAAAGGGAACACCGCTCTCACTTAACCATCACCTCTCTTGCCAAACTAAGATTTCCTGTCCAGGAGGTGCACAATGAAATCCCATTGTTTGTGAGGAGACACTGTTCCTCAGGATCCCTTCTATCCTGAGCTTCTGTGACTTTTAAGCACATTTCTAACAATAATATTTAGCAAAAGCTCTTCAGCAATGTTTTAAACAGGAGCTCCCTGTTCCAAACAGAGGTGAATAATGAGGAATCCTTCCCACAGGAAGGGCTGTTGCTGGACAGCCAGGCTGGAATGAGGCTGGTAGAGCTGCAAGCCTGCACCCAGAGTGAAAGGAGCTCATCACTCAGGTGAGCCCAGCAAACACAATATCAAAATGACCATGGCATCCTGTACGGACTCACAGGGTACAGACAAAGCTGCCCTGTGGCAGCTGAGTCCTGGTCATGAACTGCAGGCACACTCCCAGACCACTCTGCTGCTACTGAAATCCCAGGGTAACTGTCTATATCTCCCATTATTTACATCAGAAATGCATTCATAACACTTGGGGAAAATTTCTTAACTCTGCAACTACTCTCAGACACACCTTTTATACAAAATATAACCAGCTTTTTCTTCTTGCTGGAATTACACAAAAGAAGGCTGGATAGGGCCCGAAGACTGTACATTCTCTGTAATATGCAGATGCCTGATAAGCCTGGTATTTCTTTATACCACATTTAAATGAAGCCAGAAGCCCTGGGTTACTGCACTTCTGGTCTCAGGTCAGTGAAACGTTTTTCTTTCTTGGTCAGAGTTTTCAGATGGAAAGATACAGTAACTAGAGCATATCTAAACCCTGCCTTACTAACCCATCTGGTCTGGAAACCGAACGTCAGCTCCTCACTGCTCATCTGAACAGATGAGAGTGCTGCCCAGCACTGCAGTGCTGTGAGGACGCTGACCATGAGAACCATGGATTCAGGCCAGTGTATCTGGAGCTCTGAGCAGTCTGGCTCCTTTCTGGAGGGAAGTTCCTACCTTTGACCACTCTGATGCCTCCCAGATGGACAGGCAGTCCCGTCCCTCGCAGCTCTGCACCGTGGCTGGCTTGTTGCCCAGGCAGTAGAGGTCCCTGGTGTTGACGTAGGTGCCGTTCTGCAGCTGATAAACACAAGTGACCTCCCGGTGCTGCACACCCTTCTCACAGGTGGCAGAGCAGGGACTCCAGTGGCCAGTCACCCACCTGGGAAGGAGCCAGAGGATAGATGTTAGCAAACTGTTGGAATAAAACGTTATGCTTCACTTAAAAACAGTGAGACATGGGCAGCTCTTCCTGGCTTTGGGGGTGCTTTGATGGCGCTGTGCTGTCGTCACCCCGAGCTCACTGATCCCCCCTGGGAGCTGAAGTGTGTAAAGCAGGAGTGTCAGAATGCAAGTGGATATTCCCTCCTGACTCCACGCCAGGCAAAACTGCAAACTCTGCATCACCCCCTTTAACCCCACTCTCTGCAGTGGGGTTGGTTTTTTCCCTCAAAAGACAGACTTGTCTGCAGACTGTTCTCCAAGAGCATTCCTTGCAAGTGCTGGAAGCACCACAGCAGGGCTAAAGGCAGTAAATAAAGTGTCTAAGAAGGATCTGAAGGAGGAGGGATGGAGGGGAGGACATTTTTTTCTAAAAGAAACACAGCATCGATCTTTAGCTTCCTGCAATCTGTCAGTGAGGAGTATGTTCTCTGTAATTACAGGAATTCCTGGATGGAGCGAGGGGCTGGAGCAATAACTGTGCAGCCACGGAGCACCAGAAGGCTTTCATGCCTTTCTCACCAGGCAATTGACCTTCTAGCCTGTTACTCAGGACTGTCATCCAGATTAGTATCCTTACACCATGAATCTTTTACTTGTCACCCAGTCCTGGGCTGTCTGTTATGGTAAGTGGCCCAAACTTCTCAAAAATAGGTCTGCTGAGAAATACTATTTTATTCTGCTGGAGACTCCTCTAATCTAGGTAGAGCAACTTATCCACCACATTTCTTTTGAAGCTGTTGGGTGTTACTTCTCTGAAATGAATTAAACAACTGTTTCCCATCTTTCCATTTCTGAAGAGGGGGAAATCAGTTCAGTGCCATTTGTAGGAACATCTTCATCTGCTGCAATTGTCATGAATTAATTTGTAAATGCCATGACTGGCGTGCCAGCACTGATGACTGTGCTTACAGTCAAGGCAGAAACCATTTGGTTTGAGCAGGACTTGGCAGACTGGCCACCTGTCTTTTGTGGAACAGGGCCCTGCTCAAATGTTCCTGTGCATTAAAGCAGTTGCCTGACATATCTGTGAATTTCTCTTGGCTAAAACAGCTGCTGAGACACCAAACCTGTTTCTCCAGACCGCAGTTTTGGTGCATCTCTGCAGCCCGCAGCTTGGTATTTCTCTAATGGAATGGGAAAATGTCAGCTGGGAAATTGAATACTAGGGCTGAAAGACTGACAAAAATAGCCCTGAAGTGCAGAAATCAGTGCTCATGGAAATTAATAGCCAGGCCCCCTTGGTATCAGCTGGGCTCTGCCCTGTTGGAGCAAACTTGAGGGGGTTTCCCACCTGGGGGAAGGAAAGGAACCTCTTGGGAAAGGCCTGGAGGGGACAGAATGACTGAGCTTTATGGGCTGAATGTGGGTCACCAGGCTGGGAAAGGCTCTGTCCAGGCTCCACTCAGCTAATATTCACCTCTGCACTGTGCTCTCACTGTGATCTACAGCTACTGGCAAAAGAGAGAAAGGGGCTGAAAGCACGGGAGAAAGATAAAAACACATTCTTGGCAGAGGCTGGCTGTGAGCTTGCATTTAGGATGGGCAGCACATAGCCTGTCAACTATTTCCAAGATGCCTTAAGAAGAAAGGTTATGACTTTCCTTTTAGGAAGGAAAATTCCTTTCTAATTTTTTTGTTTGTTGCTCTTGTGGAGGAGAGAAATCACCCGGTTTCTACCCTCTTTGCTGGTCTCTAGTCAGTACCAGCATAGACATTACAGCGTAACTAGAAAATCAGCACAGAAAAACCAAGTATTATCATCATCATGAGAAGAATGATTGCACTGGGAATGAGCTGAAACCCAGACCCAATACAAAGATGTGTCTGTGGTGAAAACAATCTCCAGCTTTTTCCCTGGAGAGGTCAGCTTCAGCCACCATCAACTACATCCACTCCTGATGCCAATTCTGTGGTTACAAATCAGGTGGGGCAATGCTGGAAGGGATCTCTGAACCTCAGAGCCCACTCTGCCCCACCTGTGACAGTAAAATACTTAAGAAGTAGTCTGTTATAAAGTGGTGGTTTTACTTTCACATCCAGGAAACAAGTGGCATTAAATGTCTGAATAATACCAATATGTAAAGCAGGTTATTTTCAAAAGCACCAAGGGAATGATCACTTTGGCCACTAAATTTCATCCTCTCTGTGAAATCTATGCTTGAATCAATGGCTTGTAAAAATAATCTAGCAAACAATGTCCTACATACAGTCCTGGCAGTGCCCTGAATCCCCAGAGTTCCCCCATGTTCTCCTTCACAGGCAGCTGAAAATATTGTTTTAGTGCCCGTAACTCACAGGAACACTGCAACTGTATTTCAACAATGTTCACAACCAACGAGGAAAGACAAAGGATTTGTGGATGAAGTGATTAAAGATGAAAATTCCTGCCAGTTTAAAATTTTTGGAAGGAATTGGCAGCAAGATATTAGCAGAATTCCTATCTGCAAGTAATATACACAGAGGGGAGAAAAATGTGATGTGCAAATAGCATCACATTATGGTAACTATTAAATTGCCCCACAGGTAGATTTTTGTCTCTACACTGTCATTACACCTTCTGAACACACCTGAGTGTTTAACAACAAGACCTATTTAGAGGGTGATTTTCTTTAAAAAAAGGGCAGGTATTTTTCTTATGACAGTGTCAAAAATAACTCCAGTGTTCTAACTCCAAACCTCAGGCTGGCTCTGTGTTATTAACTGAGCCAATTAACGGCTGTACACTAAGCCCTGTGTATATCATATAAAGCATTTGGCTTCCAGTTACACTTTAAGCCTGTAAACTGATCTTAGGGATTGCTTGACACCAGAGTTCTTTGCAGTTTGGTCTTTCCCTCCCAGGTTACAACCCATCTCCTGTGGGACCACGGGAGTGCTCCAGCTGGGGTCCCAGGAGAGCCTCTCATTTTGCCAACAAGCTCTGATTTACGTGACAAACACACTCATCTTTCTCACAACCACAGGGATGGCTTCATCCCTGGCATTATTTTTTGTAATCTTACCTCCACAGAAGATGCAAGAGCTAAGTGATCCCTGCTGGTGGTTAGATTCAGGAAGAGAGTGATGAGCTTTTAAGCAGAGATTTTACCCCAGTCAGTGGCTGTCTTTCTAGCTAAAATATGCCCAGAAGGGTGTGATTTTCAAAAGCTTCAAAAAGCTGGGATGGGCAGGATGTGCAATCTGAGAGGGCTCCTCTAAATCTTTGTCTTCTGAGTCTTCCTCAACCTCTGACCTCTCAGTATCTCTTCTGAGGAATTGGGAGGTCTTCTAATCTGCTTTGGCAACATTCATGTGGCAGGCCCCTGGAGCAAACTTGAAATATCTTTTGGAGATTCAGTTCATCATTTGATCTTTCCATGGTCTGGATTAGTCATTAACCTTGAATTATCTACTCTACCTACTTGCCTAAGACTCCCACATTTTCTAGGGAAAAAAAAAATGCCTGCAGCACAATGTACATAAACCCAGGGGAGATGAATGTCTGCAAATGAGGGCTTGTAGCTAAAGATTTGGGGAAAAATGTTAGGATCAAGGCTGAAAGATGTGGGTGAGGGAGTGCAATCAGAAGACATGAGGTCACTTTTCAGAGATTTGCAGCCTCCTATAAAGCCATTATGTCTTCTGGGGTAAATATTGCAGCCCATCAAATTCCCCCTGGTTGCTTCTGCCCTGAGCCCTGCAGAAGAACAGCGTGTTCTCTTCCACTAACTACACATCAATGCCATGTTCACACATGCCCTCACTACCTACAGGGTACTTTTGTTGCCTTCCCAATGCTACAGTGACATTTATTTCCCTGCTTTCACAGTAATAGCTCAGATATGGCCAAAGACATGTTTGCAATAACCCTTTTTTAGTTATTAAACCTGGTTTTTTAGTCCTGGCTCTTACCTACAACCAGTTTAGAGCCTGTACTACTGCTGAGTAAAGCATCAGAGGAAACTTCCTACAAAATATGTCTGAAAAAGTTCCTGTCAGAAATATATCTAAAGCCCTGTAATCTGAGGGTTCTATTTCTACTTAATTTTATTGAAAATCTTTTGGTTTAATGCACAGGTGAAGATAATTCCATGCCAAACTAGCACTGGTTGCCTTTAGCACCAGTTCGGGATGCAAAATCATGTCAAAACCACTCTTAGTTTTCTGAGGCACCTGGATGAAACTGTGGCTCTACTGATTTAGGCAAAACTCAGACCAACTTTCAGCAGGGCGAGGCTTTTACATTGGATAATTTTAGCATGGAGAATTGGAAAACATTTCTGAGAATCAGTCACATGGAACTGACAGATATACTTTGCTTACAGCTGTCAAACCAAGCTCATGCTCGACTCTGTAGAAGAAAAGTTTCTTTACAAATGGAATTGTGTTTTCCATGAAACACACACACACTCTGCTATTGGACTGTCCTCTCCCCACACACTCCGGAAGCTCTCCACCACCTCTCTGCTGCACTGGGCTCAAAACAATCAGGTGAATCTTGTCTTTTGGGAACAGGTTGTGGGTTGTGCCACTTCCCGTCACTAGAAGGCTTTTTTTTTTNNNTTTTTTTTTGAGAAAAATACAAGGAATCCAGTAGAATAATACAGCTGCTGATGTCGAAAGTAGGACTCCAAGACTAACATTCCTGTCTGATTGCCTTTATAAACAGTGCTCAGTAATTTTCCAGTACAGTAGTCATTCTGCTAACAGACTTGCCAATTTTCACTCACACAAGTTTCTTTTTTTCTTTAGTGATTATCATTTTGACAGCTTTTTTTTTTCCCCCACCACTAAGATCAGCCACTGAACAATGTTTTATAATTTACATACACCTTGGGAAGTTCTTTTTTTAAAAGGAAGCCATTGTATTCCCTCTCCTCCTCCTTGAGATGAGCAGATCTCAGTTTTGGAGGGTGTGGGGAGGTGTCCTGCTGGCTGGCACCAATGGACACAATTTCAGCACTCTTAGAGCTCCCTTGAATGAGTTTTCCCTGCCCACCTGCATGGAAGGTGTAGCTTTAATGGGGCAACTGGTTCCCAGCTCCATTCCCTGCCTTTCCAGGAAGGCAGGGCCTTCTTCTCAGCTCCCACCACACGATGCAAACTGTGAAGATCATTACAGCAGGCAGCAGGAGGAGTGGATTTCACAATTAAATTATTTTCCAAGATTATCCTTCTAATCCTTTTCTGTGGGTTAGAACTGCACTTGGCCTGAAGAGCCTCAAAACAAAGCAGCAGAGATCATGTAACATTTTAAAATAGGGCAATGGTCAACCACAAGGTTGGTGAGTCAAACATTGCACTGGGAAAGAACGTGATGGGAGCCAGCCTGGGTGTTTACACCAAAGCTAAGGGACCTGTCTCATGACTCCATGTGGAAAATAAGGCCAAATGAACTCCTGCTCTAGCAAGTCATCTTGGATTGTTGGATGTACATGCATTCAGCAGTAGCCAATAAGCACTTTTCATTCTACACTCTCTGTTCCCCAGCCTTCTCTGCCAGAATTGCTCCATTGAGTTGAGTTGCTGGATTTGCTGGAACATACCAGCAAATTGTCTTTCAGTGGCTAATTAGCCACTGATTGGTACTTGATGACCAGCCTACAACCTGGAGCACAGGAGTTCTTGTCTGCTTTTGGTGGATGGGGATCACCATCAACTGTCCTGGGCCCCAGATGTGCCCAGGGCAGGACATCAGGCACCCCTCACAAAGGTGCCCAGGAGTGTTTCAGGTTTTCTGGTCTGCAGAATTTTGGCTTTTGCTGCTGCAAGGCCCACGGGAGCCCTGCTGCAGGCAGTGCCCCCGAGGAGCTGCCAGCAGGGCGCAGCATTCCCTGCTCCAGCCGGTCCAGCACGGTCCTGGCAAATTCATTAAGTTCAAGCTGATTCTGGAGATCCCAACTCCAGCTTTGGGAAGTACTTCAAAATGAGCTCTTACGTGGTGCCTCCTTGGATCAGAGGGTGCTAACATTACTACTGATGCCAGATTTCCAGGCTAAAACGAAACCCTCCCCACGGCTGTTCCTTCTTTTCTTTTTTTTTTTAATGTAACCAAGTCCAATGCACATCAAAGATGTTTCTCAGCACAAGGCACAGGCAAGGATTTGAACCTGCTGGCATTGAACCTAAAGGATGATAAACATTTGTAGAGGTTCCAGAAGCGCCTGACTGCATTAATGAAAGGACAGACCCATTTGGAGCCACTGAATGGCCAGCTCGGCCGCTTCAGTTGGCAAACACCCACATCCCTCCAGTTTACTGCAATTTCTGTACAGCCCTGTGAGCAATTTGCTGACTTTCTCAGAGTTCTCCATCATGTTTTTCCCCCCAAATTCTACTATTTGCAACACTACCACCTCACAAAATAAATCTGAAATTGTTTTGCTCCCCATCTACCTGTGATGAGAACACACAGAAATGGGATGCAAACAGCCCCGAATCAGGGAGACAGACTGATTGCTGTATTCCTAGGCTGTTAAACAGGGCCTGCCACAGGGATACGGGGGAGTCTAGAGGAACTTTCAGTCAGCAGGGTCACATGGATACACACCCTGAGCTTAAATCAGACCAAGAATGAAAGCAATGGGCACTATCCACCATCACATGCACCGTTATTTTGGCACTCCCCAGCCTTTGGACAAGTTTTTGAGGTGCTGAGCTAACTTGGAGCCTTCACTGACTCTTAGAACTGGCTTCATTTTTCCCCAGTGGGCACTGTTGTGGTGTGTGCTGGTGAGAGAGCCTGGTGCTGGATTCCAGCCCACTGGTGGAAAAGTGAAAGGGAAAGAGAAGAAAGAAAGAAGTGATCCCTGTAACCACAGAGCTGACCGCAGCAGCGTGTCAGCTTTTAGAGCTGATTTGGAGGGCAACGATAATCAAGGACACAGTGGTAAAAGGATGCAAGATAGGCTTCCTCCAGGCAAAACTCACTGGCTGCATTTCTCTGACTAAAATAACTGGTTTTCCAGACAAAGGAAACGTGGTAGATTTAATCTGTTCGGTGAAGAGCTCCTTTTACTGCACGGGAAATGCTTACTGGTGACATGCTGGTAAACACAGGTATAATTGTATAATTCACACAGAGGTGAGAGCTGGCCTCCCATCTACCTTTAGTGCTGCAAAGGAGTATCAGCTATGAAAGGAATTTACATCAGTTACTAGGGGGCTTCCTGAAAGGTCTGTCTGGCATTTGATCTAATTTAGTATGCTCATTAATGACCTTGGCACAACAAGAAGAAAATTGCTGAAAATCTGAGGAAAATGCTGACAATACAAAGCCTAGAAGCAGTGTCAATGCCTCAGAGGATTAGGATGTCACACAGAAAGAACTGAATAACCTTGAGTTCTGCAGTAACAAAGCTAGGATGGAAATAAACAGCACACGGTGCAAGGCTGAGTGCTCAGGGACCAATAACAAGCAATTCTGTGTTAAAGTAGGGTTCATACAATGAAATAAATGAGGAGCAAAACATCTCAAATGACTGTAAGCCACAAATATGATGCAGCCATGAAAAAAAGCTACAAGAAGTTACAGTAATGGATTTAGCCCAGAAAAATGATGGAAGGAGGAGATACAATGGTTTGTTGTATCCTGTGGCAAACAGCCCAACGCAGAGAGGAAGGGAGGGAAAATACTGTCTAAGAAAAGGAACAGAGCTGATGCACAAAAAAAGGGCTGAAGAATGACAATGAGTAACTTAGGCTGGAAATAAAAGATTCTGACCCACATGAACAGCAAGGTCACAGGAAAGCCTTCCAGTGAGGGAAGGAGCCTGTGGAAAAAGCTCAGCTTACAGAAAGAAGTCTAAGATATGCTGCTGGTGGTAGCAGAAAACCTTGGGCTCAGGAGATATTTCCAAGTCCTAACAGTGAAACTAAGGGCTCAGGGTCTCCTGTGGTTTTCTGTAGATGCAGCCAGGGATTTCTGGCATTTATGCTGCTGTTCAGCATCCGTGTAAGAACACCAAATATTCGGCAGGCCCCTGAAAGGACTCAGCCTCTCCTAAAATCTCTTACAGCGAAGAGGAGAAAAATCACCAGCGTTTGCACACAGTCCATGACAAGCCCAACAGTTGGGGAATTTCATGTGGTTTTGGTGCTTTCCCTTCATTGGAGTGGAGCAGTTTCCTAGCCACAGCCCCAGCCATGCATGTGGAAGTGTGTGGGCACTGGCCGAGCCGTGTTTTCAGTGAAAACAGCTGATGTGATCTGTGATTTGTGAGGCTGGTGCCAGCCCCAGGGCTGGCTCTGCTGCTCTGTTTGGGTTGGTGCTGGGCGTGCTGGAAGCGACCGCATGCAGGAATCCAGATTCCATCTGGTTACAGCGGGGTTTTGTAAAAAATATCTAAAGAGCTAGGCAAAGGATTAGAATAAAGAGGTGCTAATAGGGTGCAGTTGGGACAGGAAAGGAAGCTGTAAAGAATTTAATGGAAAAAGAGGGTCAAGGAACATAAAAAATAAAATAGGAAGAAAAAGAGGCATTTTTTTAAAAGGTGAAAGAGTAACAATAATAAAGAATGAAAGATTCTTTTATTTTTGCCAGTTTCAACAAAACCCTTAAGAAAATTCTCTTCTCTGACGTTTAATTTTAAAACATGTCAGTGTATCCAATCAAGTTTTAAATCCTGCTTTGTTTTTCTCAGATGCTGGGTTGCAGTTGGAGAATTCCAATCTCCTCCTTGGCCTTGTGAACGTACTGTCCCTTGCCCTACATTATTTGGCTCTCCTGAGAGGTGGCTGAAGTTCAAAGGGATATATAATTTACAAAGCACTTTGGGATTGTGCTGGAAGAAAGACACTGTTATTAATAACATACCCTTTTTTCCTCCTGATCACTTTATAAATGGGGGTAACTATTTTTTTTTTTATTTTTATTACAATCTCAAGAGCAACAGCCTCTTCCTCCACTTAAACAATATGATCTCACCCCATCCCAAAGACTTTGCAATCTAGCTTATACATGGATTGAGAAAGGAAACAAAGGGACAGTGTGGGATAATGAATTCAAGTCACACAGTCCATCCAGAGACTGAGTGTCCTCTGACCCAGTCCTGTGCTGGCCAAAAGACCCCTCTCTAGAGATAAATACTCTGAAAGGTGATTCTCCTAAATTTTGAGTGAAAGTGCAAATGCAATTCAAAATGCACAAAACAGAGCAGGTTTACTAGAGAAAGGAGAGCATTGTTCCTTCTTCTGAACTCAGGTGAAGGGCTTAGGTCTGAGTGGAAACGGGAAAGGACCTTATTGTAACAAGATGCTACAATAATTTTACTTGAAACCCTAAAACAAATTCAGGGCTCATAAAAAAAGCATTGACATGGTGAAAGAGAATGGTTTCTTTAAGATATTCTTGGTCAGAGAATATGCTAAGCATGCATTTCTAATGTCTGGGTGGGCAAACGCAAGTGGAAATTTAAATTCTACAGAGGCATAGAGAATGTGCTTCTGAAAATGTTTCCAGTTAAAAGCATGTTAAGTGTGAAAGTGTAGTCTACACGGAGGGAGTGAGAGAGTGTGGTCTATCAGATCATCAGCAAGGATTCTGTGGCCTTTCCAGGTTCTAAGCACATTCAGTGTCTGCTGTCGTTGCTTCGAAAAAAATGGGCCAACGAGAGTGTCCGGGTGCCAGAGCTCATTGCAGCTGGGCAGAACTGTGCTAAGCTGAGCCCATAGACTGCCTGGTGACCCCACACAGAAGAGGAGAGACCTTGGCATAACAGGAAGGGCTGGACCCAATTCCCCAGAGGAACACAGGCTGGATATAGGAGGAGAACAATCCCCTCTCAGGAGGTTTTGTGTGATTTCACCTCACCCACTGTCACTGCCCTGGACAGGCAGCAGTGCCACGGTGGGAGGGCACCGAAGACTCCCCCGGGGGCTCAGGGTCATGGAGATCCCTCAGAGCACACTGTGGGTCTCAGGGCTGTGACAGACCTCATGGCCAGGACCTCCAATCCTTGCTCTCAGCTGGGAGAGGCAGAAGCTGCCCGCGTCTTCCAGAACTTTAAAAGTTGCTTTTCTTCATCTCTACCTCCTGGAACCCCTCTCCTATACCTGACTGAGCACATTCCAGTCTACTCCCAGCAGCTTTCCAAAAGGTGTGGGAGAAATACTTCATTGCCAGGGCAGCAACACCAGCAGATGCTTCTTGTTTCTTTCTGAGAGAGTGACATGACAGAAATCCCAGCCTTGCTGGACATCCTCATGGAAATGACATTTGTTTCCTTGAAGCCATTGGGATTTTGGCTCTCCTTACACACCAGAGTATCTCATTATACCTTTCAGTACTGCAAGCCACAATATTGTACAGCAGCAATAACAGGCAGTGCAGACAAACTGAAACCTGAGCCAGCCTGACTGAGGGATGAGCTGACACTGCATTTCCCTGCTCCAGGGCACTTTATTCAGAGTGCAGGTCTAATTAAAAGGAAGTGTACTGTTTGTTGTTTCCCCCATTGTTTCTGCCAGCAGGATTAGCTTTGTATTTCCCCGGCTTGTGTGATTATCCAAGATGCACGTGCCAGCAGGTTGGTTTGAAGATGCTTTTTTAGGTATTGCTCAGCTTTATCTGAAATTGATTTTATCACAGAATATTCAGAGTTGGAAAGAACCCACAAGGATCACTGAGTCCACTTCTGAAGGGAATGGCCCACACATGGATCAAACCCCTGACCCTGGTGTTATTCTAACTACTATTTCTACACTACTCTACAATGCTAAACATCACTACAGAACAAGAGAAAACTCTTTTGTTAGCAAAAAAACGGAAGAAATTATTTTACCTTCCTGTCTTTTGCCATTTTGGCCAGAAATGTCTCTTTAATACATCAGATGAAAATTCATTCAGCTAAAAGCGCTTGCCAAATTAGAAAAAATTATTATTTTTAGAGATCTCTAATAATTAATGAGGAGAAAAGCACCCTTACTGAGGAAAGCATCTAAAATGTGTTTCATCATAATTTAATTTCTTCACTTCAGGGTTTTTGTAGTACTGTTTGACAGTTAATCAGACCCCATTCTCTGCTGATTCAAAAAAAGGAAGGTTAGATATGCAGTCACTGTACTCTGGTCTAACTTTATACTGTAAGTTGTTCTGTCTCCCAGGAGGCAACCAAGGGGGAAAGAAAACCATCCCCGAACAATGCATGAAGGCAGCCTGCATGGAATCTGGCCTTACTGACCACAAATTAAATGGGCTTTGTCTGAGGTAATGAAAGTCTGACCTGCTCAACAGAAGGAAATGAATATTACAGCTGCTTACTGTGGCTAACCATGTGTCCCAATACTTTGAGCCATTTTCACTGTGTTCACCAGATGGAGGCTTTGGAAAGGGGCAGTTTCTGAAGGAAAAGGATATTGGTTTTTAGTGTTTTGGAGCTCCTTACCGTGACTGGCAGGGGTGTGTGTTACATTTCCTGACCTGGGGCTCGGGGCGGGTCACTCGCTGGCAGTCACTGTCATTCACCAGAGTCATGGTCTTGTTAATGATCCGAGTGCAGGACACGATGGTTTTCCTCTCACCTGAAAGCCAGATCAAAAAAGAACTCTGAACAAAACCATGTCCACTCACCAACCAAAACTCAAAAGCTTCCAGCTCCCTGCTCCCTCTACCAGACATACTCTACCACCTCTGCAAGAAATCTTGCTCTCCACTTCTGCCTGACCTTTGTACTGGCATGTTTTGGGTTGTTTTTCTTCAGAAAAGCTGCAAATCTTTCCCCAATAATCATGCAATTGACTGTTTCACAGGAGCAGCAAGTTGGGCTTTCTCCTTCTAGTGTTTAATGTGGAAACGAGCTTTAAAACAATTTGTTTTCATTCCTGGTTCCTCCTCCACAGGTAGCTGTGCCCTGTCATCACCTCGGGCAGATGTGCTGAAGTCAAACGACCTCCCACCCTGATAATGCGACTGATAATGACAGGACAGCTGCCTCCTGCTGCTCCCCAGGCAGGAAGTCAGGATGAAAAGGAGCACCGAGGTTCAAGAGTCATTAAATGGCTTGTTTGTATTTCACAAAGAGAAAATGCAGCCACCAAAATAAATTATTTGTCGTCTTCTGCTCCTCCAGGTATACTGCTTTAAAATCCTTGTGGCAGGAGGCATCTCAGGAGTTTTATCCAGCGTGGACCTCAGGGTTCAGCCTTCCACTGAGTGGCATCAGGAAAGCTGCGCCACAGGGAGCATGACAGTGACCAGATGTGACAAGGAGAGTGCCACTCCTGCACTGTGTGACTTGGCCTTACTGCTAATTATTTTGGTTTCTCAGGTTCACTTTCTAACCCTGAGTCTGTGTCAGGTTGAGTTTATTCACAATCTGCAGCTGATAATAAAAAGTAACTCACATTCTCTTAGTAAAAAATGTGCAAAAATCTGTATGGAAAGGAGAAAGGCCCTTCTCAGCTTGGGTAAATAGCAAAAGCATTGGATAACTAAAACAAAAGACCAATTATCAAGCTACTACTGGTGGGAGCCATGCTGGCAGACACTGATTTGATTCCAATTTGTAGCAGGCTTACAACAAAAACCAGAAGAGCCACAAATAAATTTCCTTTTCACTCATGTGAGGGTTTAATGGCTTAAAAATTATTATTTTAAAGCACGAGTAAAAGTGCCTATTCTAAAGTGAGTCCTAATTACAGAAAAAAATCGGTAATTCCAGTGCAGTGAGGGCAGTGAGCCCGCAAATGTGAAGATGAGCTCTTTCCTTCTGTCATGTCACATCATAAATAACTGAGTCTGCTGGTGAAGACAGACTGCCCAGAATGCCTGGAAACGATCTCTTTTCCTCAGGGAACAACCTACTTCTCCCAGCACTGAAAATGCAATGGACAGTGCCTGACAAACCAGGCTCTGGTTCCACAGCCTCAGCTCCCCCCGGGCTCCAGCGGATCTGGGCACATCCAGGGATCTCTGGGAGGGAGCTTTGCCGTGTGCTCCCTGCACAGGAGCAAGGGATGCAAATCTGCAGCAGCTGCCACCGCAGCACTGCCCAGCGCCATCCCTGGGGAGGGAAGGGCCTTCCCCTGACCTGCCTGGACACCTCGGAGGTGCTGCTCCAGGAATGCGACGGGGGCTGCACACAGCGCCCGCAGCAGCAATCCAGGCACAGCACTGCCTGCCGTGACACAGCAGTGTCCCTGCCAAAAGGCTGCCTGGAAATTAACTGTGGGGATGGGGATCAGAGCTGGGAGAGCTGGTGGGAACCAGCTTTCATTGAATTCATTACGGCCAAGGCCATTTTCATGGCCAATTTCCACCTCTCCCGTGGCTGGAGCCTGCGAACACCACACAGGGATTCCCACCAAGTGTCCCTACCTCCTCCACACTGCACACTGCATCCTTCCCATCCGCTGTGTGTCCAGATGTACAAGGAATCCTGCTGCTTTTCTGGCTCGCTTCTGTTTTCAGCTGTATAGTTTACAGGGATGGTGTATTCATAATGAATTCCATAATTCTGGTCATGGAATAACAGCACCTGGTTCGGCAGGAAAAGAGAGGCTGTTGCAACACACTGTGCTGGGAGAGCCAACAGGCTGTTGAGATAGCACTGCTGGAAATGCTAGCTCAGGAAAAAAATTCCTGAAATATAAATACCTTGTGAAAGGCAACCAAATCTGTACCTAGGAAACTTAAATTACAACGGTACTGGTAAAGCAGGGCAACTGCAGGAGCAAGAACTGCTTATGATTTGTGAATATTTAAAGCAGGCACAGGGATGTCTAAACCTGGAATTCAAGGCATCACTTTCAGCCTCACGTGTGATCAGCAGGACAGTGGCTATTCAAAGAAAAAGACAACAGGAAGCATTAAATCAGCATTTTTCATACAACAACTGTTTTAAAGTGCATCTAGAGTTAAACATCTGAAAGAACAAGGTGATGCTTCTCAGAGCAAAAACAACTACTGCACAAAAAGTCCCTTGTCTCCTGGTCAATGTGGCACTCAAGGCAAGCATGACTATTCCTGCTGACAAGCTGTAGCAGCAGGGTTTTATGTCTCAGAAAACTGTGGGTGACAAGGAAAAGCCATATCATACAGCTGCTGGCAATATACATTTTCATCCCTGCATATTGCTAAAGCAAGGTGAAAGTTGCTTCCAACAGCAGGCTATTTCCTATGGAACCACTTGTGATGTCTCCAGTGTTATTACTCCAAAATTCCCTGACTATTAACAAAGGAACAGAGAAAAATGTTTATGTTTTCACTATAGGCAGATGAGAGTACTGGTCCTGTTTTGATTTACATGTTGGACTTCATTTGGCTCTCACTTTCCCTGGCTTGAGTCAGAACTGATTGGAAGATATCCATCCCATGGAGTCCATGGAATCTGAGTTACCACAGTATTAACAAATGCCATAGAAGTACTATTGTAATGTTCAGGCTGTGGCTTTGAACTTACTTATACTTGTTATCCCATGATCTGAGCAGCATTAGACAGGTGAATTGCGCTGGCTTTTGTCACCTACTGAAACAGGAGCAATGCTTTATCAAATAAAGTATTTTAAGCAGGGCTCTCATAAGTGGACCAAGCAGCTGCCCGTTTGAAAAAAGATAAATTTGCAAACGCTATTTTCTCCCAATAATAATTGTTTCCCCTTCAGATTTGCACAAATCATTCCTACTTAAACAATAATCTCACTAAAGCTGTCAGGAACTCATTCAACCAAACAAATGTGCTGAAAGAAGGGGTCCTGGCAGCCTGTGCTGTGAACACTGGAGGGGCTCCACAAACTTGGCACCCATGAGTTGCTCCGCACAGGGCAGAACCCTGGGCAGATGAGCCTCTTCCAGAGGATGTGGGGAACAAAGACATGATTCTGCTTCAGCTACAGAGGGAGCCTCACTACCAGGAGTGAATACCAGGGTTGAAACCAGCCACTCATCATTACGATTTCAAAGATGGATGTTGGTTTTTTTAAAACACAATGCAAATACCAGGCAGTCAGAGGCAGAGAGCTTTCTGTCTGTCTTTTTGCTTTTTGCTCTGTCTTTCTTGAAGAGCAGGGGATACGAATTCCTGTTCTACAGAAGATCAGCCAGCCTTGTCTAAAGCCCCCTTCTGCTCTGGGAGTGTTTGGTTGTCCTCTGTTGCACAAGGAGGACTAGCACAGGCCTACTTACACAAACATCAGTTTCTCCAAGAAATACACGCACAGCAATGCACTTGGAGAAATGCCTCAAGTATTAAAAACCAGCTCCTAAAAAGAAAACCTTATTATCTCAATATGGGTGCAAGACTAGTGAATCTAAAGGCCCATATGAAACCAATTTCATGCAATTTCGTAGCCATATATAATTGGGGTGTGTGTGTATGTGTGTATAATTGGTTTCAAATGCAGGTCACAATGGATTGACTGAAGCTTCTGGCTCTTTGTCAGTCCAGTGTATTCCACCACTGTTTGAACAACAGTTTTCTATTTAGAGGGAACTGGTAACCATCCTGCCTTTCTTGCGTTGAAAGAATGAAACCTACCACCCTGTATCAAGGAAAAGATTCGTATCTGATTTGAAGCAAAGACTTCATGTGTGCTTTGTTTACCACTGGCAGTGATTTAAAACCACATGTTTTTAATGGTCTGGTAATTTTTACATTCCTCATTTTTAATTATTTCTGTGAAGGAAGGTGAAGAAGGAACGTTTCCTCTGCTTATGTCTGCTGAAAGGGCCTGTTTGTATCTGGACAGGACACTCGTGGAGAAGCTCAAAATCACTCCTTTCCATGTTAGCTACTTACTCCTTAACGAAGGGGAACGGAGCATTTCATTAAAACCAAAGCACTGCTGATGCTGAGGTTCACAAAATGCCAATAACCAGATTTTACTGCAGTGAACCTCAACCAAGGAATGCCCTGGAAGATTCCAAGAGCTGCCAAAGGAAAGCTGCACAGCACCTTCCCAAACGGTACCTGTGCAACTCCCGTTTCTCGCATGAGGTCGGGAAGACCTTGGCAGTACAAGATACTTTGTCAGAGTCCTGGTTTCAGGAGGGAAGGCTTGTGTTAAGGCCAAAGTCAAGCAGAGCTGATGCTTCTGATGGTGCAGAAGGTGCCTGTAATACACCCCCTTCGAGTGGGCACACCCTGAGCCAGGAAGGTGCTGGTGTGCCCAACCCTGCACCTCTGACTATTCCACCTGTAGCCTCCTTGAATCACCGGTCTGCGAACCTGTAAACTCACTCATCTGTCTGAGAAAGCAAAGACAACAAGTTCCTGTGCAGCAGATTTTGCCACCAAGAAGGTACTGACAAAGTGGAGTATTTCTGTCAGCTTTCTGTGTGTGTGAAAAGTTCAGGCATCTTTGGAGCTTTTCAAACTGGGTCAGGAAGTGTTGCACAATGAACACCAGCAAGCCAAAAAAAATCAGGTGAGGGAAGGGAGAGAATGCTGATTTTTAGCAGTGCTTACAGACAGTCTTCAGAGAACAAACATGGCAAAAAGTCACAAGGAGAAGAATCAGCACAGAAAAAAAAACGGAATAGAAAAAAGGTTACAGGAAACAATGAAAAAAACTAATATACCTTCTATGCAAACCTTGCTACAGAACCTGTAAAGCTTTCTGCAGACTTTTAAACAGGAACAGATATATGAGACAGGCATTATTACAGCTGTCTCACAGACACAAATGTAAAGGTTACACCAGCATTAAGGGACTGGCCCATAGGTCGCCCCATCACCCACCAGTGACAGCTCTGCGGCCACAGCCCCGCTCTTCTCAACCCTGTGGACTTCTCATTCATGTTCAGCCACAAGGCTGTTCATAAAATACCAGGCTGGGTTAACAGAAAGACTATGCTGAACATTAGGAAAAAATGTCAAAAAACACCTTAAATGACATAAAATTGAAAAAACAATATAGAGCAAACAAAGAACATTTCTGTGTGTCATTAAGTCATTACCTAGATTCAAATTCACATATACTGTCTGTGCATGCTAGGTTTGCACCTCTTCTGTCAGAGAACAGAGTATTTAACACAGAATACATTCTGGCATAAGATGAAAAGACATTTCAGCAAATATGCTTTTATGTGTGTGATCAGGTATGTCCAAGAAATGAGAAAGGTCCTCAGGAACCTACATCCTTTAGAATGGACCTGTCTGTCACACATTACAGGAATATCCTGCACTGGACATGAGCTGAATGGGACACTGCTTGTTCTCCTAGAATGGAGCATCACTGTTTGAGCGGGGAGCTGGGCTTCTCCAGCCCCTGCAATGCTGCAAAAGAACACTGTGGTGAGGAAGCAAACAATCAAAATTTAACTTTCAGCTAGGATATAAATCCTTTCTGTTGCATCACTTAAGAAACACAAACAAAGGAGATAAAGTTACCATCAAGTGCAGTGGTATTTTAGTTGGTCCTTTGGCAGAGATTTTCTCCCACAGCCCCCTTCGCACGTACCGGACAGTGGTGCCTGCGATCTGAAACTCACCAGGAAGCTCAATTTTCCAGTCGCTGTTAATGGATCTCTTACTGGAATCTTTTAAAGCTGGAATGAATCAAACACCACGGAATGAGATGCAAGCAAATCTGTAATTACAATACAGACTACTGAGCCTTTGTCTCAAGCTACCTCGAGCACAAGATGCAGAAACCTTGTAATGGACGAGTGAGTTTAAAAGAATAAAACCCCCCACTTTTAGATGGCTCATTGTAATGTTTCTAACTTGGATATATTCTGTACTTCAGTTGATGAAGGTATTTTCAAGAATTAACATAAAATTCACAGATCATTTATCTCTAAACTCTCTGTTTAAATGCAACAAGACAACTCTGCAATTTAGTTTCCAAGCAGAATTTTCTTTCCGTTTCCAGATTTTGAGACCACGTTCTCCTAAACTCTCCTTGAGCAAACGATCAATCAAACCTTTGTTGATAGATATGTGAAGATTTGCAAGTGCAAAATACAACAGACGCTGTGTTTGTGTGTGCTCCATAACCAAACACTGAACAAATTAACATTCAGCTGTCACAGCTGTGAAGAGAAGTCAAATCACAAAGCAGGGGCTGGTCAGTGGGCAAAATGTGAACTTGGCCACCCTCTTTTCAGAGTCCAAGTGCTGGACACAAATGCATAAGATCAGGTGCTGTAGGGTCAACTGCAGAAGGAAGATGAATATTGAGAAGAGAAGATACTTGGAGTTCTAAGTCCTTTCTTCCAGCCTAACTATTGCATCAGGATCACTGATGTCCTTCAACCACTCAAAGACAACTCCAGCCATAAGGGCATCACATTACTGTTGACTCATCAGAGGAAGCTGACTTAGGGACTGCTGTGTTTTCTGTGTTAGAACGGAAGCAGAGTTATCCAGATGTTGGTGTGATGCACTGAGGGAAGAGAAAATTGGCAGCGGAAAGTGCCAGGCCCCTTTGTGGAGATCCATTCACCGTGATCCAATCTGCCCTGACAGCAGACAGACAGAATATCCCACGTGTTACTGGGCTTCCTTAGTTCAAGGTTAACTGTGTCTCTTGGCTAAGCCTTTAACAAGATGTTTTTTTAACCTCTAGCATCTCAGCCTATTTTATTCTCTTCCAGTAAAAAACACAACTTAGCTCTCACTTAACTGAGTGTGTTGGAAGAAGGTAAGAGAAGCTGTTTAAAGCCTTTGGAAGTCAATAGGGAATCTCCTATTGTCATCCCTTTGGATCAAGCCTCCATAGCCAGCAAACCCTCCTGGGTGTGCTTAAGATATATATATATATATATGTATACGTATATCAAATTAGTAATGTCTAAACTCTGGGGGAATCTGGAGCAAGTGGAGGTCACAATGTTCTCTGCGACGGCATGTGCCTTTTTGATGTCCTGTACTCTGGGAATCCCTGGAAAAAGGTGGATATCTGTCCTGCTGCACAGAACCTTCCTGACAAATCAGGGTGAAGGGAACTGAAGTAGGAGAATATTTTTTCTGAGAAATGTTTCCTCTGGCACACAGCCCAGGGGGACGATGCTGTCCTGGCACTTGCATGCTGCAGCAATGTGTCTCTCCCTGTGGCTCACTTCTCTTTCTGCTTTGTTCCTCAGTCTACAAAGTAGCTTCTGCCAGCTCCAGGCAATTCTGAAGCAGGATTGCTTTCTTCTGCCAAGGCCTAGTGGCTTCCAGGCAGATCAAAGCAGGCACCACGCTGGCCCTGAGGAGCCATGGGCACAACTAATCAAAGCTGTGGATGAGATAAAACTCTCCAAGCAGCATGGTTGACTAGGAAAGATAGCCCAGCACGTGCTCAAAACTGTCTAAGAGGTTGAGTGACTGAAGTCATGCTTTGGTTCCAGCTCACTATCAAAGGGAGATAATTTGCTGATGAAAATCAACGTTTCATCTTTGTGAACCTCTTTTCTGGGCAGGGTTTGATTTTGATTGCTGCAGGCACTGCTCCCTTGGTGGCTGAGGAGATGGAGAGTTTGGAAACAGACCTGTTCTCGAAGGCGCTCCTCGAGGATTGCAGGAACTGCACTGGGGCCTCAGCAGAGCATTTGGGCCAAAGTGTTTTCACCGCTGTTTGCTTCCATTGCCCCATCAGCAAGATCACTGCTGCAGCTACAAAACCCTCCATGTCTCAGACACAGAGAACTCCAGTGGCTCTTGTCACACACAACCATTGGCTGGCTCTGCCCAGCCCCAGAGGTGACAGAACTAAACTCAAACTTGTACAGTAGAAGAGCAGGAGGAATAGGAACCCCAGCAACAACCTGTAACTTCTGTTTTTCTTGTTGGCTGGAAGGCAGGAACTGGACAATCAACTTCTAAACCTGGCATCTAGTCAGATCTTTATTTCCACCTTGGGTCCCTCCTTGCTTCCCAGCCTGTGGACACAAACTGCCCAGGCATTTCCTGTTCAAGGTGGTTTTTAAGAGTTAGAGCCAGCCAAGGCAGCCAGCGTGGGTTGCCTGTAGGTGGAGGGAAATTCTTCAGGCACTGCTCCCAGCACATGGAATAATGATTCCAAATTATGCTGGGCTTCCTTCCAAAATGTTGTACCTGGTTCTGAGTAGAAATAGAACCTGATTTGACTCAGCTTTGTCAGTGTGATTGAAACAGAAAATCCTTCCACACTCAGACCTGAATTTAAGAGTGATTAGGGATTTTTTTTGTGGTCATCTTTATTGTCCTACTGGAACCCTCCTGCTGGTGTTCCTCATCTCATTCAGCAAGACATTGGGTATCTTTTCTTTGTGATGAGTGTTCCTTGAAAGAAAAAACCCTGGGAAGCTTAGAGAGGCTCTCCTGGCTCCTGACCATGAACCAAAGAGCTGAAAGCACTCAAAGCTTTAAAAGAGCCAGATTTTTATCGATCTTCATGTGATGCAAACAGGGCCAACTCCTGCTCTCAAAAATACACAATCCTAATCTTCACCACCCAGCGGGGAACCATCTGCTTTAGGCAAGGTTATGTTGTCCCAAGGAAGGGCAGCCTCTAACTCCATGTAAGACTCTCAGAGCTCCGCTATCTGCCAAAGCCCAAATACCCTGTGCAAACCCCACCAAGGCAAACAAAAGGGCTGGTTTCCAGAAGGCAGAGCACTTGCAAAACCCAAAGAAACACTGACTCCCATTATTCTACCAGGCTTTGCTATGTGAAACATCTCACGTGTAGGCGGGATGCTCTGGCAGGCTGGCTGAAGCATTATGGAAATAGGAGCAGTGGTGATATTCCTTCCTACCAAGAAGTGGCACAAATGCCAATGGTTTGGACCAAAGGGCAGCTGAATGACATAATTTGCCCTCCTTTTTTCCCCTGAATCTGGAGTGAAAGAGCACAAAAGCATCTTTCCCGGTGATATTGCCAATGGTGGCAACATCTCAAGACAGAAAACCAATAGCACAAGACCTGAAAACCTCACACAACCACTATGCAAACGTTTTCAGCAGCATCCAATATTCTAGTGCTGGATATTAACATCTCCTTTTGGCTGGAGATGAAGAATTATAAGCAAAAAGATGTGGAAATCAGAAACCAAGGTCTGAGCTTTGCTCTGACTCCCTAAATAGCCATGAGCAGCTGCAACACCTCAGTTTCCTCTTCCACAAAACAGAGAGTGACAAGCTCTGCAATCCTCTCAGAGTTCCTTCCTCTCTGGAAGCAATTCCATGGCCATGCGGCTCTGATTGTGCCAGGAACCCTTCACGTGTCAGGGTTTTTTGGATCTTGGGCAATTTTCCTTGAAGCCTCTGCTCTGCCACAGGCTTCCTGTGCAAAATTCAGGGCCATGGGGCACTAGCACTTCTGTGACCTGGACTCCCTCAAAGCAGATGGGAATAAACCCCTTTATCTATTGCACAGTAATGACAGAGAAGGAAATGCCCCAAATACGGGAGAGAAGAGGCAGAAGACCAGACTGACAGCTCCTCAGTGTGACTGGCTGCACTTTATAAGTGCCATTCTGACTTTTAATTTATGCAATGAGTAACTGAACAACAAGTTCATTGTCAGAGTCTGTCCTACAACAACCTCACATACAAATCTTACCCATTAGCCATGTGTAAACCCTTTATTCCCGATAGGAAAAGGAGAAGAGGATGCCTGTTCCCTTCTAAAGGAATGCAGAAGTAGAAATGGCAAGAGGATTAAACAAACTTTTTCGCCTGATAAAATAGAGGCAAGTGGACTAGAAGCTGCAGCTAAGCCCATCTCAGAGGGCAGGACCAGGTCTTGGGTACAGCAACCAGTGAAAATGTGCGGCTGTAGGAAATGGCAGCAGGGTACTGAGGGATATCAGCTGCCCTGTCCTGCCTCTGCTTCAGACTGAGCCGGGCGCCTTCCTATCAGTACCTCTGCCATTCCCTTCTCTAAACACACTCTTCTCTTCCCCACTCCCTCCTGAAGTGCTCCTGGCAGCTCTGTGCAAGCCACTGCCAAGTTCTGCTCAGGAACTCTTCTGTCTGTATATAAAAGTACTCTCTGGTCCTGCCAGGTTGCACAGGGCCTGTAAGTGTCACATCCTATCACATCACAAACATCATGAAACCAAGCCACAGAAGCAGAGATTGCAGCAAGACTCAAATCACCAGCCCCTCCCTGGCAGCAACAAACCTTACAGGTCTTCTTAGAGAAGGGTCATTTTTAAAAGAAAAAAGAGCTGAATTTTAATCAAAACATTTTTTCTTTTGTCATTTTACCCAGAAAACTGTGAGCAGGTTTATCCTCAACCACTCTGATCCGCCGGGCACCTGCAGGGATCACAGCGGCTTCGATGTAACCTACAGCAACAAAGAAGGGGTGAATGAAGGCAGGGCAGGACCAGCCATCCCACGCCTCCCCTGAAAAACTCAACTCCAGGCTGGGGATTGAGTGAGAAGTACTCCAGATGAGATCCCTGTGCTGGCAGCCAGTTCTCACTGCTGTGACAGGCCTGGGCATGAGTAGCATTTCAGCAGAAATGCATGTGTGCTGCTCAGCTGTGACTTCAGGCTGGTTCATTGGCTCTTGTTAGATTTGCACCCTTTGAATCACCCTGGTTTTCCTGCAGTACTGACAGGGATGCACAAGGACACTGCAAAGTGTCACTGTCAGGAGCAACACTGCACAGAACAGACATTTGCAAAGATGTTTCCAACAGATGCTCCTGCTTTGTGCTGCCTGTTGAGGCTGTGGTGTCAGAAAGGACTCAACTCCACAAAACTTTCTGATGATGCTAAAACTGAACAGAGGGAATTAGTGGGACAAATGAGGGGAAAAGCTTGTTTTCACTTACATTTCAGCTCTGTACAAAAATTCTGGAGGAGATAATGATCTCCTTGCATTGGGCTGCTGAGAATCCTACAGAACAGATTTAATGCAGTAACAGAGCTGGAAGTTTCTCCAGGACTGACCACTGGTCACATCTAAACAATTTTTCAAAGACCAATTTTGACTCACAGAATACAGTAGGAATAAGCAGGAGCTACAGGAAAATGTAGCCGATTTTCCCGCTCTGGAGACATGTGGAGTTACAGACTTGCTCCATGAGGTGGAAGTGATGCCTTTAAATAATAAAGCAGAGGATCACTAGGGCCCATTTCAAAGAGCCAGGCAGAGTTTTTCCACAGGTTCACTGGACTTTGAATAAGGCTTCTGTAGATGACACTAATCTCATCACAACCACGACTTGATTCTTTCTAATTAGCCACCCAGTTTACTTTGCAGTGTATCACTTGGCACCTTTTTGGGGTTATTGCTGTCCTCTTTCTTTTAGATGTTAAGCAGCTTATCCTCTATGTTCCCTCATCCACTTTTCGTGCTTTAAAGGGCTCTGTGAAGCTGTTCTTTGTCAGTGATGCCTGTATGGGAATTGTGGGCTCTCTAGAGCCATGGGTTGGAGAAGTGCTGGCACAGGGAGCAGTGATTCCTTTAGCACTTAGCAGTGTTCAGGGAGCTATTTTAGGGATTAAAGTGCAGCTGAACACTGCTTTTGCTGTGCTGATACAGGGAGGACTCAAAGGAGTATGGTGACAGCCTCTTGCACCTCAGGACTAAGTGATTCTCCTGCCACTCTGACATGGAGCGAGACAGATTTGGGGTCTCAGATGGTGGATTCATTTCCTGAATATTCATTTCATGACTAAGGCTTGAGCTCTTGGGTTTCATCAGGTACAGAGGGTGGGTGTCTGACTTGGGCCAGACAGGCTCCCTCTTTCCCTGATTTGTTGTATCTGAATTACACTTTCATCTCACCCTTCAGCTCCGTTCTCTTTGCACTGGTTCCTCCTCACTTACTTCTCCCTTACTCAGGGTATCTCGGAAATGGTCCTTCATCCCTAGCAGGAAAACCAGAGAGAGGGGCAGCAGAGCTCAAACCTTGTCTGTGCACAGAAGCCAGAGCAGAGGCTCTCCCAGCTGCTGCTCCAACATGGGTTTCACCGGGAAAAATCATTACTTCCAGGGTCAATTTTTCAAAGGCAATATTGAAATCTCTTATGAAATCAGAGCAAACAGATGTTGGGCTTTACCTTAGACATTGCCAGGAGTTGGTTTTTCATCAGCTGAGATATCAAATCAGTCAATACAGAGTGTTTCAGATATCAAACATCCTCACTGTACCCCATGCAGCTGCATAGAAACCCATCCAACAACTACTCGAGACATGAACACACAGCAGAAGTGTGACCAGTGACAGTCTGCCACAGGGAAACAGCTCCTGAGACACCCCTGTTAGGAAGCCAGTCTGGAACATGCCCAAGTTTCAGGTAATTTAATGTACCTACTAGGGGACTATTTACTTATTTATTTTTTAAAGCAGATACAAATGCCCAGAGCTAAATCATGCAGGGGTTGGAGACAAAGTTACTCTGAATTTAGTGGACAGCAGTCACTAAGTTCAGTGAACTCTGGATCTGACCCAGCAGCAGGCAGGAGTGTGTCCCACTGCTTTAGAGGTGAGCAAACTCTGGAGCTGTGCTGGAGGCTCAGCTCGAGCCATAAATACACTCATTTCATCACTGTGCCATGAGAACAACACCACGTGGAAAAGTGATTTTTATGTTACTTTTTACAATAGTAAATAGTGAAGTGTGAGCTATTAATAGAGTATTAGTTCTGGAGACTGTTTGGTTTGGTCTCACACCAGATTTTTTCTCCTTGTGTAATTTCTAATCCTGATTGATGGCTTTGGGGGGTTGCACTCACAGCTCCTGAATGAGAAAAAACTCGCTGTGGTAACTCCCTGTGCCACAAACCTGACTGCTGACCTTCACTCTCCTGTTAGAGAACTGCCAAATGCTTTGCAGGGGTTTGGATCTGACCTGTCCTCTCAGAGGTGAAGCAGAACCCTTGGGCATGTCCCACCAGGAGCACCTGGACACTCTCATTCGTTATCTCCAGCAATTGTGTGAGTTAGTGGTCGAATTCTGCCGCAAACAGACTGGATATCACCCATGCAAATTTGTCACAGGTATAAATTTGGATTGTCTCCACCACTCCACTCTGGTCCTCAGAGCTGGTGGGAGGCTTCTGGTCACAGATTCCTGATCTTTGAGATAACTGCACCAGGAAACACCTCCAGTGTTTTCCAGGCACATTTTATTAAGCAAACTGTAACTGCAGATTGCCAGAAAGATCAAGTGTCAGCTAGAACGACGAAAATAAGTCTCAGAGTTGGCCTCAAGTCAAGGACTCTCAAAGCTCTGTTAGGTCTTAGGATAATTGTCTGCAAGGCTGGGGTTTGCAAGGTTGGGCTTAAAGTTGTGCTTTAAGTGAGGAACTGGTTAAAGACTGATGAGATTTGGCAACTATCAGGCAGTATTCTTAGTAATTTCACCCATAAATCAGCCTGTTAAGATGAAGCTTTGAAAATACAACAGGAGAACTTCATTATTTGACAATTTATAGTGCTGTATGCAGAATAGTCCACCTTGGGAACAGTTACTTTGGCACACACCAATCTTTCTGGATAATCTGCGTTACATCAGTGTCTCAGGAATGTAAGACTGTGATTGAAGCAAATCCTAGATACAAATTTTATGGTATAACTCGTATTAGGACAGACACCAGAACAAAGAGGTGGCTTTGTCATCAAGGAGATTAATATGTGAACAGTGGCTACTGTATCTTCATTTAAATGCTGGAGAGATTTGCAAGAGGAAAGCAGCCCCCACAGAAAAATCCAATTGTTAAAATAACAATTGATAGCCATTGTTATTACTCCCAGAAAGAATAGAAAGTTTAGTGTGAACTTCAGAATGCCACTGATCTACTGCAAAACTCTTCTGGTTCACACTGCAGTGAAACACAGACTCCAAGGTGAAGGAAAAATTATCCCATGGCTGAAAGTACCAATCCCTGGGCACTGCACCTTCCTATCTTATCCCTGTACACACCAAAATCAGATGTGAGAAAGTAAGCAATGCCCAGCCCATTATCAAACCTCCCAGAAGTGCTGTGAACAAACAGCTCAGGGTAGAGGCCAAGGAGATCAGGTTTTCCTGCCTGCCTGCCAGCCAGCCAAGGCCAGCACAGCTTCCACGGTATTTCAGGGATAAGCACCAGCTGAGCATCTCAGTCTCCATCTCCTTCCCACCTTGCAGCTTCTGCTGAGTGCTGCTTATTATGGAGTGCAAATTATGTGTCTATTTTCTGAAGAGCTGTGATCATTTTCCTTTGATTTTAGCTTGAGAATAAATCCTACATTGGCACCTGTCCACTTCCAGCCATGGGATAGCTCGTTTGTAAGAAAATCATTTCTCTGAAGAGCCACGGATAAATTTCAAAGCCTCTAACCATTGCTGCTGAGTTGGTTACTGGGATTTTTAACTTGCATGGAACCCTTATAAGGGATCTCTGAGTTAAAGGTTAGGTAGAGTTCTATTTTCCCATAATTTACATGTGCACCCTGTTGATAAAAAAAGGTATTTTTGTGTTGGCTAAAGATGCTCCCAGCCAGCACTACTGTTCAAATTTCTTTTAGTAAGTGCTAGACAAACAGTATATGCAATAAAACCCCTACTTTTCCACCATCTTAAAAAGAAAAATTCCTAGCAAAGATGTACTTTCCCTTTCCCAAAAATGATAGTTACAACAACTGGAATATCTCACCTTATTAGATTCCGCCATTTAAAAAAAAAAATCCAAATATCTGTGGTCATTCTTTTGAATTATGACCAAGGATTCTTTTGAATCACAACCATAAATGAAAATCTTGATGTGGCTGAGAAAAATCAAGAGACAGACCCAGGTCTCTGAGCATTCAGGCACATCCTTGGAGAAGCTATCAGTGATAAATCAGCTCCCCACCAGACAGGAGTCAAAGAGCTGTCCTTCATATCTAGGTTCCCTGTACAGTGGCAGGGTGACAGAGGGGGACTTCAGAACAACTCTGTGTTTGGTTTTGAAAAATTATTTTGTAGAAATAGGTAAGGGCTTGCTGCCAGTCGAAAGGAAACCTCAGTCTAAACAGTGCATTCAGCTGGCCTGCTGAAGACAGCCAGCTGCACAAAAGTGTATGTGATGTTTAGCATCATAAATAAAGGTTTTTGACCTCCTCTCCAGCAGAAAAATGGAGTCCATTTCCAGTTGGATCCCCCTGGATCACAGGTGGTAAGAGCTGAACTGCAGAACCTCCTATGAGGCACTTTGAATGCTCCACCATCTTTCCCACCAGGGCGGCAGAACCCCTGTGACATAAAAGCTGGGGGAAAAAGGAAAGAGACCTGGTTCTTTTTGCTTGGTGCATGAAAATTTGGCTTCCTTACACGCAGGTTCCCGAAAAGGAAAGGATCTGTACTTTGTATCTCAGACAAGGCAAGCGAAACAGTAAAAGGACTTGAAGTTTATCCATGGCTTTTGATACTGAATTTCCCCATCTAATCCCACAAAAAGAAGATAAAAGAACCAACACCAAAGGATTTCACTGACACCCACTGACACTGCAAACAGCATTCAAGTATCTTACACGAGAAACACTTGGGAACAGCCTTTGCCTTGGCCATCACACATGTGGAAACCTTCTTACAGTGACTATTGGTTACTAAGAAACAGAAAGGAGTTGGCAGGGGTTTAGTTCAGTTCACAGGGCTCCACAACGTCATCTGCAATCACAGGACACAGAGGGACCAATCCTGCAGCCACAGGAGCCTCACGGGCACAGCCAAGGCCCAAGGCGGCAGCTGCAATTCCCCAAACAGATACCACTCCAAAACACTCAATGTCCTGATGTTTGAAGTCTATTCTCTTTTGAAATAAGAAAGCAGCACACGGACTCAGGGTCTTGGCCTTGACTTGGAACGCAGCCAGGTTGTGGGGATTTGCCACTGAACTGTGCAATCATTTACACACCCAAACCTTGAGCTTGTTATCACCAGAATATCGTGGATCTTTCTTTGCCCCAGCTTCCATCACATTTTTGCACATTTTTGCTTAACTTTCAATTAAAAAAAAAAAGCCTTTTTTTTCCTTAAGTAACACCACATCCACTTGTGATACCCCAGACCTGGAGCTTTGCTTACTGCATGAAATTCAATGGGTTCACCTGAGGACCTGATTCTCCAAAAGAGCAGCGTGTGAGCAGAAATGGATGGGAGCATACATAAAACGTAATTAACTTTCCAAATTAAATTAAAAATAAAACAACACATCTAATAAATGGTTACAAGGTTGTACTGGTAAAAACAATTATCTTCTACACTATGTGAGATGGCTAAAGGTGGAAACATTGCACTGACAAAGCAACACTTCGACAGGTTTGTGCATCTGAGATGATTGGCAGAGAATCCGAATGCTTGAACACTGTCCACAAGTCATCAGGAATTATTTCTGATTAGGTTCCAGGGCACTGGGGGTGAAAACCTCTTGCAGAGTCCTGGCAGCAGTTAAGGCTGAAGCTGCTCTGCTCCTACAGCCTTGTAAAGTCACCACCTCAAGCAGTCTATGTAGCTGGAAACGGGTGCAACCTCCTGGCAGTGACCCCAAAATTTTGTATTTATCTGCACAAGATGTTTTGTAGACTCACTGGAAAAGATAAAAGACAGCTACTCGCTGAATAACCTGCTACAGAAATGGATAATAGCTGGGTTTGTTTCAATGGAAATGAGGAATTATTTTCCCACCACTTGCATCAAATGCAAAGGCTTGATGTAAGTGGGTGGAAAATAACTGGGACAAAAGAGTCAAAGGCACAAATTCAGGAAACCATTCAACAGGTTGGCCAAGCACACAAAATGTGCTCCAGAGAGATGTGGTGTAGGTGGGAAATCCTACCTGCATCTCCCAGGAGATGACAGATGCCAGCTGGCCCCACAGGTCAGGAGGAGGAGGGTGCAGAGGAAGAGGTCAGTGAACAAAATCAGAGCCTCACATTCAGAGCTGAGACCTGGACTAAAAGGAGCTGTAAGCACTGGTGCTGCTTTAGCCACTAAACTGAACTGAAGTGTGTGCTTAAAGGGGATTTTCATGTGCTTCGGGAAACTCAGCCGTGGAGTAGCACACGTTGAATGTATTTCTCCATACAGAAATGTCAGTTCTGTCCTCACTGAATGGGAACTATTTTTTTTTTTTCTGGACAATTGTTTTCCTCTGGAGCAGCTTCCAGGTTCTGTACATTGTTTTCCCTCCCTTTAGCTAATTGGGATGTGTGATAACAGGGTAGTAGTACAGAAAACGTGGAACAAAGACTAATTCAAACACCGAGCTGTACATACATTAATGTTAAAGAAGAAAAGGAAAAGTCTTAATTCCAAGCTCTTATATCCTATACTGGATATTTTTGCTGGCAGGGAATCAGTAAAAACATTCAGAGGGGAGCGCAGTGCTCTTTCCTTCAGCTGAGATATTCTGATTATACCATGAATCATCTACAACATGCAACATGCATCATTCTGAGACCTCAAAGATGGTGCTGAAATCCAACTTCCCTTCTGCTGGGAAAGATTCTGTGATTTTGTCTCCTATTTAAAATCACCAGCACTCAGTAGCACTCAAAATGAGAAACACAATTTCACCCTGAATTTCAGGCAGAGGCAGTGGCTGGTATCTGGGTGACTGAGTAAGAAGCACATGGGGTATGACACTTGAAATGAGTTGGGGTTTGTTTTGTGTTTCTTAGGTGCTTCCTAGAGCTGTTTTTGCTAGGTGACTCCAGTGCTACCCGAGAAGAGCCGTTACTGCTGCCCCAACTGTCCTCCAGCAGGTAAGGGAACCCCACTGAGTGTTACTCACCCATGCCCTTGGTGTGGTTGAAGTCTCCTTTCACCACTTTGCAGGTTTTCCCATCACCGCTGCAGATCCCACAGCGATCCTCTTTGGCAGCCGAGCCAATGATGCCATCACAGCCAATTTTCTAATGACAACAACCAGAGACCCCCATTACTTTGTTTGCAAGGTTACAGCATCTCTAAGCAGTGAGGTCAAGACCGACATCTGACCGAAAACCTGAATGGGGAGAAAACATTGAACTCTTAATTAAACTTTTGAAATGCCTGAAAAAAGACCTCATTAATCAGATTAATCAGATACCTGAAAGAAAGAGCAGTTCAATGGAAGCAGTTTCATATCTGGCCAATTTCTGCTACAAGACTGCCTACACAATTATGAAATTTTCCACATGCTTGCACTGTATTGAGAATCAACATTCAATTGAAAAATAAATTATAAAATCTAACAGTTTCACCTGAAGTATCATTATAAATGGTCTTTTTCATATTTTTCTATACATACCTATTTTTTTCCAATAAAAACCTACAGTTCTGCTTCCACACGTGGGAAGAGTCACAATATTCTCCCTGTAGCTGTTGAGATTATCACCATAATCTTCCTTATTCCCAGGTTATGATGGCGAACATTCCACATTTGTAGATCATGAGACTGACAACACTGTCATTAATCTATATAAATTGTATTCTGTCCATGTAAGACCCTCGAAATGATCTGCAATTTGCCCTTAAAACATAAATTTCTACTGAAATAAGAGTTGTCATTATGTAAGTTATTAGCAGAGATTGCACTATTAAAAATGAGTTTAAGATTTATTCTGCATAGAGAAACAGTTTCTTGGCAAATGAAGTAGCAGGACTGTCACTAGTAAGACTTATTTGAGTAAGGCTATTGGGTCTCTCTCTTCTTTGCCTTCCTATGATGAAGGCAGAGGAAAGTTGGAGAGATATCTTAGGGAATGATCAAAACAACAAACATTTTGAAAAATAGGGGAAGCAGGGAAATATTAAGAGAACTCAGGCTGTTTATCTGAGCCTGTCTGTGTGTAAGCAACGCAATTTGGATCCGAACTCCCAACACTCCCCTTGTTTCAGAAGACCCTGGCCGCTGCCTGAGTCCAGATGTATTTCAGGGATCAAAGATTGCCAGCGTTCCACCGTGTGCTGATGCAGAGCTTGTCTGGGGAAATCATTAGAGACAGACATGCTGAGAGAGGATGATCATCCTAAACACATACCAGGGAAATGGTGCTCATTAACTGGCACAGCACCTACACTGGTGCACACGAACAGCAGGAAAAAACCTGTATAAATGTGTAACTGGGAGTTAAAAGAGGTAGGAAGAAGACAGTGGAGCTTCTAGTAGTTGCAATTCTCAAGCCTAAACTTCACACCCATGTCCAACAAATAATTTTGGGATATTGAACGTGATTCTGCCCCTAGAACAGAAGGATGTCCCAGCAGTTCTCCTTCCAGGAAAATCAGGATGATTTATTAATGGGGTTGCTGAAAGGCAGCTGGAAATAAATGTCTGCCTGCCACCCTGCTGAGATACTGGAAAGGCTGCGTTTAATTTAAGGCTCTGGTGCTATCTTTTATTGTGCTGCATTGTTATTAGCACTATGTGAGCGCTTAGATGAATAAAGGGAACATAATGAGTGTTGAACCACACTTATTCCCAGAGCTACATCAGGAGTTTGTAGGACTCTAATGGAAGCGGGGAAAGAATGGGGAGTTGGCAATCACATGCTTTGCATTTATGCTGGAGTTTCCCAGATAATGGAAACCAGTGTAAGCCAGCAAAGCTTGGGAAGGCTGAGTCCCCCCTCATCTGAGACTGGGGCTCAAGACAAGCCATTTCCTCACACCTTTACTTGGTCACTGACACCCTTTGACTTGAGAGGCCCACTCTGAAGGGCATGGAAAGAACCCACTGAATCCACAAAAGTAACTCCCAGTATCTGTGCTGTTTTTTACCTTTCATCTTCACCTTACTCCCTGCCAGTGAAGGAACTGGGAAAGGCCCTTGCACCCTCCTCTTCAATGGCACCCATTGCTCCCAGCCACAGATCAGATTTCTCGCTCAATCCAGGCCTTGAGACCTAAAGTCCCATCATGTTTGGGCCAGGAAATGGCTTCTTACAAAGGAATACCTCTAAGAGAATAAAACACTTCTTTTTTTTGGCTTCAGGATGAAAATTGGTGCATACTCGCTACTTTATGGGGGAAAAATACCTTGGAAGCACTTTAGTGTTGTCTACATAAACATTAGAGCCTGTTTCCCTTTCCCCAAGCCTTCCAATCATTTCCACACAGAAAGTGCATTTAATAACAGTACATTTAATAACAGTATATAATGAAACAGCTTTGGGTAAGATTTGACAGTGGATTCCAAAAGCTGCAAAGTCATTTAGAAACACAGTGCAGTGACCACCTTGGTCACTCTGACACTTTTAGAACTCCCCACGTGGAGAGCACTCTTAAAACCACCACCATGGCCATTCTTAAAACAAGTGGATCAGTGGATCAAAGGGGAAGAGACAGGACTGGAAGGGCAGAAAACAGTGGCTGCCACCTTTGTGGGTGCAAAGTACCTGCCACAAGTCCTTGGGCTGTTAATTGAGAGACTTCTCCAAGGTGTGAGTGCCCCTGAGACTCCAGCACTGGCTGGAAAACCCATCAAGTGTGTACAGCAGCAGCTTCCCACTGACAAAATGCTCTGTGTATTATACTGCCCATCCTTTATCTACAGAGCTGTCCTCAGCCTGCAGAAAGCTTTCCAAACTGTGAAGGCTTAATTAATTACATGCAAAGGGGAAAATCCCAAGTTTCACTGCTCAAAAGTCAAGTTTTCACTGTGCAGAAAGAATCTCTTAAAACCTAAATAGTTCAAGGGAGTTGTTTGATCTTTGCCATGTCTCACTTGCTTTGTGTTGCTTCCTGTCCAATCCAGTCTATCAAAGTAAGGGGATTTATTAAATTAAGAAGCAGAAAGGGGAAGCTTTACATTCTGAAGAAAGAAAGACCTTGTAAATAACAGTAACATTCCATGTGTTTTCTGACTCAAGAGTTATCCTGCAGATGAGCAGACTGGGTCCATGGACCAGCCCATCCAGCAATTGCTGGATACTTTCAGTTCCATCAGTCTTGAATGGACTGGTGAGAAGGGAAGCAGCTTTAAAACATGGGAATGCTGAAAAGGAACATGAAATTAAATCTTTTGGGGCTTCAAGTCCCCAGCATGGACAGTCAGAAATGTGTCCACAGGTTTCTTAAGGCTCTTCCAACCCCGGCTGTTTCCTGCTCTGACAGCACGTTTTGGAACTAGCCACTGACCTTTAAATTGGCAGGTAACTGCACATTTGCTGAGCCAAAGGCCCAAAATTAATTCTCTTTAAGCCGATATCTCCATCCACCCTTCCTTCTCTCCCTCCCTCTTCTTCTCATTTTTATAATTAAACATCTGAAAATCTGCTTCTTGGGTGGTATTTCCAGCTTCAGTCATAGCTGGCTCTAGCATAGGAAAAGTCTTCTCTTTTGAATACATATCACTTGGATTCTTCTGTGTGAACTATTCTCTGTATTGCTTGGGTATTTTTTAATGATATTTTTATTTGTATTTTCAATGGCTGCAAAAGAGCTCAATTGATACAGCTTGTGAGGATATGTTTTGCTACATAAACACAATTATTTTTGTTATATACACCCACTCTGTGCAAGAAATGACATTGTAGGCTCACAAAACTGTAATGCTTCCCATATGCTGAATAACTGGCTGTCTCAATGGATCAAATATAAATATTGATGCAACATGTGCCACTTTACAAATTAATCATGTACAGAGCAGGCTGGTTATGACAGATTCATCTACACTGCCAATTCCTTTTGTCCATAATATCCAATGTCCATTGATACCTCCAGGGATGGATCACATGAAACAGGAATGCACAGATGTGAGCAAGTGACATTCAGATCTGTGGGGAAGAGAATTCTTATTTTGCTGTTTTAAACACATCTGCCCCCATGGAGGGTTGTGGGTGGCTGCCAGGGCTGGGTGAGGTGAGTCTGGTCCCTAATCAACCAGTTCATCTCTGAGATACTCTGATTTCTATTCCACAACAAGTTCTGTGTTAAGGATTGGAGCCCATGTAGGAGTCAGTTCAGCAAATATCCTCCTGTTGTTTCCCAAGCCTTCAGATTTTGTCTGAATGAGAGCAGCTCTGCTGGATCAGGAGTTAGACATCTCCTATTTTAAATTAGCATTATCTAATCTGCAGTAGATCTGCAATGTCACCTGCCACTGACTTTGTGCTTAGATCCCTCAGCAGCTCATGGGGGTGTTAGACACAATAATCCTTGATTTTTTACATATAGATATTGAAGGTTATGTGTCAAAACCTCTGTGCTCATGAGAGAACATACAAATAACACAAAGCTCTTTCCTATCCCAGTAACTCCTTTGCTTCTCTTCTATTATATGCTTTCCATAGGATAACATGGAAGAAAAATTGGGGGAAATAGTGTGGGGGTTTTTTTTCATACCCCACTGGAAAGTACACTACAAACTAGTAGGACGTCCACAAGGACTTGGTTTTGTCACCATGCTTTACTCACCAAAATCCCTGATACTCTTTTTAGCCTCAGATTACATTGCTACAGATCCAGACATGGAAAAAAACAAAAAAGGCAATTATACAACAGGTTTCTGCAGTCCAGACAATCCTTCTGGATTTTGTGCACATGCACTAAATAATTTATCAAAGTTCAGTGCTAAGCCAAGTTGTTGTATGGAGACAAGCTACCCAGTCTGGAACATCTTGTACCACAGTTTGTAATGCAGGAATATGAATAATACATGGAAAATACTCAAGTGAGGAGACAAAGCCAGAACTGCAGGCATCAATCAAATGCAAAAAGTGGGTACTAAGTGTGTAAAAAACTGTTTGCCAGCAGTAGGTCCAGCAGACAACTTCAATTTCTCCTCTGCCACCTGTGGCACTCTCCTGACACTGTCTGTCCAGTTCGTAGAAGCTATATTTGAAAATCTGTCCATTTTCCAATTTGTGCACCCCTTTCATAGAGTTGACAATCACTTTCAGAAGAAAGTAGTTCTGTAGCAATTTTGTTGTGCCAGGATAGCCTAATATGTGACTTATTATCATTAAACATACTGTGGATTCACCAGCCAGTTGAAAGGAGGTGTGGTGTGACAAAACACTCAAGAGAAAACTACAGACGGAGCCAAAACATCTTCACCTCTTAAATTGTTAAATCACAGCAAAGACTGCCCTTGATCTCTAGCCCAGTTCTGCTATACAGGAGGTCTCTCTTTTCACAGAGACCTTAAATTACATCCTGAAGCACAATCTGTAGTCTCCACTGGAAAGTTCTCATGCTGTCATGAGGCTCAGACTAATCCTCCTTTGAGAAAAGCCAGCACAAGGTCATGTGCATCATAACAGTCAGCTGAGCAGCTTGTCTTCTCCTCACCCCTCTGCTCTGTGACATCTGACACTTTTTTTAGCTCCACTTCTGCCAGCAGTTTTGAATTAACCTCAGCAGCACAGAGCAAAGCACTGTAAGGGGTTAGAAAGGGCCCTGCTCTCATGAGTGTTCTCTCATCAAACACACACCCCACAGGCCCAGGGCAGAACAAAACCCTCAGCGAATCCTCTCCTTGAAAGCCATTTCTCCCTTGAAGAGAAACAGGAGAAGATGAACCCGGTGTGAGGTGCAGGTTGCAGTGCCCTACCCCACCTTCCCCATGGCTGCAGTGTCCATGACAGGGAAAGCAAACTGCTGCAAAGCCGAAAGGAGCACTCACCCTCCTCCTCCTCCAACACATCAGGCTGCTCCTGCTCTCCAGCCTGCCACAGAGTTTCTGTCTTGGAAAAATCTCTGCAGAAAATAAATTCTCCTTGCTAGAAGACCATGTGCATTTTGAGGAGAAAAGGTGAAAGACCTACATATGCTTTGAACAGGGCATCTAGTTTGCTCAGAGGATGGTAAAAAATGGTGCATTTGTAATGTTCAGCCTCAAAACCAACTCAAAGAAGGAAAAAATTGAATTAAGACCTTATGATTCATCACAAAAAAAAAAAAAAAGAATAAGACTAGAAAAAGTCTAGGTGATTTAGGAACCCCTTATGCTAAATTTAGGGCTGACTTTGCTCTTTAGTGTTTCTATGCGTGATCAAAGTAATAACCAAGTTTACTCACTCCAGCTGCCTTCAGGTGTAAGGGATAACTACAGAGATGCTGCTGCTTTTGATGATTTTGTTCCAAGGATAGTGAGGCTGACACCAAAGGCTTCATTGACACCTTTTAGATTGCAGTTTCACTTTAAAGTGAAACTGTAGTAACTTCACAAAGTGCAACAGAAGGAAAATTCCCTTAGTGCCCAAATGTATTTGGGGCATTTCGAGGATTCAGAGAATCTGTTCCCGCTTTCCTTCTCAAAACCCTCCTCTCCTTGCAACAGTTTTTTCTCTGCCATGTTCATCTACTTTCATTCATCATCCAAGAACCATTCATGAGCTGCATTTAGGAGCATCTAATGAAAGGAGAAGATCTATTACATTTCCTGGGCCAGATGTTCACAGGCAATGGTTACTGCTAATTTGTCTGCTGCAGTGACAATGTGTCATTCCTGTCTTTGAGAGCCTCTAACTAGAAGGATTACATAAGAAAATAAATAACAGTAATACCACCCTCTGATTTCAGCACTTATTCTCTTCTCCAGGCCCCCTGCAATGCTTATGGCCAGGCTTTGTCCACGCTGGCTAAAGAAACAAGGAGAGGAGTAATTAAATGAATATGGCAATTAAATTGGTTTAATAGGCAGCTAGTTAGACAAGTATCTGTGGCAAATGGGGTACACAGGCACATATGGCAATTCTCAGCACTGCAGTGCATATATATATGGCAGAGGAGTATTATAAATGAGTTCACAGGGCTTTCAAATCTGCTCGGCTTGAACTGATCATTTCATATTTTTTCTCAGCCAGATGCAAATGGACTGAATGTTCTGCAGCTGTCATCACCTCTCTGCACAGTTAAAGGCAGTTGCCCCCGACTCAGAGCGCAATTTGCTTTTCGTGATGTACCTCCAGTGCTCTGTGCTCATAAAGGAATTCATTTGGAGGGAGCTGGCTACTGATCCTTCCTGGATGAAAAAAACCCCTCCTTGCCATGATGGCTGATTTACCATTTGTGGCAGTTCTGAAGGTTTGGAGCAATAAAACTGGTCAGCCCAGAGTAATGGTCAACAGCACACAGCTGGAGGTGCACAGCTGGCCTGACTATAAAAGGTTATTAATGGGGCTTTTTTTAGCTTTTTTTCAGATACAGCCAAAAACAGGGAAAAATTAAGTAACTTGGGATGCACCGTGAACCTGGCTCTATGTGCAAAGCGCTTTGTATTATAAAGAATCAAATTTGTACTGGCTCCCCAGACTGTTGCTATTCATATTCTTCATTGGCATAAATTAGAGTGAATTAAAAATGTCTCTTCAGCATCATTTGTCAAGAAACAGTGGGAAGTGCCTCCTGCAGCAGGGCAAAATTCAATCCAAAGATTTTTCACTCCTTTCTTTGCATTGCTGCTTTTTGCCCTCAAAGCCTCTCTCACACCCAGGTGAGCATTGTGTTCATTTATCTCCCTGCCTGGAAGGCTCAAAGCAATAAAAAATGGCATTTCTTAACCACTCACAGGAATCAGAAATAATGCCAAATTTGGTGTGCCCTGTGCCTCCAGGGCAAACCAGTGAAGTTAGTGGAAATAAAAGGTGATGCTAAAAAGCTGCTCTGGTGGATACAGCGGGCTGGTTAATACCAGCAAGAGCAACTCCGACCACAGGATACAAATCTAGATGAGGAGAAACGTAAAGGGAAGAACTGCCAGGACGAATCCAGCCCTAGCAAGGCTGCTGTAGCCAAGGGAACTGTCTTTCCCACCACTGTGGTGTGTGCAGCATACTTTGAACACGTGCTCCATGATCAGGAGAGAGGAAACCTATGAAGGGCCTGCCCTTTCAAATTGTCCGTGACAAATGACCTGAACACATCACCAGGAGCATCCACTCCAACTTCCGGTCTTTTATGATCTATAAATACACATTTTCTCATCTCCCTTCACTCGTCCAAACATTAAATCTCCCTCTTATATGGGTCTACACAACTCCATTAAATTTTTGAGGAACCTGAAGCACCAGCTCCAAGAGCTGCCCTCCTTGGCATTCAGTGCGTGAAGGTTTGTTACAGAGGTCTCCCACACCTCATTTTGGGTCTGTGCGTAATTTGGTTAGAGAGAAATAATCATTGCAATGGTTACAGGCCATCACTCTAAGGAAAAGGGAATTCAGTCTGAAGACTCTGGCTCATGGAGCTGCAGGAGCCAAGGAGAAACTGGTACTGAAAAGCTTCCTCAATATTTCTAAGAAGGAAGCAAGTGGACCCAAAAAGCATCATGATTCTGGCAAGGTAATGCTTGTAACAGGCTAGTGACTATTTGTAAGCTGATCTGCAGCTTCAGTGATTCCTCTAATAGCCAAAAAGGAGCAGTTAAGCGGGCCAGACCTCCCCTCCAATCTGCTCCCCTCACAGACGTCCCTTCCCACCCAAGCCATGCACACAAGTAAATGTGATTTTTGAGCGTTTCCAGCTGTTCAGGAATAATATCATACCTTGGGCATTTGGATTCTCAGACCGGTACATAGGGCCATGGAGCACTTGCAGTGGGCCTTGTAACACAGGGTTGTCCCCTCCCCGGAGGGACAGCCACCCAGCCACCCACACGAGGCTGCCCCAGGCCAGACCCAACACCAGAAATAGAACAAGAGAAAGTTACTCCACCTGGCACTTGCCATGTACACAGAGGTCTGTCTCGTAAGGCCCACAGGGAGTTCCATCCAGGACTCTGTCTGCCACCAGCACAGGAGAATCCTTGCCCAGTGGGGAGCAGAAGAGCTCACATGGCTTATCTGGGAAAAGAAATACAACGACTGCCCTTGGGAACAGCACAAACAAGTGTTTGAGGCAATGGTGGTGCATTCTCTACATGGATGGATTTGGGTATCTCATCTTTGAAGGAATAGGAGGCTTTCAGTTTTGGCTTGTCATTTCCCCGCTTAAAAATATCACTATTTAAAGGGCTGCATTGGTGAGACTGGGCTTTAACAGCACAGAAAACCAATTAGTCAATACACTTATGTCTATCTGTTTGTAAAGGGAAGGTGTTTGTTACAGAGAACATTCAACAGTCTGGTAAGAATGATCAAGTCTTTGTGTCTCACAAAATTCAGTCTACAGCCAGTGCTTTTAGAAGAACAAGCTCTCCAGACCATTTCATATCCCACCCACATCTGGCTAAATTGCAGACAAACAGCAAGATCCAGCAGAGGAAGAGCTAAAGGAATGTAGGTGAGAGAGGCAATCATGCTGAGATGGCACAAAGTGACAAATTAAAAAATGTCACAGGGAATCCACCTTTTTTCTCAGTTCCAAACTAATTGGAACTTTTTAATGTTTACATTCCCAACTCTCTGATACCAAGTCTGAAATTCACAGTTTCAGACTGGGAATCAAGTTAAGCCACTTCTCTCCCAGCATTTCAAAAAGATGAGTAAAGCATTGACAACCCTGTATGTTCTATTAAGAAGACTAAAGGAACAGCAGAGCAGCACCAAGAACAATTAACTGTAATTAGTCTTTAGCTGTAGCTAAAGGGGGCCTATTGCAGCTTTCTCACCAACAATGGGAGCCCTGCAGATGAGAAACTGCAGCGAGAGAACAGATTACAGAGGGAGATGAAGAAACTCACCATCCACGATGACAGCTGTCAGGAGGCTTTTCTTCTTGCTGGTGTACCTGTCGTGGGCCTGGCACTGCTGGTCCCTGAAGCTGGGCACCCCTTTGGGGCAGGGCAGGTTCTCACACACCGTGTGCTCCACGCTGGCGCCCCGGCAGTTCTTCCCCCCCGGCCCCGGGCTGCAGTGGGGAACGAAACCAGGGTCAGCACCAAACACCCGGAATGTTCCATCTTCTCCCTCCCACCCTGCTTTGCCCCCTGCCTCAAACACTCCTGAGGATGGAGACACAGCAAACACCTCTTCAGCACGTGTCCTCCTTGCAATTAAAACAGCAGAGATGCAGCTATAACTGCACTGTAAGCAGGGCATCCTAAACAAGCCTGTGCTGCAGATAACCCCCATCCATGAAATCCATGCCATTCCACACATTTATTTTTTAAACATACAGGAAAGGCCACTAATGCAACATCAGAATTAGGCACCTGCAAAACCTATCTGTTTCTATTTATGAATCCCCAGAGAAGAAGGAAAACTCAAACTCTCAGCAATAGCCTGTATTTTCTTTGCAAAATAAAACAAAATACAAGCAAAACCCACAATTAAGCATGGAATCTGGAATTCCAGGTCCCAAGCCTTGTAGTTATGAGCTCAAGCATTGCCTGGGATTTCCAACAAACAGCGCAATCCAAGTCCACCCTGGCCCATGTCTGAAACAGTGACTGTGTGAGATCTTCTGCTAGGCAGCTCCACAGCCACCTTCCACTGTATTTATGCCAAGAGAATCCACCCACTAATGGAACTGAAGAAATCAAAGCCCATTTTTGCTGCTGTGACCCTTTTACATGACAAGAGGGGACAGGAGAAGGGATGCTCTGTTTAAGCCAGTGGTTTTCTCCTCAGTCCAGCTGTACAGCAACAGCCCAAAGCCTAGACAAGAACACAAGGCAGTACAACCCAAAAGCCTGCACGTGCAAACTGGCTTATGACACACTCCTTACAACCATGGGCAGGCAATGTATATAAATGCTCGAAGAAATTACAGAGAGGAAAAACCAAATCAAACAGTGAAGCAACTGGTTTAATGACAGTCCCACAGGCTCAAGAGTCAGCTGGCAGGAGCAGAGATTCCTGTAAAAAAAAAATCCCAAGACCAAATATATACAAAATAAAAGATAAATCCCTTAGCCAATATTTTTGGACAGTGAAAAAACCAGCTGCAGAAGTGGGCTGAGGCCAGGAATCTGAAGCAAAAGAAGATCACGTGTGTATCTCCAGCCAAGAATGTATATGAGCAAGAGAATTTTAAAATCAGTGTGCAGTGTTGGAAGGAGCATTTCCTGTAATTTAAGGAACGATGATGAATGGATTTAGGTTTGGTCAGCACTGTAGCTGACAGCAAAGAAACCAGCTCAGTCCCCTTTTCAGGAAAATGAGCTGGTAAAAATCAAACCTGGATATTACAGACATGCAACTGAAGCTCAGATAAGGAAAGGAATAAGCAAAAATATATTTTTTATATTATTACAGGTCAACAGCAGCAACTGTGAGCCTATCCATCATCTGGGCATGTCTTTGAAGTGACTGTGTTGCTATGAAGAATTTCAGCCCCAATTTAAAAAGAAAAGCTTTGGATACTTTGTGTGTAAGAAAACATAAAACCTGAATAAAGTCAGAGAAAGATACCCCATCTGAAGGGCTGCTCCAAAGGCTGTGAAGTTGTAATAAACACAATTGGGGTGACCCAGTTAAATGGCACCACTGTAACCTCTTCAGGTCCCCAAAACAATGAAGAGACTTCCAGATGGGCCTCAACTGACCTGAGGGATGAAGGTCAACACCTACATTTCATCCTGAATCAGAAAAAATCCCACCCCACGTGAGAGCATCAGCTTGTTTGTAGTGACTGTGCAGGAACTAAACAGCACCCGGGGCTCTCTGCATGCATGAAAACCTTCCTGTTCTTATGCAGCACATCCTGACCTACAGAGCATCTCGAGGGGCTTTGCCAACACAGCTCTGGGACTCTCTGACCACTGTCAGCCACTCCACTGCTCCCCAAGCCCTGAGCAAGCCCTCCCTGCAAAACTCATCTCTGAGGCACATCGGCTCACTTTGGTCTGTACATCCACATCAGCCCCTCTTCATCCACTGTAGTGCTGGAGGGGAAACACAGCATCAGTTTTTCTGCCAATCTTCATGTATCTAATTCAAGTGTATCTGCCTTTGAATCACTGCAATGTGAAACTCCCAAAGGTGACCCTTCAAGCCACTTCCACAGAATCTACTCCAAGTCACTCCAGGATTCCGACCCTGTCATCATGTGGGCCTGATATTTCTGAGTCTGAGAGATTTCAGACTGCTAGCAGCTAACTTTTCCCAAGGGAAAAATATCTCGAGAAAGCTTCGTCTCAAAACAATCTTAGTAAACAACTAATGCGTTCTCAAAACAATTTTCTCTAGGTGATGTTTGCCTTTCTAGTTCTGTTTCTCTCGTTTAACCAATGGGATTAGAGAGGTGTAGTTTCTATTCACCAATCATGTTAAGTCTGTATCAGAACACCTTATAAAAAGTAGTAAGAATTAGACAATAAAGCCTTTTCTATGCTCTTTGCCTTCTGAAAAGTATTTGGAGTCACGATTTTTTTTGTGTCCTACAACAACAGTCATCGCAGCTTGCGGATGAGAAATTTCTCAGGGCTTCTGCACGGCTCTGCTGCCCATTTCTCCCCTGCACTCTTGCAGCAAGGGCTGCCCGAGAAGGAGAAGGCTGCCAGCACGGCCGAGGGAGCCAGGGTGGTGTGAGGACTTACGGGGGGTTGTCACATTTGCGCTGCCTGAAGCGCACGCCGGTCCCGCACGTCCGGCTGCACATGCTCCACTGGCTCCACACGCTCCAGTCCCCGTCCACGTGCTCCGGGATGGGGGTTTTACTGACACACTCCCCAGCTCGGCACCACTGCAAGGCAATCAGGTTAGCACAGCCTGGGAAGAAGCCCTGACCTCGCGCAGGTGGACTTTAAAGGATGTCTGAGACACCGCAACAAGCCCACGTTTAAGTTTCTAGGGATCGGAGGCTTTGGTGAGATGGCAATAGGAGAAGGAGGAAGGGAGGAGGTGAAATGTAGAAATTTAAGTGTCGCTCTCAACAAGCCCCTGAAGGGAGTTCTGTCATTAAAAAAACAATCACAGAACGGAGCCCCTTACTTTATAAAGCAGATAATTATCTAAGTGCTAAGACTTAAAGCCCCGTGATTCACAAAAACAGAGTCCAAGAAATTATACCCCAAAGCAATGCCCTCATCAGCACTGTTCCCAGGATGTACAAAATGATTGAAGTATTTTGGACCTAACTTGGCTAAAGCCCCAAACCCCTCTGATTCTAATAGGTTGTGCTGGCTCCTGACCAAGCAGCAAACTTGGTCTGTCCAGGATGGGACACTGGGAGCACGGCTAAAATCCTTGTAAAAGGGTCACCAGGACTCCTCCAGTTAGAAAAACGTGGGCCTAAAACCCCTTTTTTCCCCCCATTTCCTTGTCATGGTTTCCAGGACCCAGTTTTTCTTGTAATTTTTTCTCTTTATTTGCAAGGAAAGGAAAGGTTCCAATCCTTGATTTCAGCAACCAGCTTTTTAATTTCACCCTTCTTTACCTCCCCCAGTTATACCATAGACAAAAAAA
>WBMY01013599.1:273886-337631 GCA_013397315.1 Donacobius atricapilla | reverse complement strand
AAAAAAAAAAAAAAAATTAGACTCCAAAACCAGTAAGTGGGGGGCTGAGAGTTACCAAACCAGTCAAGTTGCAAATACTACATATATAAATATATACAGCAAATCATACCTCAAAAAGAACAGAACATCACTGAATTTGAGCTCAATTATTTTGAGCTCCTTGTAGAAACTATGAAGTTTTTAAGTAGCCTCTTTTTCTCTCCCCATCTTCCCCCACTCCCCAAATGTCAGGCTAAGTGCTCTGCACACTTTCCACCTCAAATACAACCCAGAGCACGACCAGCTCTGGGTTTATGGTAAATACTGAACATCTTGGAAACATTACTGCCAATGCTGGGAAACAAAAAGTGACTGCTGCTGAGCACTCTGATTACCTTGTCTGCGCCACATTCGGTGCCATCCAGAGGGGGGTCCAACTTTGTTTTACAGGATGTGTCTCCTTCCACCAGGCACCAGAGCCCAGCACACATCAAATGCTGCAATCACAAAGCAAGGAGGCGCAGTTATTACTTTTGGAGATGCCAGCCATCATTATGGGATACGCTTCAAAGCTCCGGCACTCTTTCTCAAGTGAATCCAGAGGCATCCAGTTGGTTTGGGAGCAATTATTTTTTTAAAGGTTGATTGGCATTAAGTGGTGAAGCTGGAAACATGAAAGAGATTGATGGATGCCACTGACAGGAACAAAACCTACCCCAAACAAAAAGTGTGCCATTTAAACAGATTTCTTTTCACAAGAATAAATCTGGTCCATTAAAAAGGAATCCTATATGGGAGGCCAGTTGGGTGCTTTGGAACCATGCCAAATGCTTAGATGTACAACATGCTTAATTAGTCCTATTTTTAAAAAAAGATATTCAAGTAACTGCAGCTGGTGGTAGCAATAATCAGCCAGCAATGCCCCTGGGGAGAAGGTGGAATGAGAAAGAGGAAAGGATGCCACAGTGTGCTGTGCAGCAAAGGAGGAGCTTGGTGACAAGTAGGATCAAAGACTGGGACTGTTCTGGGGATCACTCCCCAGTGCTGCTGCTCTGCTCAGCCAGTGTGTGCTGTGGGGATCTCAGGGCTGACCACAACCATGACCTGCTGGATCAAAACATTTTCAGAATTTAAGAAAAAGCACCAAGAAAAGGGACCTTTGCATCCGTAACATTTTCCACAGCGTCCACCATGCTTTGCATTCCATGGAAGTGGATGATTTCAATACAGGGCTACATAGCTGAGCACCAAAAGAGCAACAAAGAGGAGTTACATTTCTTTCCACTATTGTTCACATTTCAATGTAATGGCAAAAAGATGAGAAACCTGACTCTAGTGCCAGCTGGTCTTGTCAAGATTTATTGCACCTCATTAAATAGTTGAGTCAACACGCTTCAGCCTCATGGTTCCTCCCCAAAGTAATGTAAGAGACTGTGGGTGCATGTGTGTTTTGTGTACAGGCATGTTGGTATGTCTCTATAAAACAGATCATGTCTCTATAAAATAGATCTGTACAAGAGAGGGTGCAGATGAAATAAATCCCAGTCCCAGCGATGATGTAGAACATACTGAAACAAAGTAGTTATCACAGCAGTATCTGCATCCTGCCCCATTTCCACATTTCTCTCTGGAAAGAGGATTTTGCACTATTTAAACCCGAAGAACATCCACGAAAACTGGAAGCAGACAGCACAATTCAGCATCTGTATTAACCACAATGCAGAAAGTCACTGTCAAACAAACAAACAACAGCAAATACTCCAGGGAAACCTAAATCAATGGATTTTCAAGACATTTTCTCTGAACAAATAGAGCATATGGGAAAATAGCAGTGTTTAGTAATTTTGACTAAATGACTGTGACTAATTAGTGGTTTACCCACAGCTCTGAAAGTACTTAAGCACCAATTAGCCATGAGGACATCACACACTGTTTTATTGATAGGTATACTGAGGCAGAAGGATGGACAAGGCAGAGATTTTAGAGCTTACTAAGAAATTCATTGTTCTACCCCGTAACTCCACTCCATAACTCAACCCCCTGCCTTCTGGGGAGGACTAAAATCAAGAAGTACTTCAGTTAACCACCATGAGCATTACAGGAAGAACACAAATCTAGGCAATAAAGCACAAAACCAGCAAAACCTCCTTCCAAACTGTGGCTGGGGACAATATTGACAGGTAAAATGAAGAGAAGCTTTGGAAAACAAAGATGCAGACAGCAAGTATTTCCACTTTTCCAGTCTTCAGCCCCTCTCTTGCATATAACCACAAAGCTTTAGAGCAGAATGTGTGGAGAAACACTCCAGCCAGATCTCTTGAATGACCCAGACAGAAATTTTGCCCCCAGAAGGAAACCCTCTGATTCAGTTTTCTGTCAGAGGAACATCCTGGCTGAAGATGTGATGAAGAAGCAACGGGCAGAGATCACCTCAAATATTTGTGTTTGCACCTGCAGAACAGCCCAGAGTAGGGATACAGAGCGTGCAAATATTCATATACAGGTGGGTGTGGTGTGTGTGTATATACATGTGTGTGTTTATGCCTGCATGTACACGTATACACACACATAATTGTAGGGAGATAAACAAAGGAAATACCTCTCTCAGCAACACAAACCTTTCTGAAATCTCACATCTTTGAGGTATGGAAAACATCAGATTTTTTTTTAGCATCCCTGTGTTTGATTCAGAATCCTAAATGCAAAGCATATTTCAGGAAACAGTTACAGAAAAATCTGGGAACAGCACTGAGCTCTGTGTTCTGGTGCCACACCACTACAAAGCCCAGGCCCTCGTTAGCCCAGTCCCCTGCATTTAATAGTGTTCAGATACCCCAGTGAAGATGAAACCCTCAGCTTTGGGATTGTATGTTCCCAAGATGTTTTATCATGTTAATAGCTCTTTTCAAAAGAGATCATGTATCCTCAGCTACAACAGGAACCCAAACAAAACTCCCCATTAAACAGAAAAGCAGTCGCAGTGAGTTTTAATGGTTAAACAGCCAGCTTTGTGGGGAAACATCCAAGTTAGAAATGGCAGGACTTGAAAGGAAGTTGATGTATGTGAGTGGCAGCTCTGAGCTCATACTGATACAGAAGAAGCCATGAAAAGAACTGTATTAGTTCTAATTCTGCATTCAGCAACCAGCTTTCAGATGGCAGGTCCCTGCCTGCAAAGCATTCCCTACAGTGTTCAAGACTGGGCCAGTGAGGATTTTCCAGTGATAGATATTTCACACTGGAAAAATATTGATTTGTTGAAACTGTCTGTGGGGAAAGGTCATCTTTGGATCAGCTCCCAGTTTGAAGCGTTGCCAAGAGCAAAATAAAATTTTAAAAAGCGAGATGGCTGTTGAGAAGTAGAGTTTCAATAAAAATTTAAAATAACTTAAAAAAAAAAAGAAATGCTTTTTCAACTGAACTCTTGAAGAATTTATACAGCAAAAAAAAAATTAGAAACTGAAATAAAATGAAATTGTTATAAAGGTACAAGTTTTAGACTCTCAGAAACTCCTGGGAGATAGGAAAGCTTGATTGCATAGCTGTTAGGAACCAGTCCTGGGAGAGGTCACGATCTGGAAACTCCCAAACTGGGGAGATGTGCTGGGCAGGTGAGCGGTGCTTCCGATTACAGGGATTATTATGGCACCTGTCTGACAAAGGCGCCTCACTGTGCCAGGTGTTTTCTCTCCCTCAGAGATCTCGCCATCTAAACAGACTCCTGGGAACTTGGGGATAAAGGAAGTTTTATCGCTCCCTTCTAGGTGGAAAGATGAGGAACAGAGAGGGATTAAATGTCTTGCTGGGAGACGAGCTGAACCAGAGCTGCTCAGAGCTCTGTGCTCAGTGTCACAGCCACAGGCTCCCGTGTCACTGCCTGCTCCAGCTAAAGCCAGGCTCTGGCTCTGGCCCTTCCCACCTTTCCCAGCTTTTCCCCTTTTGCAGGACGGTGTTTCCCTTCCCTGGGACTCCATCCCCACGCGGACCCGCAGCGTGCGGAGCTCAGGCGCGCCTCAGCGAAGGATCTATTGAAGGTTCCTTAGCTCGCTGCTGCAGCTGGAAATGAGGAGAAGGTAGAGTGAATCCAGCCAGCTCCTTGCCCACAGGGAGCGTCTGGAGCTCTTTCTGGAATAGCTGTTGCAAAACCACTGCTGCTAAAATCTGCGTGGTCCTGCCGCACGACCTCATGTGGGCTCACAACACTCCCCCAGCTCAAACCCCCAGATTATTACCTGCAAGGGGAACTTCCAACCCTCCAAGGCATAAAGAGAATCCAATGAATGAAGATGTCCTTCCCACCACGGAACAACTCTACAGAAGCTTGTTCATTCCCTACACATTCACTCCCTCACCTTGCCTGCATGCAAGGAAAGAAACACTGATTTCTCCTGGAGAGGAATTTGTTTCTGCTGCCCCCTGGAAAGAGGAACCTCTTCTTTCTATCAGCAGAATTAAACCACCACAAAACCAATTTTCCTGTCAAAATGAGGGGACTGTCAATAAAAACTTCAGAAGAGTAAATGTCCTTAAGGGAGAGGAGCAAGAGACCTCATAACACACAGGCTTGCTTCTAAATTAGGTTGACTTTCAGTGAAGTATCAGAACACTCTTTCTTTGACAAGGTTTTCGCTCAGCATATTGTTAACCAGGACAGAAAATGTGCTTATGAAAGGGATCTTAATTAACACCTCTTAGGTACAATAAACACACAATTTACTCTTGCTATCCTGTTCAAAGCACAACGCAAATGTTCTCAAAGCCGCACAGGACGCTTCTGGGCAATTCTTTACACAATGTGACAAAAACAATGTTCCCAATTTCTACACCATCACTGTCTTCAATTTTGGGTGCAGAAACAACCCACAGCAATCACGAGGGAAGTGAGCGGAGTAGTTTGATGGAGCTTCTTGCTGCTGAAAATGAGATGAAAAGAGTTCCAAACTCAAATCCTGTAAAACTGGAAGGCACTTTTGGAAAGGAGCCACATGCTGACCCAGACAAGATAATTGTGAAACTCGGATCCACATCTCAGTGGCCAAACTGCTGACCTGTGTCTAGAGCTGATATTCCAAGATAGTGCCAGAAAAGCAGTCGAAGACTCCCAGACTGCAAGGAAGGCACAAAGGAATTGAAACACTTTTCGTTTTTTTTTTTTTAACTGTACATGGGGAAGCACACAATGAAACAGGAAAACACTGTCTCTAGTTTCAGCTGTCCCTGGTGCTCTCAAGGAGAACTAAAAATCTTCACAGTCCAAAGGATTTATTTGCAAAGCACCAGTTTTACTTAATTTTACCAGGTACCTGGAGTTAAATTAATAGTCAAAAAAAAAAAAAAGATTGGAAGGAGAGCATTCATAAGATCACACGCTGATTTTATGGGAAAACATTATGCTGAATACAAATCTTTCCAGTGCCTTTAGGGCATTCATGTCAGCAGCTCCAGGGATCCACAGACATGGAAAAACCCAAGAAGAAAAGGACAAGTTTTATGCTCTTTTCTACCAACACACAATTCTTACTGTGTGAGCTCCTCAGCTTTGTTGAACCCAGGTTTCAGCATCTTAAATGAGAGAACACAACACGTACATGTTGTATCAGCTGGAAAAAGCATGGAAGTGTCTTGATGTGGTCAAACCTGGAAGTAGAGACACGTGGAACAAAGCACTGGAACAGAGGCTTTGAATTAAATGATTGGAATTTTGTACTGTGACTTATTACCAACGTTTAAATGAGCTGTTCTTAAGAATAATGTTCACGCAACAGCTCCCCGTGAACTCCTCGGGCCTTAACACCTGACTGTCGGATATGAAAAATATTGATTTTTTTTTTTTAAACAACGGGCAGAGTTGTCCATTAAAAAAGAAAAATAGGAAAATTAAAAGATTGAAATCAGGGATTGCATCTCTTGGCCATGGGAAAGGAGAAGCAAGGGCAAAATAAATATAAATATGTACACACACTGTTCAGATGTGATTGTGAAATATATGGAGCTTCTCTTGAAGTGTTTTGCAGATGGGAAGTTCCCAGCAGGCCAGTGGGAGAAGTCTGAATGCTCTTCAAGCTTGTTATACACTATTTTCAGGCTGATACTCAATCGCATTCTGGCTAATTTTGTAAAGTTCAGACTAGCTGTCGATGCCACATCACAAGGCTACCCTGATTCTTTCTCCCTCCCCTAGTCTTAATAAGAAATAAAGAATTGCCAAGCTCAAGTGTTTAATTCTTAATAGTCTCTCTCTACTATTGTTGAGAGTTTATTGTGTTTATATTCCAAAATTTCCACGTTGTATTTTTATAATTTTATTTTGGTTCCCTTCTCTCTTTTTATTTTTCTTTAAACCACTGCACCAGAATGTGTTTTGACCATCTTCCAAACTGAAACACGTACAAAAATTTCTGAAGCATTCCAATAATTGTAAACTGGGCTGTGCTGCCCAGGCAGGAACTCTGCTTCTCTCTCGTTCTTTCTCTCTCTTAAACAAAAAGTATTTCCACTGAAAATGAAGAGAAAAAGGTATTTTTGCAACATACAGAAGCAGTGAAATAGGACACTTCTAATTTTTTTTCAGCTTCATAGAAACAGGCAATATGAAAATAGTCTGAATTCTAACAACCTACATGAGGAAAACTATAAACTATAGAATGGCAATTAAGTTAATTGTTACCTTTATGTCTAAAAAAAAAAAAAACCTGCTCATTTTATTTTAGAATTGCCAGGCTTCTATCCTGCGAGCCTCAAGAAAAACCCAACCCATCCTCTTCCAGATTTATTAGTATTACTATGTAGACAAAGTCCCTGGTTGTACAGAAAATGACAATGCAACCTATTATTCTCAGGATAAACCAGTTTTCAATCTAATTATCATGTTCTTGTAAATATTCTATACATCACTAAATAATAGGGCTCACTATCATGGTCTGCATCTCACAAATGGCCCTGCAGAGAAAAGGCAAACAGAGGCTCATTGATTCCCATGCACAGAGCCCAAAAGGCCACTTCAGCAGCCTCTCTGCAAGATCAAGACCACAGAGAGACCTACAATTGCTGAATTATACTCCCCACCACACCATCAAATATGCAAACTGAAGGGGAACATAAAATCCACTTGATCATTACAACTGCTGGTTATTCTTTACTTTGTTTTTTGGTTCCTCTCTTCTCCACATTAGCCAAGAAATCTACTTTGTCTCCTCTGGCTTGCAATCAACTTTGCCCTCTTGTTCTGTAGCTTGTAGATATTGGAAAATATCTACATTTGTTAAAAAACAACCTGAACCTAAGAAAAACAGTGGAGCCAATTCTAGCTGGTTTAGTATTTCTAAAAACAGTGCTATGTCAAAATTCACATTCCCAGCTACAGCTGAGTTGACAGTGTCCCTTGTCAGAAAAAAACCTCTCTGTAGCAATGCTAATCTCCTTCCAAGTGCCACTCCAGCCTCAGCCCAGTTTTGACTCAAAACAATGCTGGACGATAACGGTTGCATAAAAACCCGCAAAAATGTGTTAATAATAAATAAGCCAAAAGGCTTATAAAACAAAAAGCCAAATGGATACAGGAGATAGAAATCACATTTTTTTCCCCATAAATATGATTTCAGTGCAAAAGCCTCTGTTGGTAAGCGTGCCAGCCTGAAAAATAAAGATTAAACACGCAGAATGTTTCCATGCGAGGTTTGAAATGTGTTTTGATGAATTTCTGGGGGAGAAACATCATCTCTGCTCCCCGAGCGATTCAGCAGAAACCACCCATGCTATTCCTCCTGGAATAAACACTGGGATAGCAAAGGGTTAACTCCTGCTTTCGAGGCATCATTGCCTGGCTGGGGTTGAAGTTCTCTGCTTCCTCTCTTGGAGGGGTCAAATGAATTCACAATAGTTGATTCATAGCCCAGTGTGGAGCTGAGGGACAGAGGTCAGACAGGTTGAATTGCCTGTAATTTGCACAACTTCTCCCATGCTAGCCCTGGACTCACATCAGCATTCAGCACCCAGAGCCCCCCTGGCATCTGCATTTGGGGTGCACTGAAAACGCCCCGTGCAGTGCCAGAGGTGCATTTCTGTCCAGCTTTTCCTGCAATTATCACGATGCTGCTCAGATCTTGAGAATGCCACAGTCACCTATTTAATTTCTGCTAAAAGCAACTTGTCTCCCTCAAAATAAAGGCCACTGTGTAACCTCTTATGTCGGCCAAAGCTCCCCCAACACAGTGCAGCTTCCCAGCTGGAGACAGGCAGCACGCCTGGCATGGCAGAGCATGCTTGTGCATCCTGCTAGATAAACACCTGCATGGATCAGACAATGCCTGACATTTGCAATGGGAGAGATGAACAGAAAGCACCATGGGAAAGCACTTGGATCCCTTTGCATGTTCCAGGAGAAAACTCTGTAACTTGCATATGAAGGGGGATCTACTGAAGGGCCTTGAGAGGTTCATTAACATACATGAAATTATGGAACCATAGAGTGGTTTGGGCTGGAAAGGACCTTGAAGTTCATCCAGTTCCAGCCCCCTGCCACGGGCAGGGACACCTTCCACAATCCCAGGGCACCCCAAGCCCTGTCCAGCCTGGCCTTGGACACTTGTTCCCTGTCCTAACAGCACCCCAGGCTAAAAGCTTGATTCACATCTCCTTAAAGAGGTGACATGCACAAGAAAATCTTACCAACACTGAGGTTACAGAACCAGATCCTGAATTATACATCTTGGAGGTCGAAGATTACAACAGCCTGTGGATCATCTGACCATCATCAACTCATTTCTTAGTATATTAAAATGTAGAAGGAAAGGAGAAAGGAATGTCGAGGCTTGGTGTATGTAAAGCTGAGCCTTCCTCATATGTTTTAATTTCAGTTCTGTAAATTTGGAGTAGAATAGCTGCAGCATAGCTGGTTTGGCAAACTTATAAACCTGAGAGCTACAGAGTTTTGTTCTAAGGCATCTGAGTTAGCCTTAAAAACAAAATGGAAGAATTTGGGGGATGCAATCTCAAATATTCCGATAAGGGTGAATATTCATGGATTAACCATCTTGTTGGACTGGTGTCACAGGCCCAGCCACTGCCAGGCACCGAGGGACCTGACTCTCTGTGAAAGCAGAGATTATATTCCTTCAGAGAACTGGACTTTGATGCTGTTAAAGGGAGAGCTTACTACACAGAAATTTCCTGCAGTTTCTCAAAAATGTTGAAATTTTGGAATCATCTAACCTCTGAAGTTTGCTCTAAACCAAATTGCACAGCATTTTTGAATATAGGGCCTCTAGTTTGCCTGATATAATTATGTAGCTCAACTATCTCCAAAGAAATATTGTAATATAACTCTTTTATTATATATGAAAATAGGCAGCAGACACATGTAATCATAAAAAGATTGAGCAGGCTCATTTCCTGAAGTTTATTTCCTTTTCGTAACAAATATTTACTGTCAAATGTTTATTGCTTTTACATTTGGATTTTTTTAATACTTTATTGAATTAAAAATACCACATTACCATTGGCTAAAAGAGGAGACAGCTGTATTTGCCAATAATTTCTACAGCTAATGCCAGTGACCAGTGCCAATTTTTTTTTTGGTTCATATTTTTGTAGACAGCTTTGAGACTTATGATACAAGTATTCTGCAGATGAGGCCTGAGGAACACAAAGGTGAAAAGAACACAAACTTCAGAGGTTTAAAAATAAAAAGTGATCATTTCCTCTAGAGAATTTCCTTTCCTTGCCATCAAACACCAGTTAGGAGTAGCATAACAGGATGTAAATATTTGCTTAAATTAATGGCGTGTGACATAACTGATCCAGAACTTCACAGGGTGAATGCTAATTCTTAATGCACATCTGCAACAGAAATAGTTCTAAATAAGGGACTGCATATTTGTTTTAATCTGCTGAAGTCCTACCAGAATTTTCATTAGGAAGCACTAATGTCCTCACAAAACACGCTTCTTTTTGGGGAGAAAGAAGAGAGGCAGAAAAAGAACACATTTTTCATTGTGTTCTGAAGTGTCAAATAATTAGACTGGTGAAAAATCTTGGGAGACACAAACACCTGCTGTCTGTATCTCGCAGAGAATGGTGCCTCTTGGCTCGTTATTCTGGCAAACAGCAAGTCCCTGAAGCAATTCCAGACTGGACATGCAACTCCTGTGTGAGAAATGCTGACCACCTACCAGCGGGCTGACATTCTCATCAGGCACTGGAATATCCAGAAACAAAATGGGTTTTTATCACAACAAGGGAAATAGCAAAAATCTCTTCCAAGAGCAGTCCAGCTGGGTGACACCCACACAAGTGGAAGAACTTGAGTCATGCTGGGTAGATCTGAGGTTCTCTTTACAGACCTATATTCTAACACTTTGCTTCCAGTACAGTAGTCCTGGTGGTCTGCATTTTCTTGATGGAGCTGGGAAATACAACCTATCCAAAATCTTTTCCTATTGTTTTATATTAGCTCCTTTCCAAGTCCAAGATAAATAAAACAGCTAATGTGAAACTAAGAGCATTTTCCCAGGATTTGCATATGTTCAACAGTTTTAGTAATTTGGCACTCAGAAACTTCAGTTACTTCTGATTATTATCTTTTTTCTTAACACTGATTTAAGATCCCACACTTGTTCAGAATGGGAATGAGGGGCAATTAAAATTACAAATGGCCAGTTATTAAAAGCAAGAAACCTGTCTGCTTCTTGCCTGTCTGTACAGGAGGGGACACTGCCAGCGGGTGCCGGTGACCCAACACAGCTTCAAGACTTTTTTTCTGATATCTCCAAGGCCACACTGGAAGCAGGCACTACCCCACTCCCTGTCTAAAGCAGGGGATAAGATCTGCTCAGAATTAAAAGATCTGATTATGTGTAAGACCTTATAAAAAGTTTGGCTGTCTAAATTCCAGAGAATGAGTCCAGCCTCATTTCAAATACAACCTACTTCTAGAGACAGCAACAATCAGTGTTTGCATTTTGCCAACATGATACCAGCCACGCTGCACCCAAATCCTGATAAAACATCGTATTGCTTAGAAAACACACAGGATTCTGCACAGAATTCTGTGAGGCCTCATGAAACAAGCAGACATCAATATTTCCTCAGCAGAGAGTGAAGAGTCAGCTCCTAAGAACACTGCAGTGGTCTGAAGGTGAAGCCTGTGAAACACCCAGCCAGCCATCTAAGCTGACTTTGTGCAAGTAGCCAAACACTCTTGTGAGGAGGGCTCACCTCAGCTCAACTTCCAGGAAAACAATCCCTACCGAGCATTTCAGCAAAACAATGTCAAAAGGGAACAAAGTGCAAACACTGGTTTTTCTGAGTCTGCTCTGGGAGATTACCAAGGGCAGTGTGGGGAAACAAGGATGAGGTCTAAGCAGGAACTGCTGACATGGAGCTCAAGGCCGCTGGATTTTCCCCCAGCAGTGCTGAAACTGAGGAAGTACTGACTCCTTTTCTCTTCCCCCGGGCTTCCCCTTTATTTCCACTTCCCACCTTGTTTCCAGCTACAACCTGTGGGCCTGATATTTCTGAGTGAGAGATTTTAGCATGCTAGCAGCTGCTAACTTTTCCCAAGGGAAAAATATCTCAAGAAAGCTTCTTCTCAAAACAATCTTGGCAAACAACTGTCCTTTCTCAAAACAATCTTTCTCCAGGTAGTGTTTTGCCTTTCTAGCTCTGTTTCTCTAGTTTAATCAATGGGATTAGAGAGGTGTCTGTTGCTCCTATTCACTAATTATTAAGTCTGTACCCGTGGGCTCGATATTTCTGAACCTGAGAATTTTAGCTTGCTAACTACTGCTGGCTCCTTTCCCAAGGGAAAGCTTCAACAGTTTCTTTTTCAAAACATCTCTCTCCGTTTCTCAAAGTAGGTTAAGTAAACAGTGTTCCCTTTGCCATAACAACTGTCCCCAGGTGTTGTTTCCTATTCCTGAACCAATGGAGAGCAGTGTCAGTGCCATGGAGCAATAACAGACCTTTTTACACAGCGTGTTCTAAAAGAAGCTGTTGGCATTGTAAATAAAGCCTTCTTTCTCTTCTGACAGCTCTATGGAGTCCATCCATTTTCGTGTCCTACCATGATGTATCAGAACACCTTATAAAATATAGTAAGAATTAGCCAATAAAGCCTTCTCTATGCTCCTTGCCTTCTGAAATATTTAGAGCCTCATCCATTTTTTCGTGTCCTACAACGACAACAACGCAGGGGCTCTTACCTCCATATCCTTACAGAAGGTGGCGTTGGTGCCAAAAAGGATCTGGCACTGCTCGTCGGCGCTGTAGTGCATCCCCGGCAGCTTGTGAGGGAGCCGCACCGAGTACCGGCTCCGCGGGTCTGTCACCAGCAGGCAGGTGCTCACCTTGGACCTGGCGGGCAGGAGGGAAAAACGCCCTTTAGGGAAAGCTCCTCGGAACTGCAAGGTTAGATGGCTGCTACAGGGGAGCCGCTGTCCTCTCTTTAACGGGGAGTCTCGAGTGAAAGAGTGGGTTTGCCCTGGAAGTCTTTTAAATCATCGAGAACTTTGGATGGAAAGGGACTTGGGAAGTCACGCGTGGCCCCGGGCCTCAAGGCAGGACAGAGGACATTCACAACAATCTGGGTTAAACATTTGTCTGAACTGTTCCTAGAAACATGACAAAGGCTCAATTCGGCCCTCAGGCAATCCAGCCCAAAGCTTCACTAGCCTTGAAATGACAGCTAGAAAGTCTTCCATCATGTCTCACCTCAATTCCTCCAGCTGAACTCTGAGCCCTTGACATTTTTTCTTATCCATCACAGGCATAAAGGGAAAATTTTTCTCTTTGCCTTCACAACAACCTTGGAATATCACTGTCATATCAGGGGCCAGATGCAACCAGATGGGCTCAGATGCAACTTCTTTTTCTAATTTATGCCTTTAATGTGGCAGGAAATATCCCATTTTCTTTCATTATTTTCCTTTCTTTCCCACCTCTAACCCTCAGAGTGGGAAATTTTCCATGCTGAACCCACTCCTAACACAAAGCACTGTGCCAGGCACTGTTCAACAGAGCTGCACTGTAGGTTTAAGATTAGAACAGCAGAGTTCGGACAATTCCAGTGCTTCCTGTAGTAAATGAGATTTAACAAGCAGCAGGACAGAAATCCTTCCTGAAGAATTGAATATGATGAGCTGAAACATGGATGCAGTGGCAAAGAAGTTTACAGTGAACCGTTTTAGACCAACACTCACTGAGGAGTGAGAAAACGTATCAGAATTACCTTCAGGCAAAGTCAAGTTTCAATAAAATAAAAGCTATTTAATAACAAGACAATAAAAGCCACAGCATAAAGCTGCAGCATCTTTAAGCAGAGATTTCTGCAGGCCACCTACACACAGATTTCTGTCACTGCAAAATTGAAGGGTATTTTCTGTAAAAAGAAGGTGATACGGGTTTTTTTTAAAGCTGTTATCAGCACATTGACAACTGCACATAATTCTTCTGCCTCTCTTCAACCCTCAGTTTCAAGGGGATATTGCAGTGGAGATAGACTCAAATTTGCCACCCTAATGACACATGTGCACTTCCTTAAAATGAAAATTGTTAATACTTTCACTTAAAAGCAACAAAGTGGATTCTTGCCTGGTGGGTTTTGACACTCAGCACAATCCTTACTTTAGGAAGTTTTCGAGGTCGTCTCGGCTGCACGAAGACCAGGAAAGGTCACTTGGGTTCCTGCCCTTCACCCATTCTCCAGACATAATGTGAGACCTCCCAGCACAGGGCTGATGATCATCATCATGGCTCATTCCCATGCTGTTGGATTAAAACAATACAAGAGAAAAAACCTCTCAAGTTAGGATGTGGGTTTCTCATTTCTCACTGCCCTCAGCAGTAACACTCTCAGCAATTAAGAGCTGGACAACAGGCTGCACAAACAACACACAATCAGTCATGTACTGCCCTGGGCACCTGGTAAATAAATCAACTTGAGTTTCCTTCACTTTATCCATTGCCTTGATTTCACAAAGTGTTTGGTATTTGTGTGTTTGAAGCTTTTAAATGTGCCTCTTATGGACTTTCCTCCCAGGGTTTATGAGGAGTGAACCTGGAGAAGCGACACAGCTCGGAGAAGGGTATCTGCTGGAATATTACTGAAAATTTTGGATTGCTTTCCCAAATCTAGTGGACAGGATCCCTATAGTTACACTGAGAGAATGATCTAGAGATGGGCCTACTTTCTTCTTGCATCAGTGTGAATTTGGAATATACTGTTAGGAAAACCATTTTTCTGAATTAGTGGTATTGTACAATCATCTAAGTTTGAGGCTGACCCTTTTTTGAATAGTGGGCTGGATCAGATGATCTCCAGTGGCCCTTCCAACCTCAATTAGCCTCTGAGTCTGTAACAGCAGTGTTTAGACTGGAGCCTGAGGCAAAGCCAAACCCCATTTCTGCAAGCACTGTCCAAACAAGCACCAAGACTGCCCCGTGCCCATCTCAGCAAGGACAGAATGTGACACAGTCAGCAAAACAAACCATCGAAATGAACAGCAGATTGTGTTGTATAAATATACAGAAGAATTCAAACACATTCAGTGAGGATTTCCAAAAGTACTCAGAAACTGAAATGCATTACTTCAAGCTCCATCCAACTTCCCCCTCAGGACCCTTCTATCAATAGGGAGTGTTCACCATTGGGCTGCTACAGCAGGTCCCGGTTCACAATAAATCCCTGCTGCCACTACAGGAAGGTGAGACTCCTCTACTGCCGGTAAAACTTTGTGAACAGGGAAAAATGGTGTGACCAAGGTCACCTGCTACACTCAGTCCTACACTCAGTCCATCACACCAACATGCCTGGCAGTGAAAGTGAGTTAAAGATTTTCCATCCTACTTCAAAATGAACATTAAACCCCTCTTTCAGAATCATACAGAGTAATAACTCTTTGAAACAGCAACATTCCTCCTTCAATTCCAAGGTGAAATGGAAAATGACTTTCAGCAGAAAAGTGCCTTCTATAGCCAGTGACACTTTTTAGCCCAACATCACCAGTTGGGGCTGAAAACACAGAACTCACTGGGCCTCCAGCTGGCTGGCTGGAGCAAGCCACGAGCAGTCCCTTTAGATATGCACTGCTTAATCCATGCTATTTCCCTACAAATCTGAGGCTCCTGTTTGCTTTCTGACTGTGCTCTTGGCTTTGCTTCTCCCCAGCCCTGGGACTCGACTGTTCAGAGCCCAAACGCGACATCCATTTCTAGTTGCAATGAACCAAAACCCACTTCAGCACTTTGATAATTATGGCTTAGATTAAACCACCATCTCTGCTATTTTTAGCTTACAGTGAAGATTATATGGTGGAGTCTATTATTTTAGGTTTATCTCCAGGGAAATTATTATTATTATTTCTAGCAAAACTACATTTAATATAATTTTTAGACTCAGAAGTTCATAGCTACTCTTGTTTTTAAACCTTTGTGGTTTTTGAACACTGCAGAAACATTAATATCGAGCACATTTTGTTTGATGCATGCAGGAATAATCTAACAGCCTATTAGTAACTCTAACTTCAAAACAGTAAAGAGTGAAATTCCTGCTCCACTGAAGTGAATGGGAGTTTTGCCATTGACTTCAATGGAGCCTGGGTTTCACTCCAAGTATTTTACCCATGTTGTTTCTGCACACAGAGAAAACTCCTCACATGCTAGGATGAAAGTTCCAGCAGTACTTCTCCAATGCAAATAAGCCCATCTAAAGATTGTGTTCCTAAAAGTCAGGCAAGGAAGGGCTCAGTACCATGAAGCAAGGGATGTGAGCTTGTCAGGAATCTTCCAGAGCAAAGTTTGCCCCAGAATGCCGGTTTAGAAGGCTTGTGGGCATGCAGCAATGCTGTTAACTTTTCTAAGGGAGACCAGGCAGGTTTCCAGGGTTTCTTGTAGCTTGTCTGCCTTGTGACTGCCACAGTTCTGAGACTCAAAGCTGGGTCCTTTTTGGGTTTCTGCTGTTTTTGTGGGATGGGATCTGGCAGCCCTCCTGTGCTGGTAGCTTCCTGAATGGCCTTCTGGCCAGTACCTCAGCTGTTCCACCTCAAAAGGCTGAAAAAAAATCATCTTCCTGACTTTCAGAGTGCTTTAGGATCCCTGATGTTATCCCTTCCAGAAAAGACTAGTGTTTGGTCTAGGGCTGTTAATAAAGAAATGCTTTAGCTTTTTGACCAGCTTCAATTATTTTTTGTTAAATATGTTGAAAGTTAGATTTTGTTGGCAAAAAACAAGGGTACCCCTTATTAATTAGTACATTCCTGTCCTTAACTTTATTTTAAACCTGATCTCATGGAAGATGTCTTGCCTAGGACAAATGCTGAGGCTGCCAGTTTTTACTCAGCTTTATTTCGCAGGGGTTTTGAGGCAGAAAATGTATTGCCTATAAAGAATGAATCAAAACTCACACCTCAAGTTATTTACAGGTTTCTTCTGAAATCCATTCAATTCTTACATGTGTGGAAATCATCCCATTTCTGAATCATTCCTGTTTTCTTAACAGAAATACTTTTAAAAGTCATAAGCATAAAGGAATTGAGCCTGAAAGGAATACCTTTATTAGTATAAAGCAAAAGAGCTTTTCCAGTTTATAATAGGTTGGGATCTGGCCTCAAGGTAGACAGGCAACCCCCCCTGGCCTCTCAGTGATGAGTTTCTGGTAGAATGAAACCAGCAACACCTTTGGAGCCTGTTTTAATTGGCAATGCAGAACTTTTCTCAGCATCTACTTTACCTTACAATGACTCACTTGAGAAAATGATTAAATGACCGGCAGGACTAAGGCATACCCTAGCATGCTAACACATTCTTTTCTGAAGTTCAAGGGTCTCCAGCTACATCAAAGGGACCAGGTTTTCCTAAACACGTAGTAAATGCAATGCCATGCTGGTTCTTTTCATTAATGAATAGTTCCCCTCCTTCTAACAGAAATAAATGGGACAGAGCAGTGTGTGTTTGTACTAAACACCAGTGCAAACTGAATCAAGAGTTTACATTTCATTTGTGACCATCTAATCTTACCTGCTATTCAGAATTCACATGGAATTAGAAGCAGGTAATCAGTCTCTTGAAGTATTCTGCCTTGGGAAGTTCTACTCTTACATAAACTGATCTTGAACAAAGAGGTGATAAGAAAAGCTCTTAGATTAGAAACAGCAATGTCAAAATGACACTGCACTGCCCTGCAAACCCACTGCCCTCGGTGCTCCCTGAGACATAAATGTCCATTTTATCAAAAGCCACAAACAGATGCTGCCTGTTACACTTCACAAAGCCAGCAGAGCCATTAGGTATGAGCAGGACCCAGTTTCCCTTTGTGCTGTTACTACCACAGTCACTACTCCATCCTACCCCATGGGAAACTTCAGCTGTTCAGTTCATCACATTCTCCTCCTGGAGACAATGAGATTCCACAAAGGCAAGCAAGGACAGCTCAGACTGTCCTTCAGCTCTTCAACTCCTTTCATTCAATGTTTATTCAGAGTATGCACCCTGGGACTCTGGTTTCACACTCCAGCTTCTTTCCTAATATAAATAATGCATTGCTTACCAGTCAAACACACCACGGCCTCCCTGGAGGAGTACTGCAGCGTATTTACTGTTGCTCATCATGTGTGAGGCCAGAAACAAGCTGACTGACCAGTCAGAGCCCTGACTGTCAACACAATCACAGCAAGGCAAATCTGATCAGGAGTCAGAGGGAAGCAGCAACAACAGATCTCTCTGATGCAGTTTTTTTGGAGAGCAAGGCTTTAAAGTAGCACTGCTATGAATAAAAAATAGCATGCAGTCTCTGGGAGCTCTGGCCTCCCTGAAGCCTGTGCAGCAATCAGAACTGGGTCAGGATGCCAGAATTACACTCTGGGCCTGAGCTGGCCAATTTCTTGTGTAACTCCTTTAGGCTAAACTCAGTTATCAGCCCTCTGTTTTCCCACAGCAATGCTGAACGAATGCACTTGCTTCGTTTGTTTGGGTCATTAGTGGAGTTTCTCCTCTAGACAGTTAATGTAACTAAACTGCTCTGTTTACCCTCGGTGTGTTTTCCAGTGCTTCCTGTTATTCTTCACAAGCCTGAGCCAAAGTGCACCAAAGCCTGTGGAAAGCCTCCTACTGCATCCAATGCACTGCTGCACCTCAAGGGTCTTGAGGTCATGTACACAAATCTTCACCAGAACCACTATGACCCTCAATAAAAAACCCAAATCTGACATAGATGATAATGCCAAGGGCTGGGCCAAACTGATTTAGGAGATGCTTAAAACCTTTTCAACAGCTGCAACTCTGGCTAGTAAGAGACCACTGGAGAAATCCCCAGGACTGTTATCATTCATTCTCCCTTAGCAGGGTGAGATATGAAGTTAGGACAAGAGGTAAGTTTGATAGAAAATACCAGCAGCAGCAGCTCTTTTCTTCAGAAAAAGGGTAGCAACTGAAAGAAAGAAAGATGAAGAAGGCAAGCCGGCAAAAAAGACACTCAGAAGTGGAAATGCCACGAAGTAAGACCACCTCCCTCTCAAAGTCAAACCATTCCATTTGCCTGCAATTAATTCAGTGTGAGTCAAATGCTGGATCACTCTAGAAACTCATGGCTATCAAGGCTACCCAAGGTGTCCTGGCTGTCACCCCAGCTGCTTATTAAACATGCATGACAAACAATTGATTGCTCTCCACGCAACTGCACTTACCTCAGCCCCCAGTTCTCCAAAGGGCAGGGAGGATGTCCAGCTGCCAAGAAGGAAATGAGGACAGCAGGCTGTCTCTCACTCCCACAGACAGAAATCCAAAGGAGTCTTTCCAAAGAACCAAGTCACAAAGAGCTGTAACTGTGTAAGCCCAGCAACATATTAAATAGGAAGAGCTCCTTGGGGCCAGCCCTGCAGACCAACATGGCCTCAGAGAATTAAGCAAAGAGCCCATGACAGCTGTATCCCAAATACAGGGGGGACAGGAGAAGGCAGAGACATCTCAGGCTCCAGGTGAAAAGTTCAGTGGGACCACTAAGGTTTTTACATTTTTGGCTGATACTTGGTTGCTGGACAGCGTGTTTTCTCTACCTGTGACATGCCCTACCCTGCAGATGTTCCTCTAAAGGCTTTGTTTCTGCAAGGGAACATTGCTATGAGCTAGGCAATACCTGCCTTGCATGTCACCACTGACCTCAGAAGAGAATATGAGAGAATTCATTCCCTGGGACCCAGCTTGCCTTGACTCACCCACAGGTAATCCAGCATTAAATGCAGAGCCAGGAGTAAGTGTAAGATTTCTTCCTAAAGCCCACTGGAGGAAAATAAATGCAAAAGGAAGACAGACTGAACAACATCCTCACAGAGTGGGAGAGGAAAGGGAGAAGGGGGGCTGTAATTTATCTGCTCTGGCATGTCAGTGTGGGCAGGATGACAGTGCCCCACAGAAGGACAACTACTTAGACATGCACAAATGCCATCTGTTTTTCCCATATGAAGAACAGAATTTCTCCCCTTCCCACCCCCTATCAGGTCTCAAGGAAGGTTTGAGAAGGGAATCCCATCTCTGCAGTGCACCCAATGTCAACCACAAAGGAAGATGCTGGTACGGAAGGAGGTTACACAGGTGTGGGGCTGGCAGCTGAGAACGTTAAACATGGCCATTAAACTCAAATCCAAACAGGTCACTAAGCAGAGGAACGTACATCAATAGTTTGTAGCAGCTCCTGCCTGGGGCTGGGTTTGAACCAGGAGTGGGAGACAGCACCCCACATCATCCAGCCTGTGAGCTGCCCACTCCCAAATTGAGTCAATGTTAGGAATTTTTATTAAGATTTGAAATTGAAGCTGCATCACTGGAAAGATGCCTACTTCTGAACTGGTTCAACATGTTTAACGTTTCAATATAAAATGCTGATCATCTTGCAAGTTATGAGGTTTCCATCCAGATGAGAATAAAGGTGTAACAGAGAAAGGAGTGAAGTGGGGGTGCTCATTTGAGCTGGGATGCAGTGCAAAAGTGAAGACAGTAACTTCGAGAGGGTGACCCAGGAAGGTGATGCCTCTAAGAGAGACAGAAGACAGCCAGAGATGTCAGAGGGGGTCAAAGGAGGCTTGGACAAACTAACAAATTCTGGGAAAATGCTGAGGTGAGCTGAACTCTCACTGAGGGAGGAGGCAAGAAAACAACTTATGCAAGCTTCCTACAAAACCAGCGGCCACTGAGGCTGTTGGCTTAATGGAAAGCAGGCTTGTTCACCCTTTGCTTTGCAAACATGCAAACACTGTTTCTTAAATATGCTTTTTTTTCTTTCCAGAAACTGTCAGGAACACTTTGGGGAGCTGTGATGAAGAGAGGGAGATGATCCTACTTGGAGCATTTGAAGTAAGCAAGGCTGGTCATTGTGTACACAGTGTTATCTAGAACAGTGGTGGTCAGGATGGGTGCTGTACTTTTGGGTTTTTTTTAATCAGGAAAGTCAACATTTAAAGGGAGCCATGACTACTGGACTCTTGTTTTCATAACCAAGTTTATGTCACTCTCCAATAATGAAGTAACCAGATATTTTATATGGTTATCTACTCACCAAGCAGCCAAGAAGTCAACAACAGCGAGTGAGAACACACGAACGCCTATGGTGAATAACAGTGTGGAAAGCTGTGGTTTATTCAGCTGCATGACAGATCCAGCCCTTTATGATATGGTTTTCATTTAAAAAGAATTAGCTCTTCTGGAAGAGCTTGGAATCTGGAAGGCAGCGAAGTATGAGCTTGTGCCACAAGGGACAAAGAGCACATTAGAGTGACACGGGAGGGACAGAGAGCACATGAGAGTGACACGGCAGGGACAGAGAGCACATGAGAGTGACATGGCAGGGACAGGGAGCACATGAGAGTGACATGGCAGGGACAGAGAGCACATTAGCGACATGGCAGGGACAGGGAGCACATGAGTGACATGGCAGGGACAGGGAGCAATGAGTGACATGGCAGGGACAGGGAGCACATGAGTGACATGGCAGGGACAGGGAGCACTGAGTGAAATGGCAGGGACAGGGAGCAGTGAGTGACATGGCAGAGAGAGAGAGCACATGAGTGACATGGCAGGGACAGGGCGCACATGAGTGAAATGGCAGGGACAGAGAGCACATGAGTGACATGGCAGGGACAGAGAGCACATGAGTGACATGGCAGGGACAGAGAGCAATGAGTGACATGGCAGGGACACCCACTGTGGTCTCGCACTCCAAAGCTCACTGGTATAAACACCAGAGCTTTACATGGTTTGATCGAAGCCTGACCAAGGCCACGAAGAACGGGGTGAATCATCTTAGGATCCACTCCCTGGCAACATCACATGCTCACATTATTGACTCCTTTCTCCAGCAGCCATTTGCTCATGGGATTCTCTCTGAGCACCCCTTGCTGTTTCACAGTGGGTGATTCACAGCAGGGCAGGCATTGCCTGATGCATTCCAGCACCTTTGGTGAGATGAAGGAATCCAGCTGCAAAGCAACTGAACGTCCACCACTCCAAGGGCCTCCCCTCCACTGCCTGTGATTTCTAGGATGTGGCCCCTGCATATTAACCTTTTCCTGAAAAAAGCTTCACAGTTTCTTCTAAGAGCTGGCAGGTTCTGAGGCTACGGGGGCAGAAAAAGGAGTGCTCCACCAAATACGAAGTTCTACAAAATGTTGAAGTTGATCAATATATATACAAATAAATTTAGCAGAAACTCAGCATTGAAGAGGTAGCATTACCTCAGGAAAACACCTTTCTGCCCTCTGATGTCAGTACTCCCTCCTTTCCAAGATCCATTTAGCATCTGACATGAATCTTTCCGGTCTCCTTCCTTAAAGCTCTATCCCATCTCCATGCAGGCATCCAACCACGTGCTGAGCATTTCTACACCCTCACACATTCTTTCATACCTGCCAACAACACACAGCAGATTTCTGACACAACAGCATCAGTAGGAGTCAAGGATTGCTTTAATTCCTTCAATCAATCCCTGTTGAAGAGCTGCATATAAATATATCCATAAACACTCACTGTTCAACATGGATCAGTGACTCTCTATGGGAATCACTTGTCTCACACTGGCTGTTTGTCACGATCACAGCTGAGCTGTGACCCTAAAGTAAGAATAAATTTATCTGAGGATGTCTCCATGAAAATGTTTGCACTAAGCTGTTTCCTTGCCCTCCAAGCGATTAAATCCACTTCCTGGACATACAAAACTCTTTCTTTCTCACTTGCTTCAATCTGGTTTCAGAACACAGGAGCTGTTGCAGAAGGAGCACGATGACTATGAATGAACCAGTGGTGGGCAGAGAAGGACTGCTCACTGCTCAGAGGCTGCTGTGCTCCATCTGTAGCTCCTTGTTTTTGGAAAGCACCCCGGGGCACAGCAGAAGGAACAAGCTGAAGGGTAACAAGCTGTTTGCTTTCAGCACTGCCTAAAGTGGGTGAGAACGAGACCTCCAAAAATGTGACACGCATTTCCTCAGGAGATGAAAAGGGAATATAAATTGTAGGGTGGAAAAAAGACCAAACCCCAGAATAGCTGGGTGGGATTTCCCACCCACGAGGGAAGAGAGACAAAAGCTCAGTGAGCGCTGACGGCCCTGTCACTCACAGTGTCAGAAACCCCAGGGGAAGCTCTGTGTGCAATCACTTCTCCAAAACTCCTGTGAAACCACTGAAAGCCTCCAGTCAACTGCATTAAATGACCGAGTGCCAAACCTGAATGCAGAGCAACAACACAAAACACCCTTCAAAGAAAAGCAAGGAGAGGGGAGAGATGGTGGGGAATATTTGCCAAATACGTGCAACACAAGTAGCCCAGATGTCCCACACCCTGTCCCATCAGGAAGCCACCCACAGCCGAGCGCTGGGGAAGTGGGACAGCCTGAGGAAGGCACCGTAGGAGGCAGGAATGCTGGCTGCCTTCCCCGCACTGGGAGATGAATTCTGCATTCCTGGAGGTGGAAGGAGGAGAAGGCCAACATCAAAGGACAAAAAGGTGTGAAGTAAATGCAATGTATAAGTTCTACCAGCATCAGGTGTTCTGCAGTCCCCAGACAAGGCGGTGGGTATGGGTTTTATGGCTCTCAGAGCAGCAGAAGTCCTTCTCACAGGAATATTTTTCATCCTCTTTCTTGGTCCGCATTGTCAATCACTGTGGGCTCACAGATTCAGTGCAAGAAGAAATCCATCCTTATGTGACTCTCTTGCATTGATTCACCAACACAACAGGTAACTGCAGTGGACAGTAACAAACTTCTGGGCTCGCTTTTACCCCCAAAAATGAGAAAAACCCAGCAGAACTGACTAGGAAAAAAGCTGCACAGCAAATGCACGATCCAATTCTAAAATTTTTTTTCCAATAGTGGCACTTTCAAACACCAGTTCCCTAAACTCCTGGGATCTTTCACAATGGTTCAACTGGTAAAATAATTCATAATACCAGAACCACCTGGCCTTGGCTGTTCGTAAATGATTGTAGAAGTTCAGCAAGTTATCTCAGTTTCACTCATTTTATCAGCAGGTAGAGACTCAATATCAAACAGGAATGCTGCAAATTATGGCTTGGTATCACAGCAATTTGGAAATGATAGGTTCAGACCAATACTGAAGTGAAATTCTTTGGGTAGTGGGTGTGCCTGGTTGCCTACAAACCTTAATGCTAATAAAGTCAAGGTTGCTTTCATATTGTCTAAGGAAGCAACATGAGGAAAGTAAAAAGTGACTTGAAAAGACACTCTTGCTTTGCATAACCTTGGCTTGAACATGTTAATGTGAAGACAAATTGCAGGGAAAGAAAAAAGTCTGTTATTTTCATAAGATACTGTTTTAGAGGGTCTCTAGCTGATAAGAGGTGCAGGGTGTGTGGCATTTAACTGGTGACAGCTTTCTCGAGATGTGTATGAGCTTTTCTCATGTTTTTCTGTTCATTGTGCTCAGAGGGGCTCCTGCAATCACACATTTGGCAAACCTGGTCAGGTTACTTCAACACACATCATAAACAGCTCAGAAGGTGCTGCAGGTACCGAGGGTAGTACTTAAAGTATAAAAAGAAAATATGAATATATTTTCCTAAGCAAACAACTTGGCTTTTTCTTTGACTGGAGAAAATCCTCAGGATCACATCTGGATTAGTACTGGAAATGTGTCAATAACAGTGAAATGGAGAAAGAGGTAAAATATATACACAGTGGAGGTAATACTTCAAATGAAGAGATGGGAAGTGATGCTTCCCACAGGCAGGGAAGCTGATGACAAAGTCATTATTATAAAGCTCCTGTAGGAAAATCCAGTTTGCAGCATTTGTTTAAAGCTACTAAATGCAGGCAATCTGCACTTTTATCAAAATTTGACCACTTCTGACCATAGTCACTCATGATGGACACTAGGGAAGAGTTCTGCCTTCTTGGATTAAATCTACCCCAGGTTACAGAGCAAGCAGCTCTACTTGAGATAAAGGAGGAACCAGACAGGAAAGAATTCACTCATTGAAAAGTGCTAGTGGCTGTGTTTTCAGGAGGAAGAAAGGAAGCTGTGCTTTTCCTTTGAAGGAAAGATACTTTCCCTAAATACAGAGACTACCTGAACTAAGAAGCAAACTGTTTCTAGGAAATATTTCTTTATCCTGCAGCCTAGTTTTACTACATGCAATTAAAATGAGTATTTAAAAGCTAGATTAGAAAGCTTCCACTTCATCAGCTGTCTCTGCAGTGATGCTGGCAAACAGCAGGGTGCGAGGAAAGGAGCCCAGCAGGGAGCACGTGGAAGAGCCAGGCAGGATTTGGACTGTCACTGGCAGGTGAGAAACACACCACAGGGTGGACATGAGAAACTTTTGAGAGCTCAGACTGTCCCAAATGTGGATAAGATGTGGTGTATTAGATGAGTGTCCCAGTGGGCTTTGGAGCAGAGAAAGAAGGAACTGTGAAAAATACTCATTTTTAAGGTCCTGAGCTAATTAGAGCCCAGCAGGAGGGAAACTTTTCAAGCAAGTCAGAGCAAACTATTACGATCAGATTCCTTTTGATTTGTTTTACCTAAGCAAAAACGAAAGCAGAAAACTGTGGGTTATTCTCCTCTTTTTCATGGAAACTGGGGTTCAAGTAAAGACACAGACAACAAACTCCCTGCTGGGCTGGATCCAGCAATGGAAAGAGGCCCAGCATCCGATGCAGGGAGGATTTTGCAAATGGAAAGGGATGACTGAGAACAAAGCAGGCCTGTTTATTTCATTTCTCCAGTAAACTCTTTCTTGCTGAATTTTATTTCCCAACACAACTATTGGCCAAGAGGCAGCCAACCCTGTTCCACCCCAGCACAGCCTTCCACTGACGTAACTGCTAAAGGGAACCACATTTTTAGAGGCAACAACATTTCACGGCTGCTGACTTGCTACCAAAGGCTTTTCCAAGTGACAGTCTGGGATTTATCACCTTCCCCAGCTCGGGAAGTCATTTTCACCTGGAACCTGTTGAACCCAGCAGGCCAAGCAGACAGCACGGGTTACAGGCTATTTGAACCCAACTGCTAGTGGAAAAGTAAATATTTCATCTAGATCGCTGCCCTTGTATAAAAACAAGTTATTATTTGGTAAATGGCACTTACAAACCTAATATTTCCTGTGCTGGTGTGCAGTGGGAGGCTGCACAACGGGGACTTGTACTGTCCCCGTGTTTTGGGTCACTGGGTGCACCAGGCTGCTGCCAGCAAAGCCAGTGGAGTATGAAACCAGAACCCTCATGGCAGGAAGCAGATGCAAGGTTTGCCAAATCATTTCGGCCCAGCTACTTAACACAGCCCGGGCTTACTCAGCAGAGTAAGCCCTTAGAAAGAAAGGCAGAGCTGGCAAAGCCTCAAAGCTATTGATTAAACGAAAGCTGTGTTTCTAAATGGTTGTCGTTCGCCTGTTTGGTGCAGTTTTATTAAGTAAAGCTGTACAAGATGCTGAAAAACAAAGAAATTAGAGGGACTGCAAGGGAATGTTGCTTCCCTAGGGATTACACAGAGATCCTTCACAAAGCAGAGAGTAAAACCATAGAAACCCTTGCCCAGAACTAATGTTTGCCACAAGAGTACCGAAAGCAATGGGACGTAGACATTCCCACGCCCAGTTCCAATGTTATTACATTCCAGTACTGTAAAAAAACTTTCAAATTTGGATGGTACAAAGGTGAAACAGATAATCATGAGAGAGGGAAGGTACCCCGCCACCATGCCAGGATTAGCAGGTTCACTAAATGCACCTAAAAATATCTTGAAGCTTAACATAAAAGTAAAAAAACACACCCAAACTGAGGCCTGTCCAGAGCATGATACCACCAAACCTCTTCATTTCTCCTCCCTAATATCCTTTTTCTCTGTGTGATTTTTGTACATAATTTTATCTATTTATTTATTATTTTTTTTCTGTGTGATCCTACTGCCATTGCAAAAACAACCTGCCCAGACAAGGTCAATACCACAGGGATCTGCTATTTCTGGCACTCAAATTAACTTACTCAGGTGTCCTGTACTGTTTTACAGTGGGCCAACATACTTCCTCTTTAGTGCTGCTCCACCACAACCTCCTCCCCAGGTTAAATCACCCATGCTGGCAGAAGTCTCCACTGTTTTTTTTTTTTTAATATGTTTAAAACTGTCTTTGATCTCTGCTTCTTTTTGACTAACTTAGGACATGCTTTTCAGAAAGTTATTATCAAGCCACTAAGGTAGATAATAATAATAATCATCATCTGGTTTATCTAAAACAGATTCCTCAGTGTGTTAACCAGAAGTGGAAGAAGCATCTCCTGAAATTTTAGGATGTACCTATTCTTTCTCTGAACCAGAACCTGTTATTAAATAACTGCTTTGGTTAGATCATACCACTCTGATGTACAAGCACATATGATGAAATAGGCAGTGTTCCATTATGTCCTTTAGAGTTGTACAGAGAAGGGCAACTTAACTGTGAAAATGTGCTTGCAATTATCTGTGGAAGAAGAATGAAACCTGGGAGGAGGGAAGCATGAAAAGGGAGCCTGGGAACACGGAGAGAGAGACATTCCTCAACAGATTTACAACACAAATGGCAGAAAATAAAATTAGCAACTCCAGGGTGGGTACGGACTGCTGCCAGCATTTTTGGCCAGCCTCAGGGTATGTCTACACAGCAGCCAGTCACTCCTAGTACCCCTGAGACTGCAATATACTGCAACAGCTACATCCTCCTGTGAGATTTTGTGGGGATTCTGGCACCAGGAGAATGGAGCCGGGGCAGGCACTGCATGAATCCGGCCCTCCGGCTACTCAAGAAGTCCTGGTGCAGTAAAGTCATTAATACCTGAGCTTGTTAGAATAAAGCCTGCATGGGATTGCCTCTGGCTCCAGGGCTCCTTGGGATCCAGCTGACCTTGATTTTCCAGAACTCCAAATGCAGAGATGTGAGTTCTGACACTCAGCATGGTCAGAAGGGCCACACAGGGTTTACGAAGGCACCAAGGGAACAGCTCCCCAACAGAAGGCAGGATCTACACCCAGGCTGCCAGCAATGCCACTGGAGAGGTTTATCCAGGCACTGGAGAGATCCTGGCAGCCACAGGCCACATCCCTGAGCCATCCATCACTGGATGTTACTCCAGAGACACACTGGGCATCTCTTTGCAAGAACCCTCTCTTACAGTAAAATATTAATTCCCAGGAGTGAATAAGATGCCTGTGGCCATGTGTTAAAGTCAAGTCTTTAACTACGTGCTGAAATCCTACCCTGTGAATAGAAGTTTGGCCGCATCTGCAGTACAGAGGGAGCAGAGGTATAACTGAAGTTGTCTGGATAACCCTGAAACTGAGACTCTGGTGCTCCTGCATGTTTGGTTCTACAACTTAAGTAATGTTGGTTTTCATGCCGTTTGGGAGGTATGAAGTAACCTGGGGACCCATCAGTATATTTCTGCAACAGCCACAAAGGAAAATGTTCCACAGAAATTCAGGTCAGGCAGAACCTGCCTGATAAATGTGGGACTAACTCAGAGAAACACAGAAAAGAAAAAGAAGCCTAGGTGAGAGATTGTTTTAAAAAAACAGAGTTAATGTTTAAAGCCAGCCAGGACAGAAACTACACTCAGCAGCCTCCACTGGCAGAGCCCTGAGTTCAAGGGTTAGACTGCTGAGCTGCTCTGCTCTGAAAAAGACAGAGGGGTTTGTTGGCATTTTTTCTTTCATAACAGCTTCTCAGCTCCCACATCCCGCACTTCAATGTTATAACCCCAGGATAAAAGGAGAGAATTTTTAGCAGATGTCCCTCCATTTCTCCATGGCTTCCAGGACCGCTGCCTTTGCTCCACCACCATGATTTGGCTGTCTGGCTCCAATGCTGCTGGCACTGTTCTGACTGGAATGGCAGGACAGGCTGAGCCAGAAAAAGAAACAGGCTTCTATCAGCACAGTGCGCACTCTGAGGCATTACCTGTCTGCACAGATCAGTCACATTTACTGGGGTGGTCCTCAGCTTCCACATGGAACTTTTCATTTTTAAAATGCATTATGACCAATTCTTTATAAATCGTGGGGTAGGGGAGAAGGGGGACGATTTCCTGGTTGGTTCTCAGGAATCTTGGCTAGCTGCACCACAGTGACTGGGCTTTGCTGGTGTAAATTGTTACAGGGCATCATTCTGCACCTCTGGGATCTGCTCAGGGACATTCCTCCTCAGCAGTGTTTTCACATTCTGGTACATCTGCATGAATCTTGAATTCTGCTGGGTGCAAAACTACACAGATCAGGGAGGCCAGTGTTATTCACAAGTCCATCAGCACCAATACCAAGCCACAGGGGGAACATCCAGAGTGCTTTTCCCTTACCTCCAACACCAGGATGCTTGAGACGCACCACAAAGGCCATACTTCATCATGCAGCAAATAATTATGCTCCCTGAAGTAATTTTAACCAAGCTACAGCTATCAATACCCAACATCTAAAGCAAATAAGCACACTGGAGAGAAACCTGCTGGTTCCAAACCCTTCTCTTGTTTGATTCCAAGCCCTGAGCTGTTTGGTTTGTGCATTATGGGCTTTTACCTTTGGACTCGTTTTTGTCCTCATCTGTTTCAGCTTCAAGTTTGAGGCCACGTGGTTTCAGGCTGTTGGCAAGAGCCAGCTCCTTGCTTGTTGTCAGTTGATTTTAATCCCCTTTCCTAAGGGCATCTGCCCCAGCGTGGCTCCCAGCCACACCACCTCGGGCTATTCTCTCCCCATCCAGGCAGTGCCAGGTTCTGCTGGCTCATGAACGGCAATCTTCCCTCCTCACCCAAGCCTGCCCCCATCCCACAACAGGAAAGCTGAGGCTGTTGAAAGAAACAGGAATGGCAACAAAGCTGGCATTGTTGTCCTGAAAAACCACTGGCTGCAGCCCACCCCGCTCCGTTCGGGGGTAACGGATACACGGATGAATCCCCGCTTTTGTCTCAAAAAACTTACTTGACTTTTTCTTTGGAGAAGGACTTGAAAATGGTAAAAAAGTCACTGCTGTAGGGCGAAGAGAGAACTAGGAAGGGGGGAAGTGGCACTATTTTTCTCCAAGTCAGTTGTTCAGGGTGGTCTTTGGGGTGTGAATCTCAGATCAGCCTCACACTGGTGCACACATGGAGGCAGAGGAGGAGGGAAGCACCAGTCAGGATCCTGGTGACAGAAGTAGGGCACTTTTAAGCTTTTACTAATGGACTTGCCCTGAAATTCTGAGGAAAGATGAGAGTAAGAAATGCTCAGTGTTCATATTAAGTTTAAAATATGAAGACCTCAGACTCGTACATTTTAAGACTTTAGTGACCGCTGTGATCTCTGGGTCTTCCCTTCTGTGTAGGTCAGTACTCCACCCAGCAAACCCTGGATAAAATCCAACAAACTGTGGTTACACTCAAGTGTGCTGTTTTAAAAGACATCCACTACTGACCCAGCTGACTGAAGGAACAAGGCTTGCTGAGGGTCCTGTCTTGTGTGGGAAGAAGTTTATGATTTGCAGCCTCAATAAACATTCACTGGGCTTCCTGCCTGTTACCTTTTTGTAACAGCAAGACTCTTCTCCTGGATCCTTTGTAGAAAAAATTGTATCTAAATACAGATGGATGTTGCCTTTGTGTCTATGGATTAAAATTACCAGCAAAGACTTTGAAGATTTAAATACGTAAGTCCTGTCTCTCACCCCATCATCAAGCAACAACTCCATAGGTTAAACCTGAAGATGAACTTTCATCTTTCAACTTTCACAGAACTATTTCATCCTAATGGACCTATTTAATGGTGTCTCCATGTTTTCACAGTGCAGCTGTCCGGAACAGTGCTTTTTGCAGTCAGTCCAAATGACATTAGTGGCAGATTAGGAATCTGACACATCAATTAGTAATCCATTCACTTTTTCCAAAGTCCACATCAGAAACTATCTGTGAATGCCAAACTGGGCTTGTGATCTCCACAGACATTTGTTAGTCTTAAGGAAAGAATAATAAATCTCAGCTTTTCTACACTCATAAGGAAATCAGACTTCAATAAAGCTCAAAATTATGGCTCTCCAAAATTTCTATTTTTGCCAATATGGATGTAGGTTTTGATTGGATTTTGTTTTAAATTAAGAAACTTGCACCTATTTCTCCTTGGTTTTCATTCTGAAAGCTCATGTCAGCTTTGTGTTCATGTCCGCAATAGGGTTCCTTACATTTCACTCAAAATCCCTGACTTTTTAAGTAAAGTCTGCAAAGAATTCTTCTATTTGCACAAGATGTGCTGAAACAGGACTGCTCAGAGCATCTTACTGCAGTTCAACACCAGAAGAATAAGGCCTGACACCTTGTAAGGTCAATGCTGTTGGCCTCCAGAAAGGCACCAGACAACTGCTCAGAGGTTGAAATTAGCAGCCAGGCCACTGGTGGGTGACAGCACAGAGGGATGATTTTGATGCTCACAGAGGGAGGATTTTGATGCTCAGGTTTTGGTGCGGGGGGAGGCAGACATGGCATTTCCCCCCCTCCGTTTTGATTTGGCAACCCTGGGGGTTGATAGTGCTGCTGGTGGCAAGGCAGAGGGGGCAGAATGGTTTGCCCCAATGTGTGACAGAGAATTGCAGCTCCTTGTGGAGTAAGCCAACCTGGAACATGTCGCTGAACACTTCTGGCAGCAGAATCCTCCCAACAGCTTCTGCAACCTTCAGCTGGAGCCCTGCTGGCTCCTGTGCCCTCCCAGAGCCACGTTACCCACATGCCTTGGGTCCCTACACTGACCCTTACAGACCCCCACACCCCTCCAGTACTCTTGAAATAGTTTACCAAGATGAAGGCAAAGAAAGAAAACCAGCAGAGGAAAGAAATTATGGTCTTACCACCGAAATTACCCTCAGAAAAGAAAATGGAGTTCGCAATTTTCTGCACAGATGGAGAGCTGTATCTGAAAGCATTACATCCCCTATTTATGGTGGGGATTTTTTTGCAAGGCATTATTAGAAGGAAGCTTGTCAGCTCTGCCGAGAAACTTGGCAAACACCAGAGCAGACCAGTCTCACTCTTTCACACAGCTGGATTTTCTGCAGCTCAAGTATTTTTCCCTCTTGCTCTTGGCCCATCCGAAGATGAGTGCTGAATTTCCCTTAGCATTACCCACAGGTTAATTTGTTATTAAGTTTAGGCTCAGTTTAACATCTTGGCGTGCAATCTAAATAAAACCAAAACCAAATGTCCTTCATTTCTGCTGAAACCACCCTCAGTTTGGCTCAGCTGCCCTTGGTGTCACTGGAGGGTGAACAGGAGATTCATTTTTGGTAGGTAACCTAAATATCCTCCATGCAACTTTGAAATACCTTGCCATAAAGTAATTATTTGTCATGGAATGAGATTGGCCAGAACCTGAACACGCTCCATTGGCTCTGACCTAGATGTGAAATACTTCTTACTGCAGGAAAGGAAGATACACCACACACATGAGCTGTAGGAAGGGTGCAGAAAAAAACTCAAGCACAACTTCTTACTACAGCAACAAAAGTGGGATTTCCCACCTTACATCCAGAGAGGCTGAAGGAAGGAATGCTTGGAAAACCCCGCAGGCACAGTCCTGCCCCCTGTATAACTTTATTCCTGCCCTAATTCTGTACCTTCCACAGTCTGACTGTGCCACTGCAGCCAGAGTGATGCCACTGGAAAGGGGGAAAAGCTCATCAGAATAATGAGTAAGTGCAGTGACACTGGGCCTGGAGAGCAGGGAATATGGAGCTGACCTTTCCCTAACTCACTGTCTGCACTAAGAGGATGCAGCTGACTCTTCCAGTCAATTTTGTTTTCTTCTGCCCATGGGATATTTATAGGCAACTTTAAAGAGTCTCCAAAGTCACCTGCAGAAAGTACCCACTAATCTCATTCTGCAAATTTATCTCATCACATTCTTTCCTGCTCTTCCAATGTGTTCAAAGTGTCTTACTTAGGTGTGATTGAGCTGATAAATCAGGTTATAGGATTTCTTTCTGTTGATCAAATAATTCTGCTTAAGGGCATTTCCAAAATACTGATGTTTACCATTTCAGTCACAGCAGATTTACTTCACGTGCAGAGATGAAACCACTACCAAACTATTTAACCATTTAAGTCCTTGACACAGACATCTGAACTTCAGAGAAAACTTAGCAAGTTCAAAGATTTTGAAGCTTATATTGGTTCTGTGGACTTATTCTACACAGTAAAGAGAAGCATAATTTGTCTTTATTACTATCAATCATTTGAGAGATTGAGGCCTCTTTGCGCTACTCAGAATCAGAACAGAGCTGAAAACAGGGGAAGATCAACTAGAAAGATTTACGTGTGTGAAAATGGGTATTTACACAAGCCTCCTGAAAATTAAGTTATATATCAATGTGCTACATTTATGAAATCATAACAAACATGCCACACTAGTAATTGCACTTGTCTGGCTTCAAATAAAAGTATCCTGCAGTGGCAGAAGCAAAAAAGGAAACAGAAGGACAAGTTCTTACTTGTGCCCAAGTTCATGTGCAATTGTGAATGCCAGATTGAGACCGTTGTCTTCAGCAAGCACACATTTTCTCTTGGCACTGCAGACACCTCCTAGGTAAGCAATTCCTGCAACAAAACACAGAGAATGTTCCCATCAAAACCAGTGAAACAGCTCATTCATTCAAAACATACAGCAGTAACAACCAAAGTGATCAAAAATGCAACCAGAATGAAAACTATGAGAGCAGTTTCCATACAAAACCATCTGAGTGGTTTCTTCCTCTAGTGAAGAATCTTTCCACCCCTGTGAAGAATCAGTCCAGAGTTTTGTCAGACAGGAAATAAGTAAAACACACTCACCTTCACTGCTTTCATTGGAAAATATATTCACTGACCCAAAAATTCATCTAAACTTGTCTACTAATAGCCTCTACTACAGCATTAGAAGATTCAGTGAAAGAGCCGGAACAAGCATTTAAATGGAGACCTCCCATTTTCAGAATGAAGTCAGGGAGAAGGAATAAAACAATAAAGCAGAGGCTCTGAAAAGATCTTACATTTTCCCTTATTTTCATGCTTAAAAGAAAGCGAGAGTGTCAGAGCCAGGAGAACTGGCAAAGTGCTGATGGTGAGTCACAAAGCCAATGTAGGTGGCACAAGTCTCCTATTACTGAGTGGAATTTAGGATTTGATCCATGCACAGTACTCTCCTGTTTGTGTGGGCACCACAAACGGTTTGAGGCTGAGGCCAAAGAGGAATTCAAAAGTTACAGCATGAAACCTCTGCCATGGAAAAACAATAGTCCTCATCTGTCCTTCCTGCAGCCAGACCGTCCCCTGCTGAAAGTGCCACTGCACTTGGGAATGCTGTGGTGGCATCACAGGCTAGCTCAGGGTCCCCCGGTGGATAGATCTGCTTTTATTTGTGTTTAACAGCACACAGAGAATCTATTTCCTCGCCGCAGTACCAGTTCCATGGAGGGGAGCCTGCATGGAGCTGCCTCTAAGGAGCAGACCATGACCATGCAATGGACTCATGAGCTCCCTGTTCTCATTTCTTTTTTTTTTTCCTCTCACAGTTGACAAAACTGTGTTTATCAGGGTGCGAACATAAAACCTTAGACCTGGAAGAAGTCCAGCTCTGTTTTTATGAGTTTTGGCAACAATAAGGATGTGGATATTTGTTGCCAGGGGTGCTCTGGATGAAAGGATGGGCAAGAGCCTTTTACTTCAGCACTTGCAGCAAAGAGTGAAGGCTCAAATCAGGCACTAACACTTGCTTACTTCAAAAATGCTGACTGTGAAAGGGCAGATTCAAGCCACATGCAAAGAAAAAAAAAAAAATCAAGATTTACCCTTTTAAATCAATGGCCATAAAAGGCTGGATTTCAGCACTTTTCTTGGACTGTCTTGCTTTTTAAATGCAGAATAGTCCAAAGGACCTCAAGGAATTGAAGGAATTGCTCAGGAAGTAACAGCCTTCTTTGAGAAAGGTTTTTGAGACTGCAAGCTCAGTTCCACACGCCTGGTGGCCCAGTGAATGTGCCACATCTTGGTTAAAGGGAAGCCAAACCTGAGCATTCAGGTCAGCTGAAAGACACTTCTACTGAATAAGGATATTTTGGTTCCTTTTCAGCAGTTTTAGGCAGAAATGACCAGAGCAGGACTTTTACCAAAAGTGGTTTATTCCTGCTACTAAACCTGATTGTTCCACCTTTATCTTCCATTAACCTGTGCCAGTATCTCTCTCAGTTGTATCTGACATGAGGTTTTAACTGAGGAGCAACAATTGCATTTCGGGCTCAGGGATCAATCAGGCAAGTCAGTTTTGCTTGAAATTATTCATGTCAAGCTCCTTCTGAGAGGTTTCATAAAATGAGGCTGGGTCTATGTTTGCCATCACAGAGATGGAAAGGGGCAACATTTCCATTTTTGGGAGGTGTGGTGCAGCAAAACAGTCTAGAATTCTCCCAATATATTAAAATAAGATAAATATCAATTAAAATGTCAAGTACATTACCCCAAATAGTAATTCTTCTGAAGTCTTTGTTTAGCAGCTCCAATCCCCACCGAATCTGGCAATGCATATCCACATCATTATTCTGGCTTTTGCTCTGTGCTAAACCCCTCATTATTCAAAGGTGGAAAAGTAATGATCAAGGACTTGTACATCCACCAGTGGTCAAAGAAGTAGTGACTGTGGCTCAGTTACAGACTCTTAGTCATCTACTTTTATTAGCCATTTTCAGGGCTTAATGTGAATCCTGTGTGGCCATTTTATAATATTTGCAATGATCAATTAAAAAAATGTAGCCATTTAAAATTAGTTTATTATTACAGAAATGGACTGGGCAGAGAAACTCATAATCCTGGAAGAGCAGAAACCTTTGGAGAACATGGAATGAACTCAGTAAGAAGTCCAGCTTGTGAACTGCTGAGTGCTTATTAATAAGAGTCATTCTGGAACAGCAAGCCAGTTATAACAAATTGGTATCACATTTTAAGCCTGAAAAAGCTTGCCTTAAAAACGTTTTTGAAATCTATTTTTTCTATCAAACTGTTTCCTAAGACTATAATTTTCTTTTGGATGAATACATTTTAGCATTAATTCCTTTCATCAGAATATCAGCAGCAAATAAATTATTGATCTGCAAACATACTCCAGTTCCTTAGTAAATCTATCTGAACCATTAACATAAATGCAACTTTTTTGTAACCCAGCACAGCGATCCACATAACTGATATGCAGAGAAAAATACACCTTTAACCAACAACAATAGTAGCACAATGCCTTGGTAGCTGCATTAACATGATTTATGTCTTCCTTGCAATGAATGGAAATTGTTGTTTGCCTCTTAAATTTCCAGATTTTTATCTGAGCCTTTCAAGTCTGCAGAACTGGAATAAAAATTTCATGAAGTCAGACATTTTTGTGAAAACCCTGGCATGCCACGGTTCTACCAGGCTGGGAAGATGTAAGAGGAAATGCTTTTATTTGGTAATTTTGCTTCTGGCCTTGTCTGTGAGACAGGTGCGTGCATGTGAAAACGAAAAATAAGGAAGGAAGCTGAATTGGGATTTTTGTTTATTTTTTAAGAAAACCCCACACTTCTCATGTGCCTCTGCAAATACAGAAATAGTGGCTTTCTTTGGAAAAATGTCCTTATCTTTCAGATATGCGGTCAGCAATTACCACAAATCTATTTTTAATATATAAAAAAGGTCAAGCAGGAGCATCGGTGGAAGAGGGAAAGGGAAGCCAATTACTATTTTTACTATTACCAAGCTCAAGGGTTTTTTCCTTTCTCTCCTGAGGAATTACATAATTACAGCCCATACCTTCTGTGCTTGGGCTTGGACACGCAGAGCTATCTGCACTTCCACAGCAAACCCTGGGACACAGGCAACTGTGTAAACTCACAGTTATCCAAAAACTTGTCATACATAAACAGTGTGCAGCTGTTGGCCTTCCTGCCAGCTATGAGCCCTCCACCAGCAGGATCTCCAAGGGGAATGATCCCATCCATCCCACCAGCCCAGCAAGGCAGGAGGATATTACACACTTGCCACAGGGATGGCCAAAGCTGCGAGAAGACAAGTCCTGGTGTGTGGGTTCCCGCTCAGTCCTACTCCAAACACCTGGGGCTTCCTCCTGACGGCTCTGGAGCATTCACTCAGCAAGTGGTTTGTCCAGGTACTCCAGCTTTCAACTCTCTAATGTCTTGTTTTCATTGCACTCCTAATACTTTAATCTCTTCTTTTGCCAACCACCTCTGGATACAGAACTTTTACTTGATTAAAACTTGGCTGGCTCTCCCCCTGCTCGATGTATTTGCTGTTGGGACGGGAGCCAAACTCCCAGTCCTGAAGTCTGCTTGGCACAGACAGAGACTCCCTGCATATCCACATGCTCAGAGCAATCCTCCCATTCCCCATCATTACTAGTCTGGTGTTGAGCTGATGTTTTTCTCATCCTCCCATGATTTTCAATTTGTGCAGCTCGCACATTGCCATCAATTACATTCCTCTAGCCTCTCTTAACATCCTACACGAGTAAAATCAGGAAACCCTGAAGTGATTCATGCTCTGCCTTTCCATTCAATGGCAATGATATGTTTGACAGAGATGCCCTGCCTGTATATACACATCAAGTCAGTCACCAAGGGAATCTTTCAGGGCTTGTGATACTTAAAAGGAAAAATACTTCTCCCTTTCTATAAAGCCTACATAGAAAAGGTTCCAAAATTTAAGAAACATTAAAGAAGAAACCCACTAAACTGCCTCCAAGATAGGTACTAACACTGTTCTACAGCTGAATAAACAGAGGTCTCAAGAGTCAGTGGTATCCAGGTGAAAAAGAACTGTATCCATGGAAGGGCCCTCACAGACAGGCTAAGGCTGTCACCACTGAGCCTCCAGGCCAAGTTTGCTTTATAGGGATCATCCAGAAAAGTGAACAGGGTGAGCTGTTCCTTCATTTTATGAGAATGTCCTAATTCAAAGCTGGACATGCAATCTTAGTGGTACAAATTAATTTGGCTTAATGCTGGATAGTCCTCCAAGATGCCAATTTCTGTTAATCTCACAGTAACAACATGGTTTCCATTAGAGTTTAATATTAATGGATGGAAACTGTTCCCCTTAACAATAATTTCCATTGTTTCTGCATTTAACAAAAAACACACTGGAAACAACACACTCACCATGAACCACAACTGCAGAAATCACAATGCAACCATCCAGTGCACGAGACACAGCTACAGTCAGGTAGGAAAACAAGTTAATAATCACACCAGGGCAAGTCACAATATTTTGAATTCAAGTTATTTTAGAGGAAGGGATTCTGATATGAACCACCTGATGGAAGCCACCACAACCTCTGAGAATACCCACCAGACCCTGACTTTCTGTACCTGGGCAACTTGCTGCAGATGTGCCCATCAGCACAGAATCTTCTTGTCCCTTTGGAGAATACAGACTGTCCTGAATTTCAACATGACCCCTGTAAAACTCTGTTCACCACGACCTGCAGGGATGCAGCACAACTCTCCTAGAACTCAGACAGCTGTCCTGTAGTGCCCAATAAAATAACTCCTTCGTCTGAAAACACTGCCATTTCCAGTGTACACAACTGCTGCCAGAATCCCAAAAGCCCAGCAAGAAAAATAAACAGCTGAAACACACAGTGTAGGTACTTTCTGAATCTCCTGATTTTCATTACACTCACCCTGAAGGACTAACAGATCAAATCTCTCAGATATTCACAGTGCCAGATGATGTTTCTGGAGCTCACAAGGATAAACTCCTCAGAACACCAGGTCCTTAGAGCACAAATGAGTGAAATGCTGAATACCCTTGGCAGGAGATAGTTTTCTGATTATTAGGAATAACTAGAGATATTTGGCATTGAATATTGATATGACACCCAAGGGTCTGATGAGTGCCCTGGATAACATTTTACAAGGGCTCTAGTTGAACAAGCCAGATTCAACCACGTGCCTTAATCTTTGTGAAAGGGCTGTGATTCAGGCAGAAACCCCCAAATTTTAGCTACGGCACCACTGCAGCTCAACAGAACTTATCAGGCAGTTCTTTCATCCCACCCTGGAGCCCAGGCAGGCCTGCACTGCCTCATTTCCAAATTCCAATTACCTGACACCTTAACCAGCTGCCCTCCTCAGCACCTTCCTGATAAAAATACATTTGAATTTTTACAGAGGCCAGACCTCCTCGGGTCTGTAAACCTGCAGAGGCAGCAAGATTTAATCATCAGAGCTTAAAGGAGTGCTTTTGCTATCTTCCTTTTCTCTGTTTAATTACCCTGCAGGACAGCAATTAATGGAACACGTGGAATCCCCTCCCCAGCACAGCCAACCCCTCAGCCTTACCTTCCAGTCTTTCTGCAGGGCTTTTCTTTTTCTTGGGAACCCTGCTGAGGTTTTACAAGTTTAATGGATCAATCATTTATCTGCTCCTTTAGCAACCTGCCCGTGTACAGACGTTCCCCAAGATGGCAAGAGCTTTATTCCAGTGTCATTAGCATTTGATTTACACTCTGCTAATTCACTGGTTTAGGCAGAGGGGGCTGCCCAGACAGTGGAAAAGCTCTAGAGATTGAGACCTCTCCTAGCTTCAGGGGTATCTGTCCTCATCCACACCAGCAAAAGCTGTTTCAGACACCAAATGCAGTGAGATAAGAAAGCTGAGAGATGCTCTAACACTTTTTTTGGCCGAGATGACCTCTTTAACCACGGCCTACAAAATCATTATTCATGCTGCATTACAAGAGCAGACAACCTTTAGAAACCCTCAGAGGTTTGGCACGGGCATCTCTGAAACCGCATTCCTTTCCAGAGCCATTCACCAGGATTGGTGATCACAAACATGAGTATTCACCACACTGACCACACCTGAGCAGAGGTGTGGTGCTCACTGGATTTCAGGGAAAGCTGGAAACAAGAACCCTGCTCAGCTTCATGGAGCAGATATCCATCAGTGACACAGGTACCACTGATCTTGCCTTGCAGCAAGGGGAATGCACTAAAAGCCCACCTGAAGTTCTTTCCAGCCCTACTTTTCTAAGCTTTTATGATAAAACACTGGGATCTAAGACCTCAGCAAAGCAGGAGATAAAAGACATTCCCTGTCTCTTTGACATCTGCTCTTTGTTCAGCGTGACATCCTCCGTGCCATTCATGGCTCCTCCCTTTCAGCAAACCATCACTTCCCTGGATGACAGCACATTAATAAATCCTCTCCATCCAAGGAGACATGAGGAGTGCCTTAATTAACTGGGGCAGGGGAAGCAGGGTATCATCTCCGTGTTTACTCTACTTTGATATGCTAACAGCCACATTCCAGAGAGCTTCTCCCCAACACTCTCCAGAGCCCGGGCTGCTGCTGAATGCAGATCTCAAACACAGCTCCTTCCTGCAATCCTGTTTCTCTAGTTAAATACGGAGTTTGGGACATTTACTCCAAATCAGACCACCATTCCTGAATGCTGATTCCCAAATCCGGGCAGCTAATTCTCCATCTGCTTACAGACATCACTGCCTGGTGCTGAAAGTCTCCCTGCTCACACACACACATGGAATTACATGGGCTTGATTACTCAAAGTAAGATATATTAGGACAGCTGTGGCGAGGAAAGGCAGGAGAAGAGCAGGCCAGGTGGATTTGAGAGAGGGATTCCAGTTGGGGATTGGACTGAATGAGTTAACACACAGTGGTGGGAAGAATACAGAAGCATGGCATAATTCAAATTTAGTGAACAAGGCAGGAAGAGAAATGGGAAGAGATTAGGGAATGAGAAGAGACAGGGACAGAAAAGTAGCAAATGGAGATAATATGGATTTTCCAGAAGGCCTTGGGAAACATGACTTTGATCTCCTAGGCAGCAGGGAGTCACTTCTGAGGGAGGCAGGGGTCAAGGAGGGCAGGAGATAAAATCAGAAGGGAAGATGAGCTCCCTGAGAATGTCCGTGTGTACTTAGTGCTGCAGAAAAATGGATCTACACCCCAGGGTCAGAAGCCTCTGGCATCATGGGTTCACTTGAGGAATTACTGAACAAGTCTGAGGGCATGGAATTATGCAGGCAGGGAGGAGTGGACAAAACCTGGCACTGAGCATAAAGGAGGGACAGCTGTTGGAACTGGTATAGGAACAAGGGATGGAAATCAGAGAGATACAAGATAGTGAGAGAAAAAGAGAGAGGCACAGGGGACAATGTTGTTCAGGGATATCTCACACCAGAAAGGAATCAGATCTGGCAGAAGGCAGCAGAGATCTGATGCTTGTGAAAGGCTACAGGAACTCAAAGAAAACATCACCAACAACTGTGAAACCTAGCTGCAAATCAGGATTTGGATCCTGGCCCCCAAAAGTCACGTCTGCCTGGGGCTCAAAGGCATTTGGATTTGAATATCTTGTGTTGGACTCATGGTGTTCAGTGGATGAACCTGCCAGTCCTTTCTACAAACTGCTGTAGAGTTAAGCAGGACCTTCCCCTCCCACATGCATGGAAACCTCAGCAGGACAATATGCAAAAGGCAGGCAACCCATCAAGGCAGCAGCAGCACTCAGCAGGGGATTCAGGGTTTGTGGAGCTGTGTGAGTAATTGTCTTTCACCGCAGGGGCTGCAGCACAAAGGATTAAAATGACTCCACATCTCTCACCTGCTGGATGGCCTGACAAAAGGAGAGAGCTCCACCTGCTCCTGCTCTAAACAGCCTTTATGAATCTCCCCCTTCCCTTCCCAGATGTTATTAAAAATCAGTATTTCAGTATTTTCATTTTGACCTGTGCTGTCTGGTGGACGAGGCCTGAACTCAAGAATTGCATCATTTGTCCCCAAAGCTGCACCTTTCAGGAAATAATTAACTCACCAAAATAAGGAGAAAAATATAACAACTGTGCCATCAGAAAGGAAAGTGCTCAAGGTCTCCCATGCCCCATCCCCACCACTCTGCCACATGCCTGTGTCAGTCTGTCAACACCCGTCCTCAGGATGGATTCCCACCTGCAGGTTACATCTCCCAAGGAATGGAAAAGCAACCCTGGCACTGCCTGCCACAGCTGCAGCTCTGCAAACTGTGTAAGGTTCCAAAACCAGCCTTGGGGCTATTTTAATCTTCCTTTTTTTCAGAAGAGTTCTGTGAATTCCACTTTTGGACTTGTCAGTTTGTCCCTGCAACTCATCTGAGCCGCCTGCTTCAACAGAGGGCCTGAATTCAGAGGGAAGGAAGAAAAATATCAAATCGGAGCTTTTAATGGGACTGCTAAACAAAGAAGAACATGGAATTCAGCAGCAGGGATTCTGGAGCCTTTAAATTCCTCACTATCTCCCTTCCAGAATGAAGAGACAAGATCAGACTTGGCAATAAATCAGAAAAAATATTTGGAGTCTCTGTAGCAAACAGCATCTGCTTTAAGAGCAAACAGTCAGGGTCCAGCACTCAGTTCCAGTTTTTCCCTCCCTGCAGTTGCAAACACTAAGAAACTCACAAAGCTTTGCAAATAAATTAAAAGATTTTTTAACAGTTCCAAGAGTTTTCCTGAGCTGTGCCAATCTCACCCTGCTGTGGTGTTGGTCAGGGGTGGGTTCATGAGCAAGGATCAGTCCTGCAATGGTTAAACAACCTTCAGTAACGTGCAATGAACAACATTTCAGCGTCTGGAGAGTGTCAGCCCAGCCTGCTGAATGTTTGGAGATGGCTGAACACCTGTGCTGCTGATGAATGGCATTCTTCCACAGCTCCCCATTACACTTTTTCCATGTTCTTACAGAATGACTCAGCAGTCGTTACTCTCAAAACCTGAATGAATCTACACTTTTGAAACGTGTTAATATTTAAAGTGCATTTTATTTTTAGGTGCTGTATGCATGTCTCCTGGCAATATCAGAGCAGCTCAGGTGAGCTGCAGGGAAGGCAGGCCAGCAAATGGGATGATGAACAGTGATCAAACTGCAAACTGATGCCTTTCCCAATTGCTCCTGCAATACTTCTCATCTGCAGCTCCTACATCCTGACTTCCAGGGCTGCTGAAGCTCCTGGCTTCACTTTGGCGAGCTGCCAGTCAGCACTGATAAACTTATTTAGAAATTCTTGATTCAGCCCTTCTGTTTTAATTCTTTGCTGAGTGCTGATTTAAGCTCACGGCCTGACTTGACAAGGCTGACAAAGCTGAGGGCTGTGCCTGATAACGTTAATAGAGTTGAGTTACTCTGTTAAGTCAGAACTTGGGTTGAAAAGCTGATCCCCAGCACCTTCACCCTGGCTGATACCTCTGCTGTCAGGGGAGGGGAGTGAAAATGATCCTTCCATGGCAGCAGGCAGTGCCATGGCTCTGCTCCTCTCCTCACACACTACCAACAGGCATCACATTTGTTCTGGCAGAGCACGATAGCATGGTGGAACGAGAGGTGAGAGTAAATAAAAAATCCTTAAACTTACTGCAAAATTAATGGCTTGATTTCCTAGAGATTACCACTTCCACTTGGGGCTCCTGTAAACGTGGATGATGCAATCTTTCCCTCACTGGCAGCATCGGAGGGAGATGGCTCCTTCCTCTACTTAGTTTCCTGATTTTCAGAAAACTTCTGAAAGCCTAATATTTCTGAGCTCCATATCCTCAGATGTGATTCCAGTTGGACAATGGGTTATAAAAATAGTAGGGAACAACCATCACTGGGGGAGACAGACACGAGCACAAAGCACACACAGGGCATGGACACACTCAACAAACCAGGCTAAAATATTTGGGTTATTACTAACCCAAAGGGACTCTCCTCTGGGTTCCCAAACTGAGCTGTCCATCCTGGCTTCCGCTCCCCAGGAACGGAATGACCGCAGGGCAGTTTATGCAGACATAAACACATCACAGCATCAGCCTAACTGAAGAGAAGTAATGGCTAATTTCAGAGGTAACACGGCTGGAGACATTTTTAATATGTCCTGAATCTAGTTTTTTAAGTACCTCTTTCTCTAGATTCCTCAAAAATAAAATGTCACCCTTAAAGGCACACCAGCTACAGAGAAATTCTCACTCTGAAAAAGACCAGCCTGAGCTTTTCTCACACTTAATAAAAAGAAATCTCTCATGTTCAAACTTGAGCTCCAGTGAAAGAAAACACAAATTTGGATGAATACCACTGAGTTCCCTGCAATGACTGACAGCAGCCTGAGAGTCCCTGGTGCCTCACAGACACAAGTCAAGGCACAATCCCAGTCCTGGGGCCTTCATGGACTGAACTCAGAAGTGACAGCCTGGGAGGTTGACAGTGATGGCACTAAAGGAAATTGTCACAGAATCCTGCAGGAGCCAGGGGACATTTTCATGCACGTTGTGTTCACGTTACTGCTGCAGGGCTTTGTGCTGAAGTTCTCCCAACAGAAAGAGAACTGCCTCTGCTAGTCCCACATGTTTCTAAATAAAACACCCCCAGGAAATGCAGGAGCTCCTCAATGCCTGCCAGGGTGACACTTCCAGTTCTGAGCCAAATCCCTGTGTCCCTGACTGAGAATTCTGTCCTGAGGGTGCAGCACCGTTTGCAGGGTCTCCTCAGCTGTCCAAGCGTACTCAGGACTCCTGGAGGGAATTTGCAGCAGGAGCAGCTGCACTGCCCAGCTATGCAGGTTGGGTATTTTGAACCAGCCTGCCTGGGAGCCCAGTGGCCTCCTGGCAGCTGCCGGATAATGAGACACATTTCCCAACAAAGCCACCTGATTAATGATAACATAATCAGCTTCATGGCATCCCCACAGAACAAGCTGGATGTGTACTACATCCACCCCAATAGAAACAGCTATCAAAATCAGCACAGCCTTTAAGTCTCACTGGAACCAACAAATTATAAACCCCAGCTTTGGAAAAGGCGCATTAAATCACTTCGTGGCTTCTTTTACTCAGTTTCCACCCCCATGAAGGCTGACCTTTGTCTTTTTTCTTAAGTGTAAAGCCAGGAAGCTTTATTTACCTCCGTGTTCAGATCATGCTGTGGCTCACAGACACCAGTGCACAGGGGGTGGGTGTCCTGCACCTCTGTAAACCCATCAGTGCATTGAACAAAATCCTGGCTACAGCAGTGAAGAGCTGGGATTCTTCATCATGGAAAGGGCCAAATGCTCTCAGAATCCAGACCCTTGCTCTAAGCCAGGAGCATCACACCCTTCCCAGTTCCTCAGATGCAGAGAGACATCGCAGAGAATGCCAACATGGGAGGGCTGAGCCAGGAACCTCTGCCCCTCACTTGGCTCCACAGAGGCAGAAGAGATATGGGAAGATCCAAGTGAGACAGATAACCCATAGAAAGAAATCTGGGGCAAATCAGAGAACATCATGGAAGAAGGAATAAGATACCAAGAGGAAGAACATGAAATGAAACCTAATTATTTAACTCTGGTGAGGTAACAGACATTGCTGAAAGGAAGCTACAAAGTGTAGAGCTTCAGTAGCCCTTAAGCAACACTTTTGTGTTGCAGGATCTCAGGATTCCCACAGGAAAGCATCTCTATTCAGATGCTGCTGAAGAATGTGGTACAGAAGGTCAGGCAGGAATCACAGGGAAAACCATCTGGAAGGACAGAGCAGCTCCAGTGAACAATGCTGCCCCTCTGAAGTCAACAGACACTTGGAAGAGTCATCAAAGGGACTAGAAGGAGCACCAAGACTTCCCCAGGAGCCAGGACACAGGTTGAGAGAGCTACAGCAGTAATTTCATCCACTCTTGGACCCGGACAAGGCCAAGCTGGAGACAACATTTGCTCTCTGACTGACAGAGCCAGAAAAGCAAACAAACTGGAGCACACAAGAAACACGAGCATACAGGTTTCTTAAACAGAGATATAAAATATACATTCTACATAGAAATCCAACTTCAGTCTTCTATTTTCCTGTCATTTCAAGAACAACAAAGTCTGATTAGACTGATGGACTCATTTTCAATAAATAAAAACATCCACACAGAGTTTCCTAACTCACTGGCCAGTTTTCTTATAAATAACTGCAGTGTTTACACAGTTTGTCTGCTACAGCACAAATATTGCTGTACATGCTGGAGCTTGATGGATGATATTACTAAAACCAACAAGCAGATCCTCAGCAGAACATTCATGTGTACCCAGCAGCCCCGTTCTAGCCAGGCAGAGCCTTAGTGCAAACAGCTCAGGCAAAGCAGCCACACAAAAATGTATGAAACAACCCCACAAAACCAACAAATGCCTTCAACTTGCTGACTGCTCGTGACCACCAACCAAAGCAGGAATACAAGGCTAATTCTGAGCTAAGCAAACACAGAAATCCTTCACATTCTGCAAATCATGCTGAAAGGGTACATGAGGAGAAATATATTTGATGGGTTGAGTCTGTGGGTTTTACTATTATTATTCTGATAAGTTCAATGTATTTCTATCAGCTGATCTAAAAAGTAAAAGGACTTGTCAAGCTAATCCAGGCAAAACCCTTGCAGATTATAGGATTCTGAACCTGAAATTCAGAAACCTACATAGCAGAATCTTTGTGTCCAAATGAAATTCCAAGGAAATCCACTTCTGTTCAAAGGACAGTTTATACACAAATACACACACACATATATGTATATACACCTGTCAGTGATAATTTGGCTAAAATTTCACTCTCTATAGTCACCTCCCTATCTAAACTGGCAAGGATTTGATAAAGAAAGCCCCATATTTTCTACAGGGAATATCTGGTCAAATTCATATGTGTAAAATTCAAAGTATTCTGCCATGCATTTAGAGACAGTAATTTATTTCCAGAATGTGTCTGTGCATTCTTGGGTCAGCTCAAAATTTCATCACCTTCCCCACAGCACCTGCCATTAATATTTCCAGCCATGGAATGAGCTTGTAGGGGATCACAGCTGGCTGGAGCACGCTCCCTACTGCATTTTCAGCTCACTGGTAAACACAGGGAAATTTGCAGTGCTGCAAAGTACTGTTAGATACCCAATTCCTATTTGCATTATGTGGAGCACAATCCCAGCTGAAAAGCTTGGAGCTTGTGCTGAGGCAGTGGGAGAATTGTTAAATAAAACCCAACAACATTCCAAGGATTTAAAGTGACTTTCAGTCTACTGAGTGCATGTGGTGTAGCGAAATCCTGCCAGGACCAGACACCCTGCAAAATGGGTTAGGTATAATACCAGGTCATGTTACCAGATGATTAACCAAAGCTGGGAAAAAACCAATCCAAATGAAAAAAAAATCCGCACAGATCAAACTCCCCTCTTGGGGCACGGGAGGGAAAGTTTTACGCACCCTTCCCAGTGTGGTTTTCTTGGTTATCACCAGTAAAATCTCAACTCTATGTTATTTAAAACTCGCTCTCAAAATTGCACTTTGCCTTGGCAGCTGCAAAACAAAAGAAATGTAAAAGTACAGTAGGCAACTGTCCTTCATTTCCTTCCTTTACTCTTACATATCCTGTGTGCAACTGGAATGCTTCTATTTGACTATCCAGTGGAGCAAATGCTACAATGAATGCAATCATGCCTTATTACCCTACATGTCTGCAGCCTATTGCACAGCTATGTACAGATGTTTTTACACAAGCTTGGTTTTCTAGCTACAGGGTCTATAAAACAATAGGAACTATCTGAAATGTTTTCAAGCCAGCAAAGGATAAAGGCACTGTAAAGCAGTCAGCTGGATAAAAGCCACCTATGTCTGACAGGAGAAGAAAAACCTCCGAGGATTCTCGATTATAAACGCGTCAGCTTTCTGAAAGCACTGCAGCAAACTGACCAGGAATGTGTCAACTGAGGGGAAAACAAGGACCCAGGCACTGGAAAGAAGGAACACGAAGCCCTGGCCTGCTGAAGGGCTTATGCACTGTTTTACTGACCTGAAGAACTGGCTGGTGCCCAAGGAAAGTGGAGCTCTGGTAGCCCTGCCTGTGGCTGGGGGTTGGACTGAGACTCAGCCCCAGCCAACTCTGTCCCTGGGCTTGTCCCTCCCCATCTCCAGGCTTCACCAGCACCTTGGGGATCGCAGTTCTGATCTCTTTGGTCCTGAGCTTTGGATTTTACTGAGGAAAGGCCCTGCGTACAAATTCATTTCCTTCTCCTCTCAGTACATTCTTTTTTTACCAATAAAATACAGAGCAAAACCCCCTCAATGTTTTTTCATGCCCTGTCGGGGAGGCACCAGGAATTAACGGGTGAGGCGCCGGGCTGGAAATTGGGATGTGCAAAATCATCCCATGTTCTTGGATGAGAACCAGTGAGAAATGGGTTTTATGAGCCCCATTTTCCCCCGTCCACCTGGCCTGAAGCGTGTCAGAGCAGAAAATCCTGCTTTCTGCTGCAGAGAGCCTGGGGTTGGCATTCCCAGCCCAGAGGGGTTATTTATAGAGCACTGACAGCAGGTCTGACACCGTGGAAAATAAACACTATTTATCTTTCCACAACCCTTTATAACAAAAGGGGAAGCAAGAAGCAGGGTGAGCTATGAAAGCAGAATTGATGATTTTATTTGTTTTATGATCATTCTGGGGAGAATCCCCCAGAGAAACAAACCCTCAGCAAGGGGAAGTGATGGAGCTGCAGAGTGAAGCAGTGCAGCAAGCATGGAAAATCTCCATTTACATGGATGAGGCAAGAGACAAATACTACAAACCCCAAAAGACACTAATGGTCTGTCCACAGACCAAATATAATGAGCTTGTTCTGCTCGTGTCTGCCTCAAAGGCTTCTCAGCCTCACACAAACAGTAGCCAGGAGCAGTTCCAGAGCTTTTCCTGACAGTTGTTTGGCAGTGTGGGCTTAGCTGGACATCAATTAGGCTCCTGCTCCTCTGTTTGCAAACACAATGACCCCTTTCCGAGATAAACAGCAGAGATTTCTCTAAATCATCATTAAATGCTGCTTAGCCATAAGCAAAGCCTTGGTTCTCAAGCAGTGTCCCACAAATCATCTCTAATTTAGAAAACAATTGAGGCACAAAGATGTCTAGGAAATAAAATTATAATTCAGAAGTTCTAGCATAGTATATTCAGAACCAAAACCCCAAGACCTGCCTGTGACACAAAATGAAGTATTAAAATATTATACTTCTGATTGTTTTTTCTCCATGCCAGCATGAAAATGTACTAAATTGCTTCTGAAGTTCACTATCCTGTAACTTCACTAGGAATTGTTAATTCTGACAGTCCTAACAAGTCCTTTTCCCCCAGAGTGATAGCACGTGAAAGCCCCAGACATTGCAAGAGGGTGAGGGGTAAAAAGATGAGAAAAGGAACATCACGTGCAGGTATCTGCCCTTTAAGCTACGAGACCAAAATTCCCAGGTGCTTTGTATACATGTCTATATAATTTCACACAGACAGAAATGGCCCTGGAGTGGAATGCAGGACGTGTTTGCACCTGCACCAGTCAAGCTGCACAATGATTTAGCACATAAAGTGATTTATGAGATGGAGCTGAAATCAAAGAATAAAGTCAGAGTATCAGAAAAAATATCAACAAAGTCATGGCAAATATTCTCCCTCGTGACTTACTCCTTTCATAAAGGCAGCAGAAAGCAGCTTAGTTACCCACCAGTTAGAGACTAGGCTAGGATTTGGGCTGGATTCCTGGACTTCTGAGGGGAAAGGACCACAGTTCTGGTAGCCACTGAATCTTTTGAAGCAAGCCAGGCTGGATGGGACTGAAGCAACTTGGTCTAGTGGAAAATGTCTCATGGCAGAGGGATGGAATGAGCTGGGCTTTAATGGGTCCAAATCATTCTAGAATTCAATGGCAATTCTATCAAGATGCATTTCATTCACCCTGTATAATGCTGAGATGTGATGGCCTGGAGATTATTTACTCAATAATATGTTGCCTGGTAAAGTACTCTGGGTCCTTTCCACAGCATTTTAGACAGTTGCTCACTTGCATTTATCAAAACACATCCCCATGAACCATTAATAAAACCATGGGAGAAGGCAAAGCTTTCAAGCTAAAATCAGCTTAAACATCCAGCACCAACTTTGGGGTGAGCCACAACAAAGACAAAAGTTCTGCCAAAGTCTGACAGTCAGGAGGGAGCAATGAACAAGAAAAGCAAGATTTAGGATGAGCAGAGACACGCTAACAAACTAAAGCAGGGTGGGAAGTTGATGGAAAGATTTTGGACCTGCTGCCCTACATCTGACAACAACTATGAACATATTTCAGAAACCACCCTAAATATCTATGAGCATTAATTAGGAATAGCAGTTAGATGGAGGACATGAAAAGCCAGGTACAGAGCAGGAAGTGTGTTATTCCTCCCTGCTGACAGTGTTTAGTTCCAGCTCCCTGAGAACGAGCTTCAAACGCACACCACACTGCGAGGCCACTCTTTTATCTGCTGGCATGGGTGTGCATGACAGACAGATAAATAATGGGAAAATAAAAGGGCCTGAAACACATTTTGGGGCTGCAAAAGCAGAATGATGTATTGAGGAGAACTAATGAGGAACTGCTGGAGGTTTATGAAGACCAAAGTGGAGTAAACGCAGGGGAATTCTGTGACCTCGGTGGGCACGTCCCAGGGTCTGAGTGATGGAAAACAGACCCTCCAGGGCCTCTGGGAACAGCAGCCTCAGGCTCTCCTGGCCCAGCTGAAAAAAGACAACACGAAGGCACAAAACTGAGCAAGAGCTCCTGCGAGCTCTGAACTAACCCCCAAAGAGATATAGGGAAAAAGGACAGGGAAAAGAGTTTATCACGATAGCAACTGAGGGTGTGCGAGACCTCCGAGGTGGGAACTGGAAGTACATGGAAGAGGGAAAAATCAACATACAGAAAACTTGTAACTAATCCTCTCCCCACTAAACACTTGCATTTGTTTTAATTACCCAAGTAATTTCCTTCACCCAAGACATGAAACAGAGAGAAAATTTTAAAAGTTGAGATAACTGTGAGTTGATAGCACTCACAGATTGACAAAATTCCCAAAGAGAAGAGTGATCAACCACCTATTTTCTACAAAAACTCCTTGCAGCAGGACAATATGAGCTCCCAGCTAAGGACAGTACATTTTTCAGCCAAGGAGATCAAGAATCCACCAGTGCTCTCAGTACTTGGAATGAATAAAGACAAACCTAAACAAGACTACTGAGCTGCAAAACAAACCTGAAGGCAAATAAAATTCAAATGTTCTACTTTCTTAACAATAAAACTGAATGTAAGATGGTATCAGGAGGGTTGCATGTCTCAGGCAACATCTAAGATCAGGACCTGACCCCAAATGAAGCCACCACCAAGATTCTAAGTGTGGTGGAAGCAAGATTTTCCTCTGGGCTTTGGCGCACAGTGAGGCGGCCTGGCTGAAGCCACGTCCCCAAAACAAGAAAAGGAAAAGCACAGACCGGACACTGAATGAGGCAGAGCAAGGGTTACAGCGGCAGGAATTCCCAACTACCTGAATGGCTGTGCTTATCCCAGGGCTCTTTTAAGATTTATGCACTCTCCTATTACACTTCCTTGGCACATGAATTTTTAGTGGGAATTTGGAAGAGGAGGGATTGCTAGCCAGTGAAAAGAGACTGGCTGTGGTGGGTAGGGTGGGGCCTGGGAGGATGGTGGTGATGAACATGCCCAATAGCACAGTTCAGCACTGTCTGGCCTGTGCAGCCCAGTATTTATTCCCTAGCAACCAGAAGCCAAGGGAAAAACTCTCCCACTGCACTGGACCACAGCTCCCTATGGTTTCCTAAAGCCAACAGCCCAACTCCACTGCCCTGCTGAGCCACAGGGGACAGAGATTTGCAGTGCTGTGAGGTCCCTTCCTTTCTTAAACACAAAATCAACTCGATTGTCTTTCTTTAAGAGACATTTTAACCTCCAGAATGTTCATTTTAATGCATTAGGTTGTGTTTGGGTCCCAGCAAGGCTTTTGCTGCAGCAAGGCTTTTGCTAAAGCCAGGCACTGCTGCTCTAATGAATTGTTTTAAGCTGCAGGTATTTCTATTTATTCTGGCATCATATAAAAACCCGCCCTGGAATATACAGAAACATTCAACATGAACCACTATGGAAAATGTTTTTAATGTGAGAATTCCTTTTCCACTCAGAGCAAACCAGCTAGTCTTTTCCCTTTCCTTGAGGATAAATTCTCTGTTGTGACACTGGCAGGGCACTGGAATCAATACAACTTAGGGAGGAAGATTTAAATGAACAGTACAAGCAGGATGACCAGAATTGTCCTGCTATGGACAGGCCAGCCAGAGGTGGCAAATGGCCAACAAAAAGGTAAAAATGTGCAGTCCCTTATTCAGGTGTTTTACACAGAATAAAAAAGCCCACTTGGAGACACAGACCACAGATCCTCTTTTGCCAAAGCTGGGCATATTTTGAAACAGTTTACTGCGATAAGCAGCCAGGAGATGGGAATGTTTTTCTCCAAACACTGATTCACTTGTGGAAAGAGTCTGGAAAACTAAGTTTCTCAATCACCTCCACTCTGTGCTTGGTTTTCTCCAGGCAGCTATTCCTTCAGCTCAGCCTGCCCCTCTGCAGTACACACACTTAGTCTGCTTTCTTTTCCCTGACATCAAGGCACAGAGGAGTACATGTGACTGCAGCAGAGGTAAAGTCATTTTTAACCAGGGCAATTTAAGGATATTTAAGACACATTCTCATTTTCCATTTCCCAATTCCACGCTGCCCCCAATTTTATTATTAGCTGAATACAGGGAAGCTTCAGCTTGGATCTGGGGTAACATGTACACTGAGGAATGAAGGCCAAGCTTTGCCTTGAAATATGCAGGATCATTCCTAACTAACCGTAAAGCTGCTTATTTGGCACTGGCGGTGGAAATATTGAACGAAAGGGGCATTCTCAATCTGCTTATGTCACAGAAAGGTTGGATTCTGACAGTGTGCAAGGCTCCAAGCTGCAGCCTGATATTAATAGCAAGACATTAAACTCGCAATTTGGCTGGCTCGGAGGCAGCTCCATTGGAACACTGATTTTTCTGCAGGAAATGGCAGCTCTGGTCGGAGTCACAGCACGAGGGATGAGCCCGAAGCAGACTCGGGAATTTTGACTGGTGCGTGACCAGGCTGTGTCACACAAGGAGAACCTTCCTGCTCAAACTGAGGAGCGCATCCCACAGCAGAGGCTGTCGGAACACAACTGTCCCACACAGGAATATTCTTTTCCTTCGGTCCACCTCCTTTGGAATCCATCCATTCCCAGGCCTAACTCACCCAACCAAGTGGGGCAATGAGCTTTAACAAACTATTTCTTACACGAAGGTGCTTCTGTTCCATGGTGCAGACAGTGGGGTATCACTCCACCAAGACATACCTGCACATTTTCCCCATTTTTGAGCTTGTTTCTGCCATTATGTAACCCTCCACACTACCCTGGCAGCTGGGCCAAGAAAATTTGAACCAAGTCCCCAGAGCAACTGGTTTCAGTGAGGGGCCCCTGCCAGAATACAAATACAAACCTCCTGCTGCTGTTTTCTCGCTGTGTCTGCATGGCAGGCAAAGACTGCACACAGGTTTTTCAATATGGATCTTTCAGGGCACAAATGAACACCTCTTAGGAGCCATTTAAACTGCGTAATCCCCCTTCCCAACAACAGCTGGGGCTCAAGGCTTCCACCAGGGTAAGTTTTGCTTCCTTAATCCTCACAATGTAAAGAAAATCAAGGCATTGTCACTGAAAATAACATTACCTACAGCACTCTGAGTCCTCTTATTTCAGGACATATAATCCAACAGATTCCTTAGAGTCTCTTGAACATGACTAAGCAACATTAGATTCTGGCCTTGTACTGCATCACGCCCCCAAGAAGCCCACACTCTTTACAGGAGACCTCCCTAAGCCATGCAATCTTCCGTAGCTTTGCACTCAAAATCCTCATTTCACAGAGGTAGACAGAAGCATTCAGAATGCAAGTGACTTGCCAAATGTCACACAATGAGTCAGTGCCAGAGCTGGGAAAAGAAATCAGGAGTGTAAGAGTCCAGATTCTCTGCCTTATATAGAGCAGCAGCCTCAGTCTCCTGGTTTAGGAGAGCGGCTGCTCGCTGCATTTACAGGATGGCAGCATGGACATTGCAAGGGCCAACCTCAGCCACAGGCAGGTGTAAAAACACACATGCATTTGCTGAGACCGTGGGCTGCACCTCTTCAAGTGTAAGGCAAGAAATGAAAGCAAGCTGCTGCTGTAGAGAACTTTGGGGAGTGCAACAACCTCAGCATAACCATTGAGACCAAACACAATGTCACTCGCTGGACTCGCTTCTTGCTTCCAAAGGCACTCCTGCTGATTTGGAGAGGAATATCTGGGAGCTGAAGTGAGAAACAGGAATCTGGAAACAACAGGGATGATTGAAACAGGAAGCGAAACCGTCCTAAACCAGTATGGAGGATTAGCGGGCATCCACCTGCCTCAGTTGTTGCACTCACATTAAGCCCAAGTCAAAGCCACGCTACACTGCTGCTCATATCACCCAGGTATGTGAACATGGCATGGAAGTCTGGCTATTAAAAACCTAATTATCTACAACTAACACCTGCTTTTCCCGAACCTGACAAAGGAGGAAAACCAGAGAATCTTTTGCATGGTTAAAATTTAGTGCTACCAACACTAATCACTGTCTCAAACCAGCTGCGTGTCATGAAAGAACATTCATTAATTTATTCTTCCTCTGCCATGAAAACATGCAAATGGCACAACAAGGCCAAATGGGGCACAGAAAATGCATAAGTGAAGATATAAGTGCTTTGCTGCCAAACCAAACTGTCACGGGAGAAGGTAGGAAAAGCAGGATTGAAGGGAGCAAAGAGGCCAGACTGGTTTTGTCCCAGGAATATTCACCTTCTAAATATCTTGGAAAACTATGCTGGAAAGAGTAACAAGTGATTTTAATCTTCATTGCTGTGATCTTCTACTTTCTCCACTGCAGCCACAGCCTGAAGCAAGTTGCAGCACAAGAAATAACTTGGGTATTGTAAGAACAGAAAAGAAGTCATAAAACTATTTCCTTAGTCATGCTGTCTCTGGAAATATAATTCCCTGAATAGAGAATTTCAACAATACACTCTTTAAATATGGAAAGAGCTCTGACTTTAGTCAGCATGTGTCCTCCATCAGCTTCTCTGTGTGATTTTTTTTTTAACTTCTTTATTGTATCTTACCACAGCCACCCCCAGGTGCAGGCACACAGTGTAAAAACCTTCCTCAGTGGAAGTGTGTTTTCCATTGGACACAGAATAAACACATTGTGAGGAATTCCAAATGGAAAAAACTTGGACACAGAGGCCAGTCCTTGCTCACATGTATGTACCCTCCAGCTCTGTATTTCCTCCTTTCACCTGATCCCCACACCAGGGAGGGAAGGAGCTGCATTCCAAGGTGAGCCTTCCACAGGGCTCCTGCTGAAGGCACTGCCCTCCCTGCTCTGCATCACCCACTGTCCATAACCCCTGCAAGAGTCTCCCTGAACAATGGAGTGTAAGAACAGCTGAAAATTAGGATCCATCCCAAGTTTACACAGAATGGAAGATAAGAGGCCACTTGGCTTTCAGGGAAGTCTAAAAAAATTCATGCCATCATCACAGAGAGGATGTTGAGCTGTGCCTCCAAACATTGCTGCCACTGTGGGGGTTAAAAAAAACAACCAGGAGAACACAGTGAAGGTTACTGCCACCTGAGTGAAATAAATAAAGTATTTAATGTGTGGGATGTAAGGACCCTGTGTATGCAGGCTTTGGATACGAGTAAAGGCAGTTAGGAAGTAGGAGGAGCAGGAGGCTGAAAAGAAGATTTAACTTGGCTTTCCTACAATGAGGTATTCTTCCCCAGTGTCTGCGTGCCAGCTTGATCTGGGAATGTCACACAAGTTCTTACAGGGAAATGCACTCCTTAGTTAGCAAATTCTTGTTTGAGGTGAGAAAGAACTGAAAGGAACATTATGCAGACACACCAAGAGGCAGTTTCTTCTGCATCCACTCCAAAGAAGCAGAAATACTTGAGAATAACTCCTGAACCCACAGACCTCCAGGGCTTAGAAGAGGTTAAAATTTAATGGCTTATTTATAGCTCATACCCTGCTCAGCTAATCCATATCTGCATCACAGAGGTACAGAGCGCAGCAAAACCAACATTACAGCAAACCAAAGAGTGAAAGATTGCCCAGAACACTCCTCTTAGCACAGAGGTGGCTATCAAAATACCCTCCCCTCTTCTTGGACTTACCCACAGTGTCACAAGGCTCGTCTTTGTGCACGCAGAAATCTGTCCTAGAAAGAAAAACAGAACAGAAGTGAAATGTATCCTGTGCCTCCCAACTAGGAAAAAGCAGTGGTGCATGACTCACATATCATGGGTGCTGAGGGCTGGGGATTTTGTAAGGCTGCTGTGCAGTCTCTACACGATGACAGCACAGATAGCAGCCCTGATTGCTACTGAGATTCCAGGCAATTGTGTGAACCAGCCCCATATAGCACAGGCCAGTTTAACAGACTTCAGATTCAGCACCTAAAAGAGCCCTGCCTCAGTCTGTGATATCACACTGCTAGAACCGGATTAAAACTGAAGCTCTTTCCACAAGAGAATTGTAACAGTAAGGAGCAGAAACCCTGTGATGCACCCTAAGAGATACTGGGAGTAGTAGATGTGTGGGGCACAGCCCAAAGGCACAGAACTAACAACATGTACCCAGAAAGTTTCAGTTCTTCACTAGAATAGAAAAGAACAAGAAAGAAGCAGGACTAAACAGAGAAAGACAAGATGTTGACATGGAAGAAGAAAGAGAATTTCAGGATTTTCCTGGTAATGGATAAATTGACTTCAGCTAAACTTATTACAGTCAGATTTGCCATGTTATGGTTTGAATCCAACACAGAGAGGTTCAAGAAACTCCATTTGGTTCCCCACATCTCATCACGGCAGGAGAAGATGCTACAGAGGTCAGTGGTGCCCACAAATCAACAAGGGATCCATGGAGCTGTATTAAACAGAAACAGAATAAAAGCCTTGAAGTTCACCATCAAAGCATTGAGACTTGAAGTGAGAAGATTCTGTACATGAGATACCTCATGACAGAAAAACAAGTGTGTGAGGGGAAGTATTTTATAACCAAATTAATAGCTGGAATACATTTTAATAAGCACACAGACCTAAACTTTTAGGAGCTCTCTTCACCAGGGCTGCTTTGCAGAGCAATCCACAATGAAGAGGAGCTGCAGAGAAACATCGCATGTGCTAAAACGTTTCAGAAGTTCCTTAACCCAAGGGAAGCTGAGGAACTGTAATCTCCACCACCATGGCTTTCCTCACGCTGGGAGGAGGCAAGAGAATCCTGTTAGTACATCTGGAGTGTGCCATTCGAAATGGCTGAGTCCCCATGGGATGTGGAGTTTAGGAGTTTGGCAGGAGGAAGATCAAAAATACTTAGAGAAAGATAAATACTTTAAAAAGGAAAATACTTACAAGAAATGTAAAAATAGATAAATATTAAAAGTGCTTTTTCCTTGAAGAAAGTAATGAAACTGGGGTTTATAGGAACAGGGATTTAAGGCCCAGGACTGTGGCTGATGAATCCAGACCCTCCACATCAAACTCCTTTCAAAGCCACAAATCAAACTGTCAAGGGCTTGGAAGGAGAGCACAAACAGCCATTACCAGCTCTTGTTCAGCAGACATTGAAAACCAACCATGCTTTAATGCAGAAAAACCGTAACAACCATCAAAGTGTTAAAAAATCAGACAGGAACCAAACAAAAATCGGAAGCTATGACCACACACCGGCCCCAGCTTTCATTTTTCACTGCAGCCTGTGTCTGGACACCTTGGCATCCCAGCCTTCCCAAGGAAGACTAATGACAGTCTCCTGATGGAGCTGGCACCAGCACGCCTGCTCGACTTCCCAGAGCCAACTTGACAGAGGTTTATTTAAGGACTTATTATGTTATATAAACTGCTAAATCAAACAGATGCTTTTCTTGTGACAACAGATAGCTGAACTATTAGTGGATGGCAGGAGGCCACAGCAAGAAAAGCCTCTCTCTCTCTCTCCAGAGCCTGTCTAGCCCTGCAAATAACGCACACAATTTCTGCTCCTTGCACTGTCCCACACCAAAAGGTGTCTGGCACTTTCTGGCAGCACCACAGAGGAATTACCACCATGCTATTAAATAAGGGGTCTGTAAATGATCCAGCACAACTTGCAGACTGTCCTACAGAGGCAGAACAACCCCTGTGGGTGAAGAAAGTCCTGTGATGCTGATTGGTCAGGGAAGGGCTTGAAGCACATCAGCAGCAGGACTGAACATTGCTGGCAATTCAAGTATAAAACCTGCTCAGCCCATCCTTAAAACTGTCATAAACACAAGACCAAGAGACTCCATCTTCCATTCAAATATAAGTACAAAAATGACAGGATTTAAAGCATCTGGATCATTGCAAATATTTTATCCCAAAACTCTGTGGCCAACCAGAAAAGCAAATCCAGACTTTTAGTCACAAACCAGCTTGGTGGGTCCCAGTCTTCTTCCAAAGGCAAGGGGACACCTCATCACAAAGCCCACTACTAAAACTCCTACAGTCCTTCCCTGGCAGTCAGAGAGAAAACGCAGCATGGGAAGGTGTTAAGAATGATCTGTCTCACCTGTGGCTCAGTCACACCAGTGACTGAAAATGGCCCCATCCTGGCACCTGAAACTGATCTGCTTTTAAAAAGGTTTCAATCGCAGGTGTCTCTCTGGCACATTTTTGAGCTCAACTGCATGGGTAATTTTGAAGTGAGAGCTTGACATGACTGATAGTATAATGATACTCAACAATGCAGGAAAGATATTTTAATATTTATTGCATGTGCAAAGGTCTCTTATCACAGAGACATAGTTCTGTTAGCAGAGTTTTTTACAGAGCTGTGTTGAAATAAAACTCTTACTCCAGGAGCTGCAGTTCAAATCCAACATCTGACCTTATCACACGAGGTCTTGGATAATATATTGAAATCACAGCTCTACCTACGAGCCAGTTTTACTCTTCACTTTTAGCCACTGACTGAATCAAGCAGGACACGAGTTCTCATCCTGTGACCTGTGAAATTCTCAGTCATTATCATGTCCAGTACCCAGCAGAGGTTTCCATTAGCAGAGTGCAACAATTTTCAAAAAAATGACAACAAGTCAGTTGTTTTGTTCAATAAAAATAGCCAGAAGAGCTCAAAATTCCTCCTACAGTCACCCTTCCATCTGGCTCCCACCAACTGGAAAAAAATACCTAACTGTGCTACGCTAAACTCCGCAATTCAAGTCGCTCCTGTGAGAAAGAAGGACAGTAGTTGAACTGTGCAACAGGAATAAGAAGCATTCTGTTAAATGGCCATTCCCAGCATCCTTCAAATGACATCTTTCGACCAGTCTAACCCTGCAGGGTCATAAAGCTAAAGGACAGAGAAAACTGGTACAGTCCAAAACCTGCCAAAATAAACTTTCCACATCCATAGGTACACTCAGCAGCACTATGTGCCCAGTTTCCTCCATGCACAGTGAATTCCTCCATTTGCCCGTTTAATGGGAAGGCTAAGAGCTGGAGAAAAGTGGAGGGGAGGATCAGGCTGCAAATGGAACAACTACACCACTGTAAAAAACAAGCCTTTGCTTCAAGACAGCTCTGAATCCTGTTCCTGTCAATGCTGGGACATGCTTTGCTCTGCTGTCACATCACCTATAGGTGACCCAAAGACCTCCAGCCAGGAGCTGGGATAACATCAGTGTGCCTGAAGATTTCCCAGGGAATGCAAAAGACAGAGGCATCAGGAGAGGGAATGTGTTTCAAACGAGACATGCTTCTAAAATCACTAAGATACAGATTCTGCAGACAGAAGTTATTCTGGTCAGCTGCCTGCTAAAATATGAAGCACATTATCCAAAGATGCCAGAGACCTGAATTTCTGCAAGTTCAAAACCAGAATCTGTATGAGAAAATGATGATTAGAGAGACCACAACACTATATTCAGACCTTCAAGGCTGTGGCAGACTATTCCCACTGTCTCACTTATTTACTGAGCTGGACAATGCATCTTATTTCACAGGCACAGTGTGTCTCTTACCTGGAACTCGGGTGGATACCATTAAAATCTCACCAGAGGGACATTTGCCACCCAAGTAATCTACTTTTGCATACTACTGAGAGTATGGGAAACATCACTTAGAGGTGAAGTTTCAAAAGCCAGGCGTGCCTTGGTGTTTCAAATGAACCCAGCCAGATTGGAGCCAGAGGGATTTCTTCAGAGATTGACCCCAAAGAATCTGTTTCTAGTCCTCAAAGCAGCTGCAGCTGCTGAAAATTCAGCTTCTGCTTTTTCTGGCGTAATTGCTTGTGCTGGACATGCTGTTGCTCCCACATCCTCTACCACTGGTCCATCTGTACAGTCTGGGGAGGGTCCAGGGACACACACACACACATTTCCAAAGCCAAAAGGAGAAAAATTCATTTCCCTGACACAGGAATGGGGCTGCTGGCCCAGAAGTCTTCCAAACAATGCAGCATCCTCCATGAGGCAGAAGCAGGATGGGTTAAGGATGACAGGACACAGCAAGAAGGAAGGAAAGACTCCAAGTACACACTGCTGGCCTCTCCAGCAGCAAAAATGCTGCTCCTGTGCATAGCCATGTGCTCCTTGGCCTGATCCTTCTCACCAAAGCTGAATCTGGTTTCTAACCCAACCAAACCTGTATTTTCCCAGCTATTCCCACTGCAAAACCCTGCAAATCCATTGCACAATTCCTCCTAGAAATTCTTTCTACAGTTCTTCCTCAGAAGCCTGAGTCCAACTCATTTAGCCTGACATTTTGCATTCAGTTTTGAGAGCAGCAGAGATGAAATGCTCTACTCATTCCCTCCACCCCGTGCTCGAAGCCCATCAGAAGAGATTCTCTCTGCCTCACTTGTCATGCAGGACAACTGGGTACCCAGATGAGTTTAACAAAAATGTTAGTTATTTATTTAGGCCCTGATCCAGTGGAGCACATGCTTAACTATAACCAGGATGTGCAGCCCGTTGACTTCAAAGGAACTATTCCCCCTTTCTAAACTGTGAAGTATCTGCACAAGTGCCTGGTGGACTGCAGTGAATACAGAGGAGGGAGCAGCTCTGGGGGAGCTGCACACACGTCTGGGGAGATTTCTCAGGAACTCTGCTGGCCTCATGCCCTACTCACCAGCTCTTTCACTGAACACTCACCAGAATCCCATGGATAGTTTGCAGTGGGGCTGTTAACACAAATCTAACACAAGAGATTATTACAATCGGGATGGCAGTGTACATGTAAAACACGTATTCCTACTTATATTGTTGGCAGAGAAAATAAGTGAAAGAGGTGAGTGATACTGAACTGCAATACAGAGGTTTCCTGTCTCAAACCGGGGAAGAAGGGGGTAGGAAGTAGTGTTTTTCTAGCACAATGAGCACCCACATTACACCGTAATTTTGTGCTCATGTTAATTAGCCAGAGATCACTTCTGTAAAAATGAACACTTCTTTTACATCTTCAAGGATGCAAAAAACTTAAATTTGAATGAATTTGCTCCTCAAAATTTGTGGTAACTGTGGGGAACATGGGACTTGCATTGTATTGTGAGGTTGAGCTCAGGTAGTTAGAGGAAAAAAGGCTGTTGTCCCTACAACACCCTTTTTCTTGCTTTATCTGATGTGTTTGACACATCAGTAAGTTCAGAACTCCATGGTGCCAAGAATTTTGATCAAGTATTTCTACAAAGGTTATTTCACATCTGAAATAAATGCAGGAGTTTTCAAATACACAAACCAACCAGGAATGGCACCCCTCCTCTATCTCAGTTCTGACAGAGTTGTTGAAGTGGTTATTTCCTCGGGCAAAGAGAGAGAAAATTAATTTAGTTTATGGTATTTCTCTCCCTCTTCCTTTAGGAGATAACTCCCTCCCCACCTCCCCACTGCTGACACACTGTCTGCTCCCCTCAGGCTGCTCAGCTGATTCATCTCCAATTGCACACAGAGCACCTGAGCTCAGCTGTGTTCTCAGGCCCACACCTTCTTGCTCCGAGGAAGGAGGGCTCCAAAACCTCCCCGGTTTTTCCCACTCCTTCCAGCTGGTGTGAGAAAAAAGCTGCCCCTGTGCTACAGGCACATCCTGATCCTGACTGTGACAAGAACAGTGACCACGGCTGTGACACTTTGGCTCAAGAGGAGAGATGCTTTTGTACAGCCTTCTTAAGAACAAGACAGATCACTTTCACCTGAGGCATCTGAGTAGCAAATGTAGCATCTTTTCTTAGATTTCTGCTTGACCAGATAACCCCATCACTGACCATGGGCATTACTGGTTGAATTAAATAAGCCAGACCTTCCCATACCTGGTCACAAAAACAGCAGCATCCACGGGAGGGGTGTCATCCCTGGCCCCAGGAACCTGGTTGTTACCAAGGTATTTTGCCCCACCATATTCTTCATTTTGCCACTGACAGAAGCTCTCCAGAGATCTCTCTCCATGATGCCCGATGGACAGCTTTGCCTTGGGGGGCGGGGAGGGAAAAAGATATATAAAAGGAGAAATATCAGCCCCAGTCTTTAGATAAAGCGTCAGAACTTTCTGTAACAGTTAACTCCACACTGGTCTGCAGCTACACGCAGACAGCTTTACCAGGAAGGACAAATAAAAGGATTCTGGTTCCCTTCACTCCTCTGTACAGCCCCTGTAGTTCCCACCTTCAACGCTGCCTGGTGAAGTGGAACAGGCAACTCCTCAGTTTGTGATCCTGAGGCCAGACATGCCCCACATCCCCTCCCACCCCATGGGACACCACAAAGCAATTCCAGGAGCAGGGGAGAAAGGGGTTGGAACTCACAGGGCGATTGTGAAGCAGGACTAGTTTGGTCACTCGAATGTTGACTTTAATTCCCAGGCTTTGATGCTGGAACATGTTGTACACCTGTCAAAAAGCAAAGAAAACATGCAGAGCTTATTAGTAGAAATATCAAGACCTAGTAATAGTTGAAGAAACCAATTGTGACTAAAGTTAGACATTTCTCCTTTTAAAAATTGACATAAAAACTCCCCCAAATGGGTTGTTCTACTACATTCAATAAAATAAAGAAATTTTAAGGGTTACTGTGGAAAGGAGAAAAATATTCCAAAGGAACTCAAAGATAAAGTCTCAGGAACATGGACATACGTTATGAAGCATCCAACGAACATGGATCTCCAGCATTTAAATATCAGAGATATCTGAATGCAAGATGAAATAATGGTGTGTTTTAGACTTCAGGAAATAGAATGGAAAAGCAATTTCCCTCTGTTATTTTCATATCTTATATAAGAGAATAGTAATAAGGCAGCACATAATGACACAAGCCTCAGGAAATACAAAAATAGCACCGGAAACTACCTTACTACTTTCTCCAGATTTTGCATTCCAGCTCAGATACTTCACCTCATTTCTATAGGTTAGAATATAAGATCTTAATTGACCTCAGAATTTTATTCCACCCATTTCTCTGTGTACAAATGTTTTAACTAGACAGTATCAGAAAAGGTGTAAAATGCCACATAAACGGCCTTGGGTGAATATTTTATCCCCTACTTAGTCAAAAGAACCAAAATCAAGACCAGTGAAGAGAGACTCCTGACAAATGGGAGGCCGGTTTGGCCCCAGGTAAGCAATATTCCTTCCTCACAGCTCGTTTGGCTACAAGCATCACCCAGGCTCCGTAACTTCCTACAGCAAACCCCAGACACGAGCACATCTTGCACATTATGTTTTCAACGCTTGGTATTTTTCCTATTTGTGCAAATACTCAGGAATGTGCTCAGTGGAAGAGCACTCTGAAGCTCTCCAGTGTTTGGGGTTGGATTTAAGGCACATGTAAATGTTTCCTACAATTTAGGCACAGATTGCAAGACAGAGCTACTCAGTGCTTGACCCAGTGACCTTCAGCCGAGCACAATGAGCCATTTATCTTCCCTGGGGCTGGTGTACAAGTGCATACAAGGGCTGGCACTATTTGCTTAGCCCGGGGATGTGTTGGTAGAGCAGTTCAGGCCTCTCACTACAGACCTGGGGGGGATAAACTTGACTTTGGCAGAGAAGGGCTCTAACAGATGATCCCTGTGTAAGTGGAGACCTGGACATTCAGCTGGGAGGGTCAGTGGGGCACCAGCCTGAGCGGATCAACCCCTGCTGCACCACTACAGAGGCTGACAAACACTTCCCTGGGATGGATGATGGATGGATGGATGGATGGATGGATGGAGGGATGGATGGAGGGATGGATGGAGGGATGGATGGAGGGATGGATGGAGGGATGGATGGAGGGATGG
>WBMY01013599.1:246219-273822 GCA_013397315.1 Donacobius atricapilla | reverse complement strand
AGAGAGGAGTGGATGAGGGATGGATGGAGGGATGGATGGAGGGATGGATGGATGGATGATGGATGGGTGGGATGGATGGATGGGTGGATAGATGACGGATGGGTAAACAGATGTCTTTGGTTTCCCAGCTCTCCACTAGCTCTGGCCATCCCATGAAGTTTCCTCTCATGAAATGAGAATAAATCCAGCAAACAGGTCCTAATCACTGAGCCTGGTGGGCGCTGGTGCTTGGCTTCCCATCAGAGCACTCAAGCTGCCTCCAGACCCAGCACAGACATATCCAAACACCACCAACTCCCAAAGGCTGTTTTCCCTGGCAAAACTTGCCCACCAAGCACCAGCTGCCAGAGAGTTCAGGATGTCACCTTGAAAGCTTCCAGCCCTTCCTCCTTTTCTCCTGTGCCCTGTGTCCCAAGGATTACTGACTGCACTTTTATTCCCATCCACCAGCAACCTCAGAAGAGCTCAAGCAGCAGCAATTGGATACTAAACCAAAAAAAAAAGTCACTGGGGGTGCAAGAGGCTCCACTTTGTTTGTTTATTCAAGCTTTGTTTGTTTATTTTCTTAAATGACGCCCAAAGCAGCCCCAGACTGATGGCAGTTTGTGTTGCCTGGAAGGAACATTAACCTTTCCCTCTGAGAGGGAGATCACTTAACAGCCACAGGCAATACACACTTGACTTGGAGAAAATTTAATTTGCCAATTAAAATAATTTGTCCACAGAGAAAAAAAAGATAAATTAAAACAACACCTTCCCCTCACCTCATCTTTACTCCTGCATTCCTGACTCCTCCCCCCTCACCCAGAGCCATGCAGCTGGATGAGGAATGAGGACTGTCCTTGGCCTGGAACAGCTCTCTCTGCTGCTCCCTCCTCACACTTTTTCCCTGTTGCAGTATGGATCCTCTCCATGGGCTGCAGTTCCCATCAGGAGAACCTGCTCCAGCACAGGCTCCTCTCCTCAGGTCACAGTGTTGGGAACAGCCACCTGCCCCGCCATGGTCTCGCCACAGGCTGGAGGGCAGCCTCTGCTCCAGCACCTGGAGCTCCTTATCCTCCTGCTCTGACCTGGGTCATCACATGGATTTTTTTTCCCCACTTTTTTCCATTATTCAGCTTTTTTCCCTTCTTTTGAAGACATTTTCACAGAGGCACCTCCAGCTCTCCTGACAGGCTCTGCTGTGCCCTGTGGTGAGGGCTGGGACCATCCCTGTCTGGCATGGGGCAGCTCTGGCTCTCAGCCCCACAGCCAGCTGCACCCACACACTGTCCTTTCAGAGGGAAACTTCTCTCAGGTCATGGGTTTTAAGGCTAGAAGGAATCTCATGGAAAAGGCAAAAAGACTTTTAAAAGACTTGATAAAAACATCTGGGCCTGCTACAGCTCAGGTTGTTCCCAGCTGGAGTTAAACCAGGTCATGCCAGTTAGGCTGTGCCCGAAGGAAGCATCACCACAGAATCCAGCTGAACTTAAAATAAAAGAACGCAAATACATAGGTCTTTCTCGCTAAGAATGGAATTCCATCATGGCAGCAACAACCTTCTGCCTTTCGCACCCAGCGAAGAAGAAAACCAAACCCCACAGACTCGGCACATCCAAGCTGTTCAACACCACATCCAAGTGGGCACCAACAGCACGTGCCAAGTGAGCTGGCTGGGATAACTGGTCCAGGGGATGAGGAATGGGATTTCCCACTGCAGATGTTCTCAAGATTTCCTGCTGCACGGACAGAGAGACTGACAGACACCTCCCTGCCCACTCCCAACATCATAGCCACCCTTCCTCAAGCCTGCAATTGCATCACTCCCTTCAGGCTGCTGTGACTACTTCCAACAGGGGGAAAGTAAAAAATATTTGGGTGGTTTAGAACCTTTTAATAAAATAAGGCAGCTGGGAACAGGAGAGTCAGCTGCATGAAACTCTGCCATGGAACCAAATGCAAGGGTTACTTGTTTAGGACATCACCACAAGTGGCAGAAAGCAGCTTGGATGGAAAAGAAGCGGAGGCTCTGGATCACTGGGATGAAAGGAAGGGATGGGAAAAGTGGTCAGTATGACTGAAGTGTTGTGGGTGCCCTGCTGCAGGTGACCTTCTACATTTCTGTGTTGTTGTTTGACACACAGACACATACACATACGCCCACTTTGGTGAGAAGGTATGAACTGTTTATTAGAAGATTTGACTCTACTTTATATAGTATTTCTATAAAGGCCAGGGATTCGGGGAGAAGGTTGACACCTCTCCCCATCCCATTGATCACGACAACTGTCCATCAGCTGTCCATATCTCTAATACAAAGAATGTAAACTACTTTGATTTAAGGAAAACATTGCTTCTATTTATAACACCTGTGCGTGAGAAACAACCTAAGAACTATGAAACTGTGAGAGACAAAGAAAGCTGAAAAATCAGGGCGACACTTCTGTATTGACTTCTCTGTGATGAGTAATCAAAAGTAGAGCGAGCTCTGGAAACAGGAGATATGGTAAAGAACCATACAAAACAGACAGAAAAAATGGAAGGGGAAGTGCCGTGGAACAACAAGAAGAATAAAGCCTGTCTCTGGCATCTCCCCCTTCATCTGCATTTCTCTGACAGAGCTTTACTGTACAGAATGCCCTAAAGAAAACAGGAAAGCTTGAAGGCTGGACCATCCTCCTCTGTTTGCATTCCTCCTGCCTTTCTTTCTCCTCACAGCTCTGACATGGAAGGGGCAGAACAAACGCAGTTTTGGCTTAAGCTGTGCAAGCCTGCCCCAGCACGCACAAAGCAAACACAGACATAAGGAATTGGACTGAGAGAGGAACTAAACTACATCATTTTAATTTTTTTTTTTTAAATTCTCAAGAGCTTCCTCTGCAGGTGGACGGTGGGAGGGAGACGTGTGTGTTTCAGATGTTTTTGGAGTTTAGAACAGCAACCCTGAGGGTAAATTGACTTTTTTCCCCCCCTTTTTCTTCCCTAAGCACTGCACTCAAGCAGGAGCCTTCCCATTGCCTTGGCTGCTGAATGAGGTTTGGACAGCAGAAGTCTTAGTCAGGTTACTGAGGTTGTCTTTCTCTTGTTTTGAAAAGTGCTATAGGATTTCTAACACCCACCTAAAGCCAAGCTTTCAAATTACTCCTTTAAACATTATGAAAAAGAACATATTCATAGCTCTTTATAAGATACAGTTGACATAACTCCTTCTCCTGGGGCTCCTGGAGCGAAAAGAGAAATCTGTAGACAGTGATGAAACACTCAGATCCTTTTCCCTTATGTTCCCTTATGTCCCTGCTCCCATCATGAAAATTCCAGACCAGGGTAAGGTTATCAGTGGCAGCTCTGGAGCCTTTATGTGCCAGCCCCCAAGAGCACAGACATATAAATCCATCAATGCAAGCATGATAAAAATGATTTTATCTGCTTTTTTAACATAAAAAAAGACCCTCACAGGGGAAATCCAAAATGAAAAACAATCTGTGGAGCGTAAAATCAGGCTTCAGAGAGTAAAACAGTATCATTCCTAAAGAATAACATAAGAATTTTCCCTCTTAATGACATCCAAAAGATCGCTAACTTCAAGTTCCTGCTTGCTGCTGCAAAGAGCTTCCACAGTAATCGCATGGCTTAGCAACAGCTGCAGGAGAACTGACACACACTGCAGAAACTCTCCCTCCATGCTGCACTCTCAGAGAAAAAGGCAAGCTCCAAACCAAGCCACAGTTGTAATTTATTGCAAAACCCCCCAAAAATACACTTAGGAGACAAAAAAAAAAAACAAAAACCCAAACCAACCCAGCTCATTTTTTTTAGGTTTTCAAACCCACAGAAAGCAGCTGTTAAATGACTATGTTGTGGTCTTGGAAATTCAGAAATCCAGACGTCTCTGTCTCTAAATGCTCAGAGGGTCAGTCTGGGTGGGACTTGGTTTGCAAAGTCAGCTCTGCACTCTGCAAGGAGCCAACATCCACAACTCACTGTTCAGGGTCTGGCTGGAAACAGTCACTCCTCATCCTCAGCAACACAACAGGCATGGACAGGACCTTCCTAAGGGTCTCACCCTCATTTATCATCATTTGAACCAGTTATCTCCAGAACCATTTGAATCACTTCTCTCCAGAAAGCTGAAAACCTAAACCATGAAAACCAGACAGAGCAGAGATGGGTGCAGTCCCTAGAATCTCCTTTTTCCTTTACTGGTCACTTCTTCCAGATGAAAAGCAAACAAGAGCATAAAACTCCTGCAAGAACAGAACATCCATCCTAACAGCTCCACAAGGATGAAATGCGCTGAAAGTAGTTGCCAGATGCAGACTAACAGAATGGGTGAGCAAAATAAGCAAGTTTCGAAGCTTCATTTACCACAAAGGCACTTGGGTTTGGAATTCAGAGGAAGTTCTAAACACTGGCGACTACAGAAGAAGGACGTGAACAGAGGATGCTCTCAAGCCAAAGGTGAGACAAGAACTGGAATGCAAACACTGCAACAAAGCTCAGTAACAAGGGAGTTTAACTTAGAAAAAGAGATGGGCACCTATATTTAAGTAGGTGGTTTTGCATTTCCACAGCTCTGCTGGTGTTCCTCCCTGTCCATGTTCTTCCATTCCTCATGCCCACAGTCACTGCCTTGCTAAGGCTGCAGCTGTGAATGGTGGCATTTGACAAGAACTTTATCACCTGTTTGGAAAATCGTGTTGAACCTTGCCAGCAAACAAGAAAAGATTTCTTTTTAGCAGTGGTGACTTAAAAAGGCCAACTCAAATCCCTGGAGCCATGCTGGTTCCTATTCATACATTACAGAGCACCTTAGAGGGAAATTATTCCATGATCTTGGAAAAATTTGTCTTATAATTTCAAGTATTAGTTTAGTAAATTAAAGAGCCTGCACCTCTCCAATGACATTCACAAAAACCAAGTACTTTTAAAGTGAATCTATTCTCTGTTCGGGGGATGGAACTACAGAACAACATTAAAAACACAGCATTTGCTACATGAAGTGCTACCTGTTATTTCTGGGTTCCAAAATGGGTTTGCTGTGCTTTTTAGCTGTTATTCTAGAAGAGGGTGGTGGGGTTTTTTTCTCCAAGATTCTCATTTACCAAGGGAGCAATAAACCCATATTTTGTAATGCTGACTTTTTCCCCTTCAGAAATTCTTGTAACATAAATAGATATTAAATACTTTAAGGCAGATCACTTTATATAAAATGTCTATAAATATAAAATGCATTAATAAGACCTCTTAATGCTTGTTTTGTGGTTTGACAGTAAACGTAATGGCTTACAGAGAGGAGTTAAGTTAATATACCCCTGACCAGTAATGTTCTATTTGCTTAAATGCAAGCATCCAAGCCAAAATTAACATTCTGGTTTCTTTTAGAGGCAGCCTGCCATCCTGCAGTATAGCTGAATAAGCACTGCCTAATATCATGGGGCAAATCCTGTCCCCCAGCTAGCAGTCACCCAGGGCTGACTGGGAGGCAAGAAATAAAGATCCCAAGCAGTCAAGAGCTTGGCTAAGGCCTCCTCAAACCACATGATTATCTCTCTGAAATACCTTTTTCTGAATTATCCTTCAGCTTCTTTTCCTGGGATGAAGGTCAGCCTTCATTACACAAATGTAACACTGAAATCCCCTTTGATCCCCCTGAATTCCACCTGGTTTTATCGCCACAGAATAAAGGATTTATGCAATGATGCCATCCTTGTGTTTGCCTATTATTATTCCTCACTATCTTTTGGTCTTGCCAGTCACTCTCAAGCAGTTTCCTTCAGAGGCCTGAAAAATGTTCCTAAGAGCGTGGGAATGTAGGTGGCCAAGGGAGAGACTCTCCCATTGCCCCTCTGAAGGCTGAAAAGCCCAAATATGAATTCAAATCCTATCAGACATCAGAAAAAGCTCACACGAGTGAGCTCCCAGGAGCAATGATTTAACAGTGGGAAGCATTTCAGCTGGATTTACACCTGAGGAGATGTCACATGAATGTGCTCCTCATCCAAGAGTCCTCTTCCATGTGCTCTCTCTGGTGTCTAATAAAGGGGTGAGCTCACACCATAGCATCAGAACCGAGCTTAAAAGCCCATCAGCCTAATCCATTGGAAACTAACCTTCAATATTTGTTTAATAAATGGGTTTAGAGAACCCAGCCCATCTATGAGCGCCTCCTCACACAGATTTATTCACACCTGGCAAGCTGATGTTGCTGAGATGTTCTGCAGTACCTCAGCCTGGACAGACAACAGGATTCAAAGATCCACAGCCACCTTTTGTTTAAGACTTGGTCCATCAGTGTGTTTATCCCTAAAAACCTTCACAGGCCGAAAAAGCTGCACAACACAGAGATCCCCAATGGCACCAGTGAAATCACTGACCTACTGGCATGAGGATCATCAAAAGTAACTTCAGAGCCACAGTGGAGCCCCATCAAGTGACAACTGTCAGAGCACACTGGGAGGCAAAATAAAAGGTAAGAGGAAAGGACACAGAAAAGCAGCTCATTAATGGAAAAGACTAACCAAACTCCTTGCTTAGTCAGCCTCCAGGAGGGCTCCCTCACACCAGTGCTTGATGAAGGAACACAAGACCTCTTAAAAAGCTGTTGTTCCATAGTTGGTTTATGCTGAGCATCCATCTCTGCACAGGAAGTATGACCAGGCAATTACTGTTCAGGACTGTTATTTTTTTCCCAAGCCAATTTGCTGCTCATAAACACCAACAGAGGCACAGTGAGGAGAATGAGCTGTTCCTGGAGATTACAATAGCATGGGCAAAGGAATACAAGCTTCCTCCAAGACTTTCTCATGCAAATGCCTCTGCAAGGACCCCTGCAGCCTCTGAGCAGAATTTTCCATGTCTACATCCAATTTAGCCATTACCTCCTTATTGGCATTGCTAATAACTGAGTGAGCATTCCCTGTGGGAGGCTTTGTGTTCCCTTATCAGCTGGGACAGGAGGCCTCACTGCAGGGACAGCTCACAAATTAACACCCACGCTTCCCATGAGCCTGCAATTTCCAAAGGTTCCCCTCACTCCCAAAAGACATCCTTAGAATTTCTAGAAGGATTGTCAAGCCCAATCCCATCAACTACTCATAGGTATGATCAGCACCACTTCATGCAGCCCTAGAGGTCCTGGGGTGAAAAGAGTGGGATCAGCCAGCAGTCTGGTGATAAGTTTGCCACCTTTTCTACATCAAGGGAAGCAGGCATTTTCATTGTGTAAAAATCAGAGATAAAAATCATTCTGGACTTAAAGCCAGGTCTTCTGCTGGAAATCAATATCACTGCTGGCTTTAACTGGCTATAACAATGACCCATAACTCTTGTAAAACAAGTGTGCCACAGGAATTTCTAGGAACCCAAGAAATATATCAGGCAAGACCACCTGTACACTGTGGATTTCCCTCCTCCAAGGTGAACCACAGAAGCACCAAAAGCCTGGTAGAAAACACCACTCCTGAACCACTATTTCCTAAGAGATAACTTGCATTTTCAGTTTTTAAAAATGAGGTTTTATTGTGGCAAATACCAGGAATAACACAAACGGAGAAGAGGCACATAACACAAGAAAACCCAAACCTTTTCTCGTACCTGAAGGTCAAACCAATTCTTGATTTCTGCTCTCAAGTCAGCTTTATCCTGCCCTGCGTATGTCCTGCTTACTCCTGTTTCCTCTTTTGAGAGTAAAAAGCCTACTTACCATATTCATGACGGTGAGGATGAACCTTTGGGCAGCCTCTGCTCCGTGGTACTGCACCATGTCAGCATCTGCCACCACCAGCGTCTCCACCGTGTACTCGCTGGTGAGGCGGATCGCGTTCCTCCTCTCCCGCCAGTCGCTCGTGGACTTCACTTTCTTTTGTCTCTTCTTTTCTGGAAAGTCAAAATACCTTTTAAGGCTGGCAGATCATAACAAAACACTCCCACCCTTTCCAAGGAACATTCTCCTGCATTTAAAGGTTGTTAACAACCTTTAAATTGAAGTGTTCTTGGCTGGTTGAAGAAGCCAGCAAAAGGTTCCACGGCAGGTAGATCTGTACCTCAGTGCAGAGAGCAGAAGATGATGTGAAAAGAGGAAAGAGGATGGGAAAAATTAATTAAATCAAAATGTTAAGGATAAGTTAAACCTCCCTTCCTCCCAACTGATGTATTAATAACTTGTCTTCTTCTAAACTGAAAGGTGAACTGTTTCACAGGCAGATGTGCAAAGCAGCGGAGGCATGACCAAAGGAGAAATTAAGTTCAAATATGAATTCAAACCTGCTCACTTCACTGCAGTCACAAAATTGTGTTCATGCTTTCAGTTGTAAAAATAAAGAAGAAAATGAAGTAATTAAAACAAATTTATTCTTGCAAAAAGAAACAAACTCCTAAGATTCACTGAAATTATCTCTGCCTACTGTTCCTGTGGATACAGTACTGACACTGCTCTTACTGATTTCTGCCTGTGGAAAAGGGAACACAGCACACAAGTCCTGAAACAGCCCAAACACAACATTCAGTGCAAAACTGACATGGCACAGACCCTAAGGGATGATCAGACAAATCCCTCTTACGTCACACAACACGCGCTGCTCTTTCTCCAGAGCAGAGAATCACTTTTTAATTTTCTCTAGATTTAACCTGAGACCCTCTCTGAGCAAAGCAGCAGCCAGAGCTGAGCTGGTGTTCACTGACCCTGATTTTCCACAGCCTGTTTCCCAGCTCCCTGACATAATTCAGCCTGAATTTCCCTTCTTTCCCAGATCATCAGTTTTCCCTGACGGACCCTCCTGCATTCAGGGTGACAAACTCCATCAGCTGCGAGCCCCCCCAAAGCCCCCCCTGAAATGGACTCCCTGCCTCACCCATTCATGCATTTTCTGCCTTGTCAATATGCACATATCCACACGTCCATCCCATCCCCTCATTCCTGGTTTTCTCGCAGTCATTCAGTACAACTCTGCACGTGCTTTTCTGCCCAAGGCATCACCTGTCAACACTTGGTACATATTTTAAACTGAGAGAACAACCATGAAATTTGATTTGAATTTTTTTTTAAGAGAGTTTGGAAATATCCCCCTGGGTTGAAAGAGGCAGACAGGAGTCTATAGACAAGAAAAAAACCCCGAAAATGTGGGGTGATCATAAATAATGGAAGCTACAAGTCAGCAGCAAAGATGAAAATAACCAAGTTCCAAGGCCTGTTTTCACATGGGCTGCAGGACAGCTACATAAAAGTGCACAATCATGGCAAAGCTGCCCCATAGCAAAGGACTCTATAATAAAAATAAAATAAAGAAAATTAAAAAGATTGACTATACAAGAAAGAAGGAGAGCTGAATGCACCTTTGATTTGCCAACTATGAGATGGAGAGGAATTCAAACTCCTGTGAAAGAGCTCACAAGTTTGTGTGTTATTTTATTCCTTTCATTCCATTCATTTTCCATCCCTCCTTCTGCACACATTAAAACATCTTTAGCTACAGGTCCTTAACATTATCATTTAAATACCAAGGAGAAATCAAAGAAAAAAGAAAAGAAAGTGAATTATTTCAGTAAAAACACTGACATTTTGGGTCTTACTGCTATCAATCAGAACCTTCCTGAAAACAGCAGCATTTTCTCATCAAATTCTTATTTTGGCAATTCCCTAAGAAGTGTATCCAGGTGGTAGAAATCTCTTACCTGTCAGAGAAGCTGTTCTTATGGGGGGCTAAGCCTAGATTCAACTAAGCCTCAGCCTGGCATTGAATGAGCTGTATAAAAAAGTTTAAGTGGAAGGCAAAAAATTGGAGTCCTCTGGGTTTTCGCTTAAAAATCTCTTTTTTGGTAGAAAAGAAGACATTTGTGTCAGAGGAGGAGCCCATTCTGCTGGACCGGAGCTTGCACTCCGGGGAGAAGAGGTCATGCCATGGTCACCTGCCAGTGTGGTCCCTCCTCCAGGGGCAGATGAAGGACCTGGGACCTCTTTGCAGCCGAACAAAACTCTGCAAGGTGTGACTTTTGGAGAGCAGCAGCCTAAAAGGACTCCTGGCAAAGGGCTGGGCAGTCTTGGTTCACACACAGCCTCTGGCCCCCTTTCCTCCTGTGGACTGGCTGCTTTCCACCGAGGGGTTGGGATTAGAGGATGTGGAAAAGCAGCACCCCACAGGCTGCTGGAGATGCAGCCAGAGTGACCTGACAGGAGAATCCAGGCTCTTGCTCTTACCTTCACCTTCACACTGTCCAAGTGTAAATTTACCTGCACTTAAAGCAGGCAACAGGACTCGAGGGAGCCCACAAAGAGCTCAGGAGGTCACTGCTGAGCCCTCCAGAACAGGCACAGCAGCACCAGCTACTTAAAAAATGAGAGGTTTTTCAAGTTTGCAGCTTCTCCATAGGGTAGACTATTTTATCCTTTCCATCCATTTTCACAGTGGTGTCTCTTTGCATCCTCCTGCTTCCCTCAAATGCAAATAATTTCCCAGAATAATTAAGCACATGGAGAAAACAAGGCATTTGCATGGATGAGCCATAACAAAGAGAAAGGAAATGCACATGTCCTGTATCACAGATGTTTGATGGAGAGAAAGACCCAAAACCAACAGGAAAAATCCTCATTAAAGTGCATTTGCAGCTCATACCTGAAAGTGAGTCAGTTTTATGGAGGTATCCAAAAAATAAAAATACCCCATCTCTAGAGCCTCACTTCAGAAACAAGCCAGTGCAGAGAATCTCATTCCTGCCCTGCAAGATTTACAGACCATGGGCAGAGAATCCCTCCATGAGTACATGAAACCCCAAACTAAAATAAACATCAGCCATTAAAACAAGGATTAAATGCTTGGTGGATTCTTTATTTGAACAAACTGATGTTACAAATTTTGTGGTGCAGATGTTAAGTGTTAGTGTGAAGGCATAAGAGGCCATAAACCATGGGCAGGAGCTGTCAGAGGAGTTTACATTGTGGGGAGCACACAGCACATGATTTTAGCAGTCAGGTGCTCCCTGCTTAAGAGGTCAGAGAATTCCATATGAAATATGAGCTGAAACAGTCAATCTACAACACAGCACACACATGCAGGTGACTGGGCACAGGGGACGTGACTCTTTGGCCAGTCACTCTGACAGTGTGTGATACCAGGCAAAAAAATCCCCAAAATTCAGGACTCTGTGAGGTGAAGGGAGAAGGGTGAAACAACCCCAGATCCTCAGCAAAAAATGGCTGTGACACTGCACAAAGTCCTTAGGTGACCTTCATTTACCCCTCCGTGGCTCATCACCTTCAAGGCCACATGATCATTCCACGTCCTGCAGTCTTTGAAGTCTCCCTCGGAATGGGAAGAACCAGAGTCCCCACTGTGATCAGAAGCACAACAAGGCTCTTCTGAGGCCTCTGCAGAAAGCTCCTGACGTTCAGTGCTTTTTATGGCAACTCAACAGATGTGCAATTCCAGAGCAACCGCCCCAAATGACCTTTCCCTATTACACACCAAAAGCACTGTCTAGCACTGTCTGGCTTTTGGCAGATTCTTGCTGTAAGTGCAGAGTCCTTTCCTGTTCCTCCTACCTCCCTTCCAACTGTATTTCCCAGATGCATCTAAAAGCAACCTCCTCTCCTACAGCCTTCCACTATTTTTTCCTGCCTAATCTTTCCCTTTGTAATTTTAGCTACCTCATTCTTGTTAAACACAGTGACAGTTTCTGGATGCTGTTCAACGAAAGCCACAAATAAAAGTTAAACTGCAGAATCCTTTCTGCAAGGCCAGACTCCTCCTCAGAAGCTCTTTTCTACTGCTGCCTTAAAAACCCTCTCCAGCTCTTCCTCAGGAGCCCTTTGCTCCCTTCCCTCCTCCCACAACCCCTCTAACACCTCCACATACCCTCGATGGAGGGCAAGCTCTGTTTTACCATGTCCTGTTATTTCAGCAGCATAAAAAAGAAGAGAGGGTATCCAAGTGGGGCAAACAGCTAAAATTAATTCTCCCCAAGCCCCAGGAGTTTCCACAGAACTTCTGACTGGTACTCACATTAGGCAGGTTTTATTAGCTTCACCTAAAAGTAAAACTCATCACCTCTCCAAAGCAAAACAGAAAGAAAAGGGAGATCTTGCAAACAAACCTGGAAACAAGCCTGGAAATTTAAAAAAAGGAAGTCCTTCAGGTGTATTCTTACTACTGAGCGTAAAACCTTCTGTCACTGCTGAATTATCAGAGGGACAGGATGCCACAGAATGTCCCTGGTAGCAGCAGCAGGATAGAAGCATCTCTCAAAAGGCGATTAATCCCAGACATGGATACATGGAGCCCCTTTGCCTCTGCCAGGATGCAGCACAAGGATTATCTTTGTGCCCTGGCCTGTTATATCGCCACCAAAACCTTGGAATTTCAGATTTACCACAGCCAGCTGATGCCAGTGGGTTGCCTGAAGTTCAGGAATTACAAATAGTTGCTCACTGAAAGAACAGCTGATTACAGACTGAGAGCTGTCCTCTCTTTTTTAATGCCCTGTCCTAGAAAACTGCATCTCCAATTTCTCTCTGACGGGAAGACAAAATCAGGCATCAACTGCTAGGAAGAAGTATTCCAGAATGATCCATTATTCCCTAATTCACCTTCCAAAAATGGTTTTGTTTTGCTTCGGGGTTTTTTTGTTTATTTTTTTTCTCCCAAACAGCCACTTTCATACCAAATCACAAGTTCATGACTATTTCTCTGGCACAGCAGCAAACAAGAACTTGAGACAGAAGTCATGAACTCTGAGCTGCATCTCAAAACACCACGGAGATTTTACTGCAAGGATTGTTATCCAAGTTAGTCTGTGGCTTGGACACACCAGTTAAAACCTTACTCTTCTACAAAACAAACTCAGTCATCAACACAACTCATCAGGACTTTGTTTCAATGGCTGCTCTGTGAGGGGACGGGATAAGCACTGTGAGCTCTGCCCAATGGTTCAGTTTGTCACCAGCATTCAAAGATTCCCATCTCCAGGATTACGGACACCCATCTCCCATGGAAAGGACACGTTCCTGGTGGCACAACCAAGGACTCATGGTAGATAAAGAAAACTATTTAGCGGTACAGGAGCAGGCACAGTGAGCGTGGCTTGAGCTGTGGACAGGGATAACATGGAAGAAGGAAGGACACCTAAAGATGAGCAATCTGCCTTAGTCCAGGAACCATCTCTCTGCTTTTCTAGCCAGAATGACCAAGGAATATCCCTGAACATCCCAAGACAAAGACAGTGGACACTGACACTTGAGCTCATCACCACCTGCCAGGCTGGATTTCACTGGGTTCCAAAGGAAACCAGCACTCAGCTTTATCAGGAACCAAGCAAAGGAGCAGCACAGCTGCTCTGGAAGAGCAAGAAATCCATGCACTGAGTGTATTTACACCTCCTTTTTGTGTCTCTTTTTCACCTTGACAGCAGAGGAAGAAGAACCTGGAGTCCCTCGCACTCCTCATGATCCACACTGAGGGAATCATCCAGAGCAGACCTGCAGTAAAGCCCCACTCGCCGCATGTGATGGAAAAGGATACTTCTGAACATCAGACTGCTCCAGGAGGCTGCTGTTTATCAGCCATGAGGAAACAATCACAGGCTTGCAGGGAAAACCCAGACTCTCTGTTTGGAAGAGAAGGAACCTGGAAAAACCAAGGGATTTATCCACAGAAGTGAGACACACTCCCATGGGCAAAGTGCTGAGTTCCTGACACAGGGAATCCTTCTGTGCTTGCAAACACTTAATCACATTACATCTTCTGTGGAGCCCATTGTCGAAATCCTGCTTTAATTCTCCAACAGCTGCTTCCTAATATGGACTAATACAGGTTGCATTACATCTCTCTATTTTTAGTGCACATGTTTTTGGCCATAACGACTGCTCTTTCAGGCCAAGTCAAACCTGCAGAGAAAACACAGCTAAGAGACAATGATTAAAGATGGGGAAATGCAACGTAGCAGTAACATGTGTTTTAAGATTTATACCTGCTCAGGGAAAGCGTTCCCTACATTTGATACCTGCACACCAGCACTTACTTAAATTATTACCAGCTTTGATAAATTGTTAAAACAGGTTGCAAAGTAACTATGCAGAGAAGCAACATGTTATTTTGTGAATTAAAAGATTGATCTTCCTGTTATTTCACTGTATGTGTAGCACACTTGCATTAAAGGAAAACTGGTTCATTTAAACTGACAAAAGGGTTTAGAGCAAACCCACATTCAATTTATGAGGTCTATATCATAAACATGAAATAACAACCTTCCCTCCAAAGACAAGCTGCTCTCTCTCATGCTCCTGGACCATATTTTCATCAAATCCTTTCTATGTAAGGACACTTTAATGCAACATTGGAGACCTTTGGAGAAATTGTAACAGAACTTACTTTTCCCAAAGAAACAGAAAGTTTTATGACGTGGTTAGAGGAGACTCCTGTGCTTTCAAAACATGGTTTGATTCTGTCTTGAACATTGATATTTTCTCAAAATCAAGAAAAACTGAAAAAAATCCCATCCACAGACTCTGATGGCAAAGAAAACGTGCAAAAGATGTGTCCAAATCTCAGTAAATAGTTAAACTACTGTTGTTCCACGATAGTTAAAAAAAATAATCCATTTACTGCAGCTGAGGCTGTGGTGGATATTGTCACATAGAAACAGCTTTATTGTATGTCACAAGGTCACAGAGGCAGGGCAATGAAATCAGCTCTATCTCAGGGGCCGGGCACTGCAAAAATCATGTAAGATGCCTTAGAAGAGATATTTCTCTCCTGCCTGGCCCTTCTGCAGGGAAATTCTTACTTATATGTATTAAAACCTGCAAACAAAACAGGTTTTTGTTTGACTCCGCTCCCTCCATAGCAAACACGCTTCTCCAGGAGCTCTGACAAGAAAGTTGTCACAGCCTGTCTTTCAAATGAGAGCAGGGTGTGACAGGAGGTTTGTGCAGATGCTGCCCAGTGTCCAGAGATGAGAATTGTTTCACATCACTGGTGTGAGGCTATTTCCCGTGTTCCTCACAACTCCCTGCTGCAGAGCAAGTGAAACCCAACCTTCCCTTCCTTCCCCCTCGTTGCATGCGCACCTGGAAACCTTTTAATAGGTTTTCTGTTTGCCTCACAGGGGCTCATGTTCATGCCTGAGCAGAAATGTGCATTGTGACTTGAACTCTCTCTCTTGCTGGATGACAGGTGATAAAAATAAAACATATTCACATATCATATGACTAACAATAGCACCTGGCCCATGGTGATGGGATCCCTACTTTGCTGCTGGAGCACCTTGGAATTTAAACAAAGGAATTAAAACATCAGCCCTGGGATTTTTTTTAACCCATTAGTAGACACTTTCAGGTTCAAATCTCAAGGATCCAGTCATGCAAAACCTTAAGTACATTCCCATTCTTGACTACAGCTAGATTAATCCTCTTACACAGATTATTCCAGGAGAAATTTGGCTCCCACAAAGTTCTCCTGCAGACCTAAAAATAATTTTGAGTACTGCAGGACATGTAACACCACCCAGACTAAAGGAATGGTTTCAGAGATTTTAACCACCCCTTATCAAACCAGCCTGATGCCACCTTCCCTCTCCCAAGGCTGCAGGGAGAGCACCACATTTCTGGGAGGAACACAAGGGCAATGCCCTTGGACGGCTGTGCTCTCTGTCCCCTCAGCAGCACTTCCTAATTAAGTTCATTTTGCCTTCTTAAAGTGTTTTACTGCTCCTCCTCTAAATACTCACACATCACCAAGCACCTTTGTTTTACAAGTAATTAAGTTCATATATCACAGGAAATTTGCCACTGAGCAATTTAGCCCTTTTAAAATTTTTATGGCATGATCAATAATTGGCATTAAAAATTGACCTTATGTTTTGTATTTTGATTCCCAAATAACCCCAGATTACGCCAGCTACCTCTGAATTACAGAATTTTAAGAAGAAAATACTTATAGAAGTGGTTCTTGTGTATCCAGAAAATATAAGAACAGCAGTAACAGACTGAAAAATCCCCAAGTCTGGCAGTTCTGTGCCCTTGAAAAATACTCATTTTATACTGTATTTACACAGAGCTGTCTTTTTCTGTCTGTGTCGTTCCACAATACAGGGTTTGTATCTAAGATGTCTGGCACAGAAATATCCCCATGTATTTACAACCTCCAACCTTTCCTGCCAAGTTTTAGCCTGGGTGAGCCAAATTTTAAGCCAATGGAAAACAACCTCTAGTACAAATCTGACCAGTCCATGTTGGTGAGTATCACTGTAAAGAGACTTTTTCCCAAGAGAAATTTCAGAAGCACGCCCCTAGTAACTATAGTTACTTCCACACAGTTTTATTGGAAATGGACCTTTTGTGTGTCAGACAGGATTAATTTTTTCATTTCTAAACTCCTTGTGCACAAAAGTTAATCCAAAGCAGACAGGAGGCAATTAGGTCATTAACGTGCTGAGCCTATTAACAGCCATGACTTACACTTGTGTCCCTCATCAATGACAAACATCCAGGGCTCTGCCTGTAAGTGGGAAAGCCCAGGAGCAATTGCATTATTTTAGGACAGGGCTACTGCCAAGCAGCACTGCAGGGGCTTGGCTCCCTTCTCAGCACAGCAGAAGGAATCAGCACCCAAGGGAGGGGAATTCTGTTCCCAGCTGTAGCAGCGGGTCCCCAGAAGCCTTCAGGAAGCAGGAGATGTCACTGGAAATACTCTTTGTTTCAGTGTCTTCCTTTAGTATCTTCATGCTCACTCAGCTCCTCTTCCCTTTGTGACCCCATGTAATTATTACCCAGTGTCTCCCCAATTTCCTTCCTTTAGTGCCTCTTCCCAGGGAGGGAATTCTAGTTCTGCCAGGGACAGGGAGCATCCTGCCCCTAGAAAAAAGGCCAAAAGGTTCAGTGGCCAAAGGGTGAGGCTGATTTCCTGGACAGATTCTGGTTCAATTCAGATTTTAACTAATGGCTGTCTCATTTTACAGTGTAAGAATTCTGAAATGCATTTTCTGTGACCACAGGGCTGCAGCACCTACAGAACTTGGCTGGGAAATCAGAGCAGTGCTGAATTCTGAAGTTTTCTCTGAAAAGAGACATAAGGGATCTGTAACTGTAACCAGATCCAAGATTTCACTCTCAGAGAATCAGAAAGAAGATTGGCTTAGTCTGAACCCCTGAGAATGATAAACCTGCTGAACTATTAAGAGCTCAGCTCCACACAGGAGAAAATAAAGGTCCTGGCTGCAGGATTTACTAGCAGCACTGCCAGGGAGGACACAGCATAGAAGCAGGCACAGGTTGTTTTGCTGGTGCACAGGTCTGGTTAAACACAAAAACTGAGCTACAAAGCCTTACAGGCAAACTTCAGGTTCCGGGCTGCCTGTTCCAGTGAGCTCCCTCAGGCCTCTTCCATTGCTGCTCCCACAAGGAAGCTTTTTGTGCCTCCTGTTGCTGCCACATCCTTCCATGTCCAACAGCAGCCCTTGTCCCTGAGCACTCAGCTCTTCCCACACCAGTGATCCTCACTCCTGTACCCAGAAAACCTCCCAGCCCTGCTCCCCATTTTGTCCCTTTGGCAGCCCAGCAGCAGAACTCACTGTCCCATTTATGCAACCCATCAGGAGAAGGCAGGAGAAGAATGAAAGGAACAGAAAATACAGGGACACTGCAACCTAAGGAAGAGATTTCACAAAGTTCACAAAAAATAGCCCCTCTGCAACACACCGAGAGAGAATTCCAGAAAGGATAAAATTCAGTTGCTCCAAAGAAGCCAAAAAATAGTTTATACCAGCTGGCAATTTGACTGTGTGGCTTTGAAAGTGGGGGAAGGAGAAGCCAGGATATGATCAATGAACAGAGCTGGACATTTTCTCCAGAAAAATAATAGCAAATTATAATGTATGATATAACAGCTGTTTTATCAGATAAATCTTAAGTTTAATGAGTCAAACACCAGACAGAAAAAGCAAAATCAAGCTCCTAGTTAAAAAAAAAATCACCTTGCTGAACTACATGTGGTAGTTCCAAGGGCACACAAGCCCTTACAAAAGCAATTAAATGCCATAAAATAACACAAAGTCTGCTCAGCTGACCCTGATATGGATTGTGTGCTCTGCTAGACAGAAGTAAGAATGATGGCATGAGAAGCTGCAAAAAAAAGCAGATTGTTTTGAAAGACAAACTGTGCATCTCTTCTATCTCCAGATATACCTTTATCCTATTATGAGCTTGATCCCTGGAGCTGGGATGATGATACTTCTGATTAAATTACATCGAAGTAGCTGAAGTGATGTTTCCCACCCTCTGCAATGTGAGGATCACCATTCTATCCCTGCCTGCTCAGCACAGCTCCAGTGGAAAGGCGAGATGGAAGAGCCCCCAAAACACTGACTTCACTTAAAAAAACCTGAACCTTTGCTAAAAACCCAGCGAATCCCTCCCTGAGCAGTGGTCACACTGGAGGATTAGAGCGGAATTTATCATCTCACAAGTCCAGTGTTACAGCACACACCCTGACAACTTCATGTCTGTGATGTGAACTCCTGCCTGCAGCAGCAACAGGATTCACTCACATTTGCCATCCCTCCCCAGCTCCAGCTGCCCAACCACCAGAATTACAAAATACAAGCAGAATTCACATGGCTGCTCTCTGGAGCCACTCCAAGCTCACCTGCTACAACCTTGCAGTGCTCCTCAGGGCCATGGGGCTTGGTGGGATGGCCGGGTTTTGTGGATCGTCTCCGCCTGATGAAATGTTCCTTCCCACTGAACGAGGTCTCAGATGCATTCACGGGTTGGATCAGCAGCTGCTCTGGTCCAAGCTGGATGTAGCCAACCTGTCCATAAACAGAACAAAAACCCCATCAGTTTGGTACCCAAACCGTGTCCATCCAGCCTGATCTGAAACCCAGGTCATTTCGCTGCAGTTACTTGCAGTGTGAGGAAATGATGTGACCATGGTTGTGTTCAGCCTGTGTAATACAGACTAAAGAACTTAATCTGCTTCTCTTATTAATTTTTGGTACCACTGAGCACTATTTAGAAACAATGCACCAAGGAAAGACGGGGATTCCTGTCAATGCTTTTGCTTTCCCTTCCTCCTCTCCCTCCAGACACAGCCCCACAAATATGAGTGTTTTACGAGATGCTCAGCTCACATGAGGACAAATAAATCCTGTTAACAGAAATCCCTTCCAAATCACCTCTCCAACTGCCAGGATTGCCTTGCTATTGGATGACATTTACTACCTCAGAGCAGAGAGGTGGCACTGCCTGCACACAGGAGGCCCCTGTGCATACCACTCTCACAAGGAACACTGAGAGAACTGATGCAAGTGTGACTTGCAGAGCCACACAAATTTTTTGGGACCAAATACTTCTTCCTCACTACATTAAGGGCCACATAGTCAGCTCTGCTCTCCCTGCAAGCCACGGGTTGGGTTTCAGAGGTGAAGTCAGGAATGGACTGTTACACTGTCCCAGTTTCAGGATTTTCCACCATCCCTGGAATAAGTGACACTAGGAAGGCAAAGACCCTGCCTAAATTACTCCATAGGGTCCAGGTCAGAGCACTAAATCCCTGCCTTCCTTGCACCAAGTCCAGACCTTACACCAGGGCTGGCAAGAACACCTTTGGAAGCCAGCTTCTGCCCCAGGAGAGCCCTCCTCAGCTCACAACCCAGAGCTTTTAAGGTTCTTTTATGCTTTTTCCACTCCTTTTCTGGCAATGAAAGAAGAGAGTGAAAGCAAAGTTATCACCTTAAAACTTAACAAAGCCTCCAGGTTTAGTCATCAACACCCAGGTTGTAACACTCTGCATAAAGTGAGTATTTACAAAGAGGGGTTCTTACTTTTCATTGTACTAATCCAGTGATCATTTATATTGCAATTAAAACTCTGAAAACACAGCTCTGCCATGTACCTCCCCTTTGAGGGAAGTCTTGAGGTCTGATTTAACTTCTGTTAACAACAGGGTTCATCTGGTCTGCCAGGATTGTGCACCTGAGAGGTAAAGGTGCTTCCAGAGAGCTCCACCACCCATCCTACACATAAAAAGAGACGCCAGACTTTTCTGGTCCCCCCTCCCCACGTTCTGTGCCAGCCAGGCAACACTCCAAAGAAATGCTCTGCACGTACATCCAAACGCTGTATGTTCAACAGCTGACTGCACTAATATGATTTATAATATACATTACATACATGCTGTATATTGCACATTTCCACACCTCCCTGCCAAATTCGGTCCTCACGTACACCCAGGAAATCCCTTTGGCCCAGTATTTCCAGCAAGAGGAATTTCTGCTAGCAGAAATGAGAGCCCTCCTCCTTTGACAGCCACATGGGCTGAACAGCATTCAGGGGAAAGCAGGGTGTCTGAGAAAGGGTCACTGATTTATAAAGAGTGCTTGGACAAAAAATAAAACCGTACAATTTGGTGTCTCCACAGGCCATGGCTGCAAAGCACAGCAGAGACAAGCAGGCCCCTATCTCTGAGGAGACACGAGACACCTCTTTGGGGGCCTTCCAAAAGGGAAATTGCTTAAGGATAAAATGCCTTGGCACTTCCTATATACAGAGAAAATCCAACATTATTCCTCGGCCCTACAGAAAGCTCACCAGTATACAAGACCCACTCTGCCCTGCAGTGTCCAAAGGGCTGCCTTCTCACTTGAATCACAAGTTGGGCTTGGTCAGAATTGCTTCAGAGACACCAAAAGCTCTGGTGACTTGTTCTTCCAGCCTCCTTTATGACATTCTCCACTACTTCCCCTCCTTGTTCCAATATTCCAGCTGGGAGGTAGCCTCAGCCCCCCCGTTTTTAATATAGGTTTTAATTATTTAGAAGAAGGGTTGTAAATCTGGTGCCATGGTACTAAAAGCCACACCAGAGCTCCTGACAGACTGCCAACCATTTCAGCCGGTGCCAAAAATATGTAAGAAAAAGTCAGTTTCATCACCACCCTACATTATCCCAATTTTCTGGCATCAAGAGTGAAAATAATTTAAACCATTGGAGAAGACTTATGTTTCACATTTGCTGTGGAATTGTGAAACCTATAGAGAGAAAGAACCATGAATCTTCACCCTGGAATATGTTGGGAAACATCTCAAGCTCAATCTGACAAGGCAAATAGAGTTTCAAGCAGGAAGGGTTTGCAGGATTGGGCCTGTAAAGTATTCCTAGGAAGATAAAAATTCTTCCAGACTTGCCAGTTGGGTCCTGAAGAATCCCCAAACCTGCTGGCCCAGAGAAGATCTTTTGGACCCTGTAACTTGAACAGTCTGGTCATTATTTTGCTTTTTCCATAAGAAATGCATTCCTCATTTGCATCCCTCCAATCCTCCAGATCCTGCCCTGTGCTGATCCAAGCAGGAGAAATCAGACATCAGCCCTGGACAAAAGCACTGTGCTTTCCTCCTCTTGTCTGTACGAGCTGAGGGACTGCAGAAGACTTTGGATTTTGAAGATTAGGAAGTAAAACGGAAGACCACGTAACCCTCAGAGCTACTTTTCCCACATCTCTGTAAATCATTCCAATTAAGTGAAATGCTTTAGATCTGCCAATTCCTGTTTCCTTGGGGAAATGCATATCAAAAGTTGGGATACTCCCTCCCATCCTTCTTCTCCCTGCGGGAGTCCAGGACCTGCTGCTGTGTCAAATCCTGGAATAGCTGAATTTTGGGAAAAGCAGCTGCTGCCCAACCCCACCATCCTGGAAGACCTGAGACACAGGAACCCAAAAATTCAGAGAAGTGCAGGAGTTCACCATCATCTGCATTAATTTTACAGTTGGTATGGCCAGACGATGCAGCTGACAGAATGCTGCAGCTCCACTAACGGGAAAGGCTGGAATGATTTCATCCTCCAAAGGCAGGCAAATGGACAAGCTGATTAAAACAAACAATAATCCACACTTCCCACTACAGCCCCACTCACCACTGTGCTTAACAGCAGCAAGATCTTTCACATAAACGGTATTTTATATCCTTATTTTAGAAGTCAGCTCAACATTGCTTGTTACACACACACAGTGGTCACTCAAGCAACGTGCTCACTCTCTGTTCTACTCCTGTACTACCAGTAGTTCCCTCCTCTGCCACAAATCACCTTCCAGTGGAGCTGTTCTTGGGCCAAATGACAGCAGGGAAAGGAGGAAGGTCCTCACACAGTGTCACTGGAATGACAGAGGTAACACAGCCTTTGTATGAGCCCATCCTGCCTCCTCGGCTTCACTGCTCTGTCCCTGTGCCCTGCTAGTGCTGGTGGAGCTACTGCAGCTCTGGGGCTGGCTCAGAACAGGGATCCAAATTCTCAGTGTTCTCTGCACATGGTTCTTGACCTTCCCACATGTTAGTACTCTCCAACGGTTACACTGTTTTTCCAGCCCTTTGTATTTTCACAACATCTTTGAAGGAGATCTGTGAAATGCTGAATCTTGAACAGATTTTTCTCTTGCTCCTAAGTGTTCATTAGTTACATACATACGAACACGCTGAAGAGAGAACAGATTTAAACATCTGACAAATTCCATCCCCTTCTCAATTTCTCAACTGTTACGCTGTAAATCATTGTTTAACCATTTCCTCAAAGTTAAAAGGAAGTTAATGTTTAAAGTGAAGAACAAAACAACCCACAAATACAGTTTAATAAACTTCATGTGGGTTTTAGTCCCACCCTTACTAACCATGTTTCAGCTTTGGTTGGTTATTATTTAAAAGTGCAATTTAAGCAAACTGAAAAGAAGAGCTTTAAATTTAGTCTTGTTCCAGAGTAATTTCAGGTTTACACTCAGTTCTGAGAGCAGACCATACCCAGGAATATCGGTCCTGGGTAAACAAGGAAAGGTTTCCTGCTAAACAAGGAAACCCCACCACGTTCTCCTTCTTGTCCTCTGTGGAAGAGGAAAGAAAATCCCAGCACAAGGAAACCCAGCACAGTAATTTTAAGAGGTTTAACTTTTCAGCTCATGGCCCAGCTATGGATGAATGCCAGACAGCTCCTCTCCCAGACAGGAGAGTTCAGCAGAGCTGAAGGTTTCCTCAGGGGAAATTGTATCATCTCATAATCCCCACACGCCTGCTCTGCCCTGCTCTCCCAGCAGCAGAGGCTCCTGAGTCACCTGAAGGGCAGCACCACCCCGGGGCACCCAGGAAATGCTCCAGTGCCCGGGGATGGAGCTCACCGAGCTGCAGCATCTGCTCCGAACCAGGCACCACCTCCCTCTGCACGGAATGAAGGAAGGCAAACTTCTCCAGAGGGGCAACTCACCAGCCTGAGGTACCTATGGCACAGGATGAGCCCTCAGGGAAGTGCTCATCTTTATCACTCGCCCGCCCCTGGACAACCAGACTGGCCTCAGCCTGACAGGCTGCCCCGTCTGCATCCTTGCTCCTCCTTTTCCCAAGGACAGAGCAGATTTGCTGTTTTACCAGGAGTCCTTGGAGTTACTGCTCATTGCCTGGAGGCTGCAGTCCAACCTACTCAGTTCTCTCTGCCCTCACTGCCCTTCCAGACAGGATCCAAACCCACACCAGGACATCCAGGTCCAGCAAGGCACTTACAACCCACCTAGAAATCAGTGGGACTTCAGAGACCTTAGGGGAAGAAGTCCAGATAGATGCTCTTATCAACTTGTCTACATCTACACCCTCACAAAATTTATGGATGGTCCCAAGTGAACAGGACACACCAGAATAAAGATCCACCATTCAGAAATATTTTAACGAGCTGGAAGATCTGTCCACCAGGAGATGCAGGAAGTTTAACAAAGGCAAATGTACACAAAGCTTGGAAGAAAAGAAGCCCTTTTCTTCTCTGAATAGATTGGATGAGACATTACTACAAAATATTTAGGTTTTTCCACACATCCAGTGGGCAACTCTTAAGGTGAAGTTTCAATTAGTCTATTCCACCCTACAATGAGAAAAATCACAGTTCTCACTCCATGAGCCCTTGTAATGTGCATCATCCATTTCCACCAATCCAGCCTGGACAAGGAAGTTCTAAGGAGACAAAACTGGGGTGTGAAAATGTTACATGAACTAGTCTGAACAGGAGGGAGGCACAAACTCTTCTCTTACTTCAACTGAGAAGGACAAGCCACTTTATTTAGAGACAAGACAAAGAGCAATCTTGAACCCAAGATCAAAGACTCTGGATTTTAAAATGGAAGAGAAGTTATTTAGAGTCAAACCTCTGCCTCTAAATGCATCCCAGTGATTTTCACCTTTTGTTTCCTGAACAGTTTTCAACAGTTTCCTTTCATTTCTAAGCATAATGCTTATTTTGACATGCACTCATGACCCCCTTAAAACTGTAACTGTTTCCAAAATGTAGGTACAAGAAATATGAAAAACCTACACCTGCTGTAAGGGGCTGATGCTGCAGTCCAGCACTTCAGCATGTGACAGTGACTCAAATGAGGCCTTACAAAGCTGTAACTTTCCAAAAAATAAAGTTCCTGTACTAGCTGCTGTCTTCTAGTGATGGTCCCAGGGGCTGCAGAACTGCCTGTGAGTGCCCAGCACCAGAGAAGGAGGGTGCAGCCCTGAGCAGTGGCCAGAATCCCAGGGCTGGCACGGCTGCACTCCCCAGAGGATGGTGCTGCAGAGGGAAAGGCAGCAGCACTTTCCAGGAACGCAGTGCCTCCTGCCTGGGCTGAATTCCAAGCTTATCACAAGGAACAGCAGGGCTGGAGCATCCTCACATGCGGCACTTCAGCTGCACCTAAATGGTGAGACCTAGGCTGCAGCAGTCCTTACCTCACTCTGACCTCACACAGCCCCAGGAGCACGGCCACCCTTCCCCAAGCAGGAAACTACAGCAGCCACACACTGGTTAACAGCAGCATCTGTGAGCAGAGCTTAAAAACCAGACCCCAACCTTCAGATGCCACACTGGGAATCTGATATCATCACCAGGAAGCAATTGCTCAGTCTGGCTGCAGCTCAGTTTTCGTGCCACTGTGTCAGGGATTTTGTTTTTACTAGAACTCCACTTGCCCTGATCATTTTATATCACTTTTGGTATGATTTATGGCATGGCTGAGAATATGATTACAGCAAGGCCTGAGCCAGCTGGAGATCAGGACACAGCATTACTGCCCACTCTACTTCTTAGCAACCAGCTTTTCTGAAGGAGAAGTCCTGATCACCCAGCTAGAGTCCAATGAGCATTCCCCTGCTGGAATTTTCAGGAAATCCCCCACTGCAGCACTAGAACTGCTCAGCAGACAAATGCCAGGACAAACAGGCTGTAAGGTTTCCACTACCAAGGCCTTTCATCCAGCCCAGCAGGTCTGGCCCATGTCCCACCTGTGAAGCTGCTGCTGAGGGCAAAGCCTTATTCTTTCTGCAGCAAACGGGGTCAAGGAAGCAATGGGAAAATAATTTTTTTAAGTGATGGATGGTCTTAGTATTTTAAATTGCCAGACTAGAAAGCAAAAAATTTTGGGCTCTAGAATCACCTGCTCTCAGTTCAACTCATGGCAGATTAAAGACTTCCTAGACAATTTGGGGCAAACTTTTGATTCCCCTGATCCCAGAAAACATCTTACCACTAAATCGCACAGCTTTTACTACAGGTATGCTGCTTTAGTGTGGCCACTGCAAAAGGCAGTGTGAACACTGAAAACAGTCTGAAATGTGAGATGTTTCATGTTTAAGGACAGACTTAAGAAACCAAAATGGTCCACTTAGCTAGAATAAGAAGGTTCATCTACATGGTGGTATGGATTATTTCAATGAAACCATTTCAATAATTAATGAGGTTCATCTTAAGTTTAGTTTCATCCATCTGAAGTTCAGGCTCATCCTCAAGACACTGGAGTTTTCTGTTCTGTAGTTCTGTGCTCACAAGGGTGTTATAAACCTTAACTCACTCAAATGTACCATACACCTGCTTTTAGCCCTTCCCCATTCCTGGTGATCATCTCAATGAAGAGGATGGATGGATGGATTCTTCTAATAGGAAAGGGGCATCCCAACATGCAGAAACACCTCTCTCTCAACACATCTGCCCTCACCGTTCTCAGCACTCCCAGGACCAGGTGCACAGGCAAAGGCAAGCAGAGCTTTACCAACACTGTCAGTGACACAGGCCTTTGGTCTCCAAGACGTGGCACAATGTCAGCTTTGACACTGATCCCAGGCTGATCCAGCTCAGTTATGTCAATTCAGCCATTGCTTAGAATTCCCACGATCCATACAGGTACAGCAATATTGCTGTTTACTTTTGCTGTGTAGTGAGCAAAGACTAACTAGTCTTGTCTCTTTTTCAGCGTTTCTACTGGGAATTTTGCCAAGCTTTTTCACCCCCTCCTCCATTCCCTGATCTCAGCCAGTTAATACTGTGCCTACAACTACATTCCTCTTTTTTTTAAAGGATCCTCCTCTGCTTGTTTGTGCTTTCCAGCTTTGGAAGCCCAGCAAGATTAACAAAACAAGCTTGGTGACAAAAGCGTAGAGCTGTTAGTGATTTGAGCCTTGAACTAGAGATACTAGTTTTAAACTTCCCTCGATGGAACTCAGCTCAACTTCCAGAGCCACTCAGACCTCAGCATCTCTATTTGTTGGGGTTCTTTTAATCCTGAGGCACAGCGCCCTCAAACGGCTCCGGAATGAAGGCTGGAGCCCCGAGGGCAGAGCATGAACTGCTTCTCACTACGGTTTAGGATAAATCTCCATCATCAGGTCTGTTCTGACAGGCACACTTCCCAGGACCATCTGCTGGGAATCACTGCCTCATGCATCGCTGACTTCCTAAAATACTTTCAAGTTATCAACACTAATTGCAAACTACTCAGTGCTAAGCATCTCACCCTCCACCACTGAGAAACTTTCTGTCCCACACAAGATCACCTGCTCCTACCAGGATGCTCAAAGGAGAGCCAGGCCCTGCAGAGTCACCTGAAACTACAGCCTCAGGCAGAGAAATCTTTTACCCTTGTGGTGGAAAAAGCACCCCTGAGTGTGCTGCTGCTCTAAGCATGCTGGAGCACCGGCTGCTCCCTGACCACAGCTCCCAGTGAACACCCCAACACCGATGGCAGGAGCCTGGGAAGGGCCAGCTGCAGAGCTGCCGCAGGATCAAGCCAGGATGGCACTAAATCACCCTCAGCAGGACTCAGCCACTGTGGCTGGGGGACAGTGATACAAGATCCTCCCTCCACCAAGACGCTCCTCCACAGCACCCTCGGGTTCTGCTGCCCACCCACAACAGAACCGCGGGGCCTGAGGCCCCTCAGGGATGGCTGAGGCAGCTCCACAGGGGAGAGCCAGGGTGGGCAGAACACCCGCCACGGGCCAGCGGCAGGGCTCGGCAGGGACAGCGAGGGAGGGGACAGGAGGGTCACTCTGCTGAGGGCAGGTGAGGTGCAGGCATCCCTCCTCATCGGGCTGACAGCACCAGCCCACGAAGGGGAGCAGGATGAGATGGCAGTACCCACCCTGAGGAGGGGAGCAGGGTGGGATGGCAGTACCAGGCAGTACCAGCCCTGAGGAGGGGAGGGGAGCGGGGCAGGATGGCAGTACCAGCCCTGAGGAGGGGAGGGGAGCGGGATGGGATGGCAGTACCAGCCCTGAGGAGGGGAGCAGGGTAGGATGGCAGTACCGGCCCTGAGGAGGGGAGCGGGGTGGGATGGCAGTACCCACCCTGAGGAGGG
>WBMY01013599.1:215155-245466 GCA_013397315.1 Donacobius atricapilla | reverse complement strand
CGCCGGCGGCGCCGCGCGGGGGGAACGCACGTGCGCGCGGGCGGCCGGCAGGGGGCGCCCTCTCCTGCCCCGGCCCGGCCCCTGAGGGAGCCCCTGAGGGGCCGCTTCGGGACCCGGTGTCGGTTCGGGACCCAGTGTCGGCTCGGGACCCGCGGGGCCGCTTCGCGACCCGGTGTCGGTTGGGGACCAGGTGTCGGTTCAGGACCCGGTGTCGGTTCGGGACCCGCGGGCCCACCGGCAGCAGCCCCGCCGGGTCAGGGTCTGACGGACGGCATCCCGCCGCTGGGCAGCCCCGTCGTGCCTCCTCCGTCTCCCTTTGCTCATCACTAATTGAATTTAGACACTGCTATGGCAGCTTGCTTGAGAAAGTCACCTATTCCTTTCTGAGCGCAATCCGCAGGACCGGCGCCTGGGCTTGGAAGACCAGGAAAAAAAATAGGTTGGCGATATCGTAGAATGGGTTAGGTTGAAAAAGCATCAGAGAGGGACATCTGGTCAAACCTCCCTGCTAGAGCAGGGTCATCCCCAGACCACAGTATATGGACACACACAGATTTGGGGCAATGATCCCACATACTCCTGAAGCACTCGTTGCATGGATGGAAATAAGAAACAAGTGCATAAAGCCTAAGAGATAGAAAAATTGATTTTTGCTACTAATTCCCATTTTCACTGAGGTCCTGCAGCCCCTGGAGTTCCTTCCTTCCTGGCTGGGCCACATCCTGCATGTCCTCAGCAGTGCAGGGATCAGAACTCAGTTTGGACAGGGGCTGTTGAAAGCAGCAGGGTGATTTCCAAGAGCAGAAAGGTTCCCCCTGCGTTTGGTGGGCTTTGGATGGGATCCTGTGCTCCTGGCATGGTTGAGTCATGGAAAGCAGTCAAGACCCAACCTGTTAGCAGCTTTAAATTGTGGTGGCCCAACAGAGCAGTGTCATAGAGTTTAACCTTCTGCAAAAATCTGCAACTTTGTTCCTGAAATTGTAGAAGAATTCAAAGGAAGATCCATAAAAGGGTGTGAATGACTCTGGCAGATCTCCCTGCAGCACTTCCACGAGAGCTGTCCGGAGCTGTACTGACAACGGGAATGGCTCTGAGTTGGAAACAAGCAGAATTAGGTTTGGATGCTCATCCCAGGGAGGGCAGGTACTGGGGGAGTGCTGAGAAAAGGGCTGGTGAGAGACATGAGCGCGTTAACACCATTCTCTTTCTTCCAGGCATTGAACAGGCAGCAAGAGCCACGTTTTCTTAGCGAGCTGCTCCTGTACAAGGAGAGAGGCTGTTTGAGAGGCAGAATCTTGGAGCTGCTTCCAGCTCTTCACCCTGCTGGCTGTACTTCTCCCGGGCATCAAGGGACACCCCATGGCACACCATGGGCTGGTGTAGCACCTCCGAAAGACCTGCCCTGCACAGGGCCTCTGCAGCAGCTTATGGACGCAAGAGCATGTCCCAGCTCCTGCTGTGGCCTCAGGAAAGCCCCTCATCCCTCCAGTGGGGTTGCACTTGGAGGATGTTACCTGTGGTCAGTAGCAAGAGCAAAACTGAGGACCTGCAAGCGGCTCCCAGCAGGCAAAATCAGAGTAAGCCAAGACCCCGTGGCTCAAACCCTTTATTAACATGAGATCAGGTGAGATTTAATAGCTCTGTGTTTCCCACTCTCTCTTTCAAGTCTCACTCTGCTTCTAAAAAGAATTTACCAAAGCAAAGGGACTGGCCCAGACCCATTCAAGTGAGACAAAATCTCAGTTTGGGGCTGCCTTGCTCTGTGTCAATAGTGTAACATAACATGGAAAACAAAACCTCAGAGCCTGACTTTCCCCCCTGACCTGTTGTGAACCGACAATTTCAGTGCCGCCCTCCTGGCACAGAGTAGGGCAGAGCTTGCCCACAACTCCTCCACCCGTGGCAATCCTCTGCTCCTGAGAACCACGAGGCAATTTGATTTGTGAGCTGCCAAACCTGGCCTGAGCCCTCAACAGCCACGTTTAAACCCAGACCACCAGCTGACTTCATTTGCTAAGGGACTGGAGCTGGTGCCTCCAAAGGGTTTGACGAGGGGGCTTAGATTTGTTTAACTTTTTAGTAGATCCTTTCTCCCACCTTCCAAAGTCCTCTGCCAGAAAAATAATAACAATATAGAGGAAGAATAAATTTAATAGTGTGGGGAAAGAGAGGCACTAATAAAGAGAAGTCTATAACTTACTGCATGGAAGGACTTGCTCAGTGGCTGGGCTGGCTGGCACAGACTACACTGGGGTAGGGATAATCCCAGTGGAGCATCCCAAATTTCCAGAGCATTTGGACAGGAGCCCAAGAGGCTGCAAAGCCCAGGACAGGGGCAACATCCCAGACAGACCTCGAAGTTGCCAAGGGCTGAAGCCAGGAGCGAGGGACAAACACTACAGTGGTACCCACACACAAGAAAAAAGGAAGCTGTCTTAGGAGCAGCACTGGTGTTTTTCTTGAATCCAAATCCCAAAGTTCCACTGAGACAGACTCTATTAATTAAACACCACGGGCTTTTCAGAAATGCCTTGAAAATGTTACTGATAAGGATAAGGTGTGTGAGGCAGGAGGGGGCCGTGGTCCTGTTGTGGTGGTTGCATTGCTCCCCTGCTCCCAGCCTGTGGGGAAGGGGGTGGGTTCTCCTCTCACCATCACAGAGGTGGATTTGGCCCTGCAGTTCCTAGGAAACAAGCCCTCTCCCCCTCTGAAACTCATGGTGGGGGTTTTTTCAATTTTAAGTGTACGGTGAGGAAGCCAAGTTCCATGGCCATTATTACAGAGTTAATAACCCTTTGGAGACTGCAGACATGTGTTATATCCATCTTCCCGAGCAGTCACTTGGCTCACCGCCTGGAAAATGCCAGCGTGGGAAGGGTTAACTTGGCCACTGCTCAGCCTTCTCCCTTCTCTCCAGCCACCCTTCTCCAAACCCTTCCTGTCCTGGTCCTCTCCCCGACCTCACAGCGCTGCTCTCTCTCCTGCCGGGACGCTCCGATGCTTTTCCTGCTCCTCCCCTTTTTGCAGCCTTTGGGAACCGGGAATTCCCTCCCCTCCGGAGGCTGCAGAGCTTGGCCAGGCACGGACCTGGCAGGTGCTGCTGTTACCTGTGCAAAGGACCCCCAAACAAAGAAGCCGGAGACGGTTTAGTGACAAGTAGGGACCAACAAAAGCTTTTGTAACTTCAAACCATCAACCAAATAAATACAAGTAGTTTCAGAGGTGCCGACAGTGGTTTTCTTCCTGACTGGCTTTACACACTGAGCCAGAGGTTCAAGTAAAGCTCTTCTCTGGGTGGAGGATGTTTCAGGCTGTGCTGTTTCGTGTTGGACTCACTTCTTACAGGTGGTCTCAACGATTTTTAAGGTCTTTTTCAGCCTAAACGATTCTAAGTGGAGTCACCAGCGTCTTGTACTGTTCATGCAGCCCTCAGCAGAGGCACTTAGGAGGTTTCTCCTTACAGCAGCCTGAATTCTCCCAAGCCTGCAAGGGAAAAACCCCCTCTGGGGCACCTCTCTCAAAATGGACAGTCTGTTCATGAGCTCCTGGGAACAGAAGAGCAGAAAGACAAGTGACAGTGACCCTGGAGGTGTCCAGGGACAGAGCTGAGCCACCAGCACCTGTGTCCTCAGGGGAGCACGCAGCCTGCTCAGTTCAGCTCAGACCATGGCAGGAGAGCTGTCCTTGTCTTTCTCCTGGCAGGGAACTTTATCCACAGGTTGACAGAGGGTCCCTTTTGTCACTGGGAATTTGCTTTGGCTGAGCTGTGTCTCTCTCACAGTGAGTGCATCACATGAAGTTTTCCCTGAAGATCTTCCCTACAAACACTTCTCCCCCACCTATCTCCAGGGAGCTCCCAGCTTCACCCAGCTGCATTAGGGAAAAACACCCTGTTTCCATAGAATACTGAGAATTCAGAGGAAAAACATTCCTGTGGGATTGGGGCTGAGGAATGGACTCCTGAAATTCCAGGTTGCTTCACGTCTGGCTCCATTCCCACCCTTGTGCCACTGCTGTCTGTGCAAAACCTCCCAGGGTAACTTCAGTGCAGATTTGGAGGGATCAGTTTGCAATAGTGTCAGGACCAGAAAATATCTGCACACAGGGCACAGTGGGTGAGAAAAGTCAGGAATATAAACGAACATTCTCCCAGCTGAGCAACACACCTGAGGGTGCTGGGAGAATCCGCTCCCTCAGGGCAGGCAGCACTTAGTGTAGAGAAATCAGAAATGTAAGTGCACCACCACCTGCAGCCACCCATGCTGGGATTTTCAGCCACAGACGGGACTAGCCCCGGTCAGTTTGGGATCGGGAGGCACAGATAGCCATCGGCCAGGCCACAATGGGCTCCACGTCACTCCCCAGGCATGCAGGGACAAATGGACAAAGCAAAGAGCTGCCGTTGTTTGACCCCAAAGTTCAGCCAGGCTTTTTATGGAGTCCAGCCTTGCCACCTCTGACGATGTTATCAGGAAACTGGGAATAGCTGGCACTTTTTTTTTTTGTTATGATTTATGGTTTGTTTGGGTTTTTCCTCTCCGGACCTTGGCTCCTGCAATCATGAGATTGATTTCTCATTTAACTCCATGTTTGACCCCCTGACAGGCTGGGAAAGTGAGCTAGGAGAAGCCTAGAGGGTTTTTGCCCAGGAACAAATGAAAAGTTCTCAACCATGGGATTGTTTAAGTTAATCCTTTCTCCAAAATGACGCTATTGTTTCTTTGTGTGTGTGTGTGTGTGTGTGTGTGTGTGGAGACAATCTCTGAATGCTTGGAGCTGACAATGGCAAAGCCCTTCCTGCAGGTGCCACCTCCCTGGCAGAGGCAATATCCCACATCTGGTGTTCCCCATGTCCTCTCAGTCATCTCCCTTTGTACCCAACACCTGCCTTGGATGAGGATCATTCCCCCCAAACCCAATATTTCATATAAGGCTCCTCCTTCTCTGTGCATGCCTTGCAGCAGGACACAAGGAGTCAGAGGGGGGGATTTGTAAGGCAAGAAGGTGGTGCCTGCCTTGGAAGAGGTGATGCCAAGGCACTTCATCCCTCTGCATGGATGGCTACTGGAGCCTGGACCAGGTGGTCCAGTGCAACTGCACAGACCTAAAGTGGCTGCTCTCCACCATGAAAGTGCTAATAAGGGAAAATGCCGACTGAAAACACTCTTAATAATGTTTTCCTATTTCTTTAACTCCTCTCCGTTGGGCATTCTCTCCTCCCTTCACAGCGTCCTGGCCAATTACACTTGCAAAACAAACAGAAAACTCAATATCCCTGGGAGCAGGGATTGCAGGGTCAGGGGCCCCGTCAGGTGCTGCAGTGGGGGCTCCAAGGTGGGAAATGCCACAGGAGCAGCTCTCCTGCAGCCAGCAAGGCCCTTTCCCATCCCTGGAGAGGGGGGCCCCCAGCCAGGCACTGAGTGTGGGGACAAGCCAAGGTGGGAAGGGCTGTCCTCCAGGCACAGGCACTGCTGGATGGTGGCACAGAGCTGGGGAAAGGCTGTGCCCCCAAGCCAAGCCCCTCTGGCCCCCCAGCCTGGGTCTGTAAAACACCCCTTTTTCTCCTGTGGAAGTGAAACAGCCCCAAGCCTGTGTGCTCAGGTGATCATGGCTCTGCACTTTCGCTGTTCAACCCTTCTTTTGTGTCATATTCAAGCTGCTCCCAAAGCTGTCCTCAAAGATTTGTCAAACCATTTGAACTTTTACAGAAATCATCAATCAAACCCCACCTTTTCTCCATGTGTAGTGATAGGACCAACACTATTCAGAGCTATTTTCCCCACAGGACCAATCCTTTACTCAAGTTTATGCTGATTTTCCTGGTTGCTCCCATTCTGGATGCAGAGCTGTGCAGAAGCATTACCACAATGCCACTGACAGAAGCTGTGCAGAGCTCACAGCACAAAATCTCTCACTGCTTTTAAAAATTCACAACACAGTTTTGCCAGCTTTCTCTTTTTCCTCCTCCTTCTCTTGGGGCTACTCTGCAGTTCCCCCCTTTCTGAGTCAGTCAGTCTTTACATTCCCTCCCCATCACCCCCAGCTGAGTCAGTAAATTCCCCATTGGTGTCCCAGAAGCCTTTACTATGAGCTCCACAGCCTGGAGACACAAACTGGGATATTTGGTTGTAGGATCACAAAATCGTAGAATGGTTTGGGTTGGAAGAGACCTTGAGGATCATCTTGTTCCAGTGCCCTGCCATGGGCAGTGATGCCCCCCACTAAATCAGGTAGCTCAGGGCCCCATCAAACCTGGCTTTGGGCAACAGATGTTGTCTGTCTGTGTTAGTTGTCTGGCCTGGGGGCCACTAGGGGCACCTATTTGGGAAAACAGCCCCACTTTTGGGGCTCTTGGGCTGCCCTGAAGCAGCAAAAGCATATTTGTTCTCAGGGGATAAAGGAGCAGGGTGGGCAGGATGTGCTGTGACCATATTCTGCACTTTGGCAGATGCTGCTGACCTCACACTCCTCTAAGAGATGGCAAGGGCTGCCTTTTCCTCCACAGCCAGAAAGGAAACCCCACTGCCCACATCAGCACAGTGCTCAGTCACTAACATGAGGGTCAGTGAGAGGTCTGGAGGGAGCAACATGCCTGGAGTCTGAAACACATCCTACTCCGAATCAGCAACAGCCACCAATACCTCATCCCAGTCCATTTGGGGCCAATGGTGACATTTTTTACAAGGTCATACAGTGAAACAGAAATAGAATTGAGATGCTCCTCTGCTGCTGGATCCTCTCTCCCAACAGAGCTGGCAATTGACTTTGGCTTGGCTGCAAGTGCTTGTTCATAACAGCAAAACATCAGTGTCACTCTAGGATTGTCAAAACCACCGTCTGTCAGGAATTCTGGGCTGGACACACAGGAAGGGAGGGCAGACGTGTGTCAGCAAACCTGCTGGCAGGGAGGGTCCCCACCAACCCCATCTGTGAGCTGGGATGGAGGGCACTGTGCTGACAGCTGGGCACCAGCCCATGGAAACCCTGCAGACAACCCCAAAGCTTCAACCTGCAGGGACAGGCAAGTCAAATCCAGCTGTCTCCTGGCTCTGAGCGAGAATCCCCGGGAAGAGCTGGGGCCAGCTGGGAACCACAGAGGTTGTCACCCAGAGCCCACAGCATCCAAACACCTCCTGTCCATCCACAGCCATGGAGAGAGCTCACGCTCTGCTGTCAAAGCAAACCAAAGCCCAGCTCTCCTGGTAGAGCACAGCCTGACCACAAGGGTTGTGCCAAATGGGATTAAAGCAGCTTGTTGGGACCAACGGGTCCTGCTGACACTCGTGGGGAGCATGGACCTCATGTTTGTGGTGGAGAGCCTGTCTCCTGAGGAGGTATGGCACATTCAGAATGGTACCATTGGAATGCCAGTGTAACCCTCGTTATTCCGAGAGATTTATCATCCTTATTTGCATTACAGACATTAAGGATCTAGATGAGAAAAGGACTTCACTTACCACCAGCCATTAACCCTGTGGCTTGAAAAATATCTAGGTTAAAGAGACAGGATGAGAAATCACAGGTAGTAAAGCAGTGTCAGAGCAGATTTAACATCCTTTCTTCTGCAGCCCTACCCCAGATCCACCAGGTACAGCTCTGGTACCAGGAGGGAAAGCAGGACAGTGCTGCACCTACAGGGAAAGGGCCAGTGGTGACAACCAGGCAGATGCCAGCCCTTGGGACACCAGCACCCTGGGTCTCTGGACTGGCACAAAACTCAATCTCAAACAAATTCAAGTGTTTGGGTTTTTTTGTTTTTTTCCCCGACCGCTGTTCCACAGTCAGAGACCGATCAAGTGGAAATACCAGCTGCGCGATTTTCTGCACCACAATACTCAACGGAATCTATTTTCGGGGGCAAAAAGAGACGGACAGCGAGGCTCCCGCAGCCGCGTCCCGACGGGAGCCGTGTCCTGCTATTGCCACCTCGCGGGGCCTCGCAGCAATGCCCCGGTCACCGGCGGGGCGCGGGCACGGAGGGACTCGCAGCGCTCTCGCCGCAGGGTCCAGCCCCGCTGGGCTCTCCAAAGGCGGCTGCAGCCAGAACCAGAGGGAAGCAATTCCCCAGGTCACCTAATGTGCACGCCCTGCAGAACAGTCAGGGTTATAGAACAGTCTTACCCTGAGGCCAAAGGGGACGTGGCTACAGAGTCCTGTTCTCTGCTTAAGTGCCATCCTTGCAGGACCCAGAGGGATAAAAAAAGCTGCAAACACACAGTCGCTACCTGGCCTTGCTGCCCTTGCAATGGGGAAATGTAGGAGACATTCTTTGGTTGCTGAATAATTCCTCCTTTAAATCAGCAAAGGAACTAGGTAGGATTTGCATGGCCTGATAAGATTTAGCACAACCTGGTAAGATTTAGCTCCTGCTTCCCACAGATTCTTATAAAATCCTAGGACTTCTCCCATTCCGTCTAGAGCCCATAACAACTGAGACACCCACAGATGCAGTAGGAAGGCCTTTTAGCAGCTTTCTCCTCCTCTTTGTTGTAGAAAGCAAACACACAAATCTTCTAGGGGCTCTTCTGGGACTCCTGGGATTTCCAGTCAGCCAGGGAAAGCACAAAACCAGCTCCGAGGTCCAAGGGGGAGTCCAGCTCACCCAGCAACTGGAGGCGGTGTGGTCGTTGCCACAGCCGCAGGTCTGCTGGGCTCTGCTTGTGGCCCAGCCCCAGCCCAGGACCTCCCTGTCCCCTCACTCAGACTGGGAACTTTGTAAAGGAGCTTTTCCCAGATCCTCCTGCTTCGCTCCTGCCCTGGGAACTCTGGCTGGGCTCAGCCCGAAGCTGCTGGTGCTCAAGGAACAGGAGTTGTCCTGGCTGCAAAGTTCATCTCTGAGTCCAGGCAACGCTGGCGGCTGCTGCTCAGAATGCTGATCCCTGGGATGCAGAACTACTGTCTTTTTCTTCCTCCTTCTCTTGGGACTTGCTCCTGCTAATATTGTTCCTGCTCTGCTTTGTGATTCTTGGTGATGTCAGTTCTGTGTTTAAGCTGCTGCTGTGCTGTCCCAGCCATTTTTGCTCCCGCTTTTCCCTCTGCTCCCTTCTCTCCCCTGGCTCAGCAGCCCTCTCCTGCTGCAGCCACATGCTGAGGCAGTTGTGACAACCACGGCTCCTATTTCACCTCCTCCTGGTAAATTTGGCCTTGGACTGTGGGCTTTAGCATCAGTAGCCCAGGCATTGCTCAGATCCTGAGCAGGCAGGGGACAGGACGCAGAGTGCTGGCTGGAAGTGAGGGTTTTTCCTTTAAAAGGGATTCTGCTTTCCCAGGAATGTCTTTCAAAGGATACATGCCCAGCTTGGGAAGAGGGCAGAGCTGTGCTCAGGCGAGTGTCCTGCGAACAGAAATACTCATTTTCCAGGGAGGATTTTGCTCTGGGCTAAAGGAAGAGGAAACCCTAGGGCTGTGCCCGGCTCCTGATGGCTGGAGAATGCAGTGCCATGTCCTTGTTGGACCTGGTCACATGAGATCTGGGTCTAATTCTCACCGGTATCATGGGAAAAACTCCTGCGAATTTCAGTGGAAAATTAATCACTTATTTCCCTGCTCAACTTAAACTGCTTTTAGACCAGCTTCTTTTGTAGTAGGAAAAATACGGACTTCTCACCACCTGAAACAACTGCCTGGGATGTGTTTCTTCCCACCCGGCTCAAAAAAGAGCTCCATGGCTACAAGGCCATGCTTCTTGCACTTCAAAGTCACTGTGGAGAGGGTTTATACTTGTTATTCCACTTAATGTTTCTGACTTTGAAATGATTATGGGGTCTCCTCTGAATGCTTTATGGGGCAACAAAACTCAGAAGAATAGGGCTCATTCCAGCTGAGTAAATAGAAGCTATTTTCATAAATCTTCAGACTATTGGAACATCAACAGCATTATCCTGTGTGGGTTGTTATGACCTTGTGTTTGCAGATTTGTGTGTTAAAGCTCAGGCTTGTGCTTTCAGCCTTGTCTTCTATTATGGCAGAAACTTCAGGTAGCCCCAGACAGGGTTCTCCAGTCCAATAACCTCTCAGAGCCCCACTTGAAGCTCTCTGTAGCCAGCCTGGAGGGAGCTAACACTGCTTTGATCACCTCCTTTTGCTTGGAGGGAGCCCATCAAACTGCTGGGGAACCAGGAACAATCATTCCCAGTGATTTTGAGTGAAATCTGCTCCTAGGTACGTGCGTGGCTCGTGCTGCTCCACACCAAAGGTTCCCAGCCTGGCAGCCCTGGACCTGCTCTGGAGCTCCCACACCTGGGCTGCATCCGTGTGCTCAGCACGGGCTATCACTCCTCCTGATCTGCTGCTCTTCAAACCCACAGCTGGGGGAAGTGCCTGTGGAGATGGTGTTTTGCTTCCAAATTCAGCAACTTTTTTTTTTTTAATTCTTCACAGTTTGCAAGTTGTTTGTAGCCAAAACTCACATAGCCCTGCTCGGTTTGTTTTCCATCTACTTTATTCTTACTCATAAGCTTACAAAAAAATTCAGCTAATAAAACCAAAGTGTTCTGCTACAGTTCATTATTTGGGCTGGAAACACCTTCCCTTCTGTTTGATCGCCCATGGGAAGAGATGGTAAGTCAGAACCTCTGCAATCTTCCCAACCAGGGAGGCAGAAATGGAAAGAAGAAATACAGAGCAGTTTCGCAGTTGATACAAATGAGCACAGCTCCCTTGTTTTCTGTAGAGCTTTCCTGCTTTTGCCAGCTGAAGATCCACGTCTGAGCTGTCTCACAGGTGCTTGTGATGAGCCACTGATAATCCCACAACAACCTGAAGGGCAGGAGCACCCCAGTCCTAACACACAGAACCCTAATGTGCACCTCAAAACCCAGCTGGGTAGAGATACAAATAGGTGGAACATTCCTGGTGTACTCAGGAGCACCTTAAAGCTTTAATCAAAACATAAACCTTGAATAATACAAAGGATGGGTGATGCCTCCATTAATTTTGCATCCTCTTCATTTGTTCATTGTTCAGAAAAACACAAGTTCATTTACAGACATTGCTGTTAGGTCTTGTGAAGGTTGTGGGTCATCCAGCTTTTTCCAGGCAATGGAAAAACTTGGAAGAGTAAGGAATTATTTCCTGAACAAATGGTACTCCCATTGAAAGGCTTGGAGGGAATGGAAAGCAGAGAGGAGAACACTGCAAGGCAGAGGAAACAAGGAAATCCTTACCTAGACATCTGTTTTTAAAAAATATTTATTTGTAGTGTGTATTTCAACTGACCAAAGTCAGTGGTGTTAAGAACAAAAAGGATCATTATACCAAATAACATGAATTGACAGAATGAGTTCTGTGGAGTAAAGGAGATCTGTAAACCCAATCCAGAGCAGGCTGGTAAATCTAATTATGACACAAGTACAGAGGAAGTTGAGTACACATGGACAGGAATACCTGAACTAAATCCAGAGAAATTAAATGGAAGAGTTTCCCCTGAGTCTTATGGACTAAGATTTGATTTTCAGTCTATAGCTCTATCAGAAATAAATTGGCACAGTCGAAGTGACACAGCAAAGACAGGTGCACTGTGTCAACTCACTGAACCAGCACACACTCTGTGAAATGGTAAAAGGAAAATGTTAGAGTCTGTTTGTGCTCCCATACACACCTACAGTAGTTCTGCACTTGCACTTTGAGACTCATAGAACAAGATTATAAAAATGTTGAAACTTCATTGCATTGCATTGAATAGACTGAAAATCTTGAAGCACCATGACATAAATTTCTTTAGCAGAAATTGTGCCCCCATGACCTCAGCTTCTGGTTTCTGAGTTTCCATCAGTAAAAGGGGGAAATTAAATGCACAAAACTCTAGGAGTGACCAATCTGATGTTAACAGGGGACATTCTGACAGCCCATTCCCACTTCTTTCTGTGCTGTGGGTATTTATTACATTCAGAATTTTTAGGTCCAATCCCCTTGGTTGCCCATGACAGTAATCCCTGGAAAGGGCCCTCCATGGCCTGCCTGCCTTCCACTTCCTCCCACTGCAATGTTATTTGTCTGTTTACAGTGCCCAGACCTAATCTTCACCCTCAGGATGTTACTTTCTTCCCTATTCTTCTGTACCTACCCCAAATTTGCCTCAAAGCTTTATATCTGAGTGTATTTATCTACCTTTTGTTCTTCCCTTAAGATCTCAGTTTCACATCAGCTTAGAACAACAGTTCTTGCAATTAGGTTGGATAACTGCAATCCAAAATATTTCCTAGGCAGGACTCCAACAGAGTTAATTGGCTTCAGTGGGAGACTTGTCCTGAGTAGGAAAGGCAAGTTTTGGCCTCAAGGAGACTATAAATTCCAGTTTAAAAATCAGTAGTTGTTCAGAGGCTCATTCCTGTGACAACATCATTCTTTGTGCTTCCTTTCCTAAACTCCTTTCCTAGTCATAGGAGGAAAGCTTCTGGCACCAAAATCAAATGATAATACCCTGGCCACCTCCCAAAATCCTGTTACATCTCGAAGAAAGCACCGTTGTCTCTCCCAAGGGAGTGTAAATCCTCCAAGACACTGGATTTCCACGTTTTGTTAGGAAAGTGTTTTTCACACAGGCAATAAACGAGCCCGATAAGAACTGCGCCCCTGCCAAACTCTCCAGTTGCTTTACATGTTGCCATCAGTGCTTACACTCCCCATACTCCCCCCCCTGCTGTATTTAAGGTGTTCTCCTCATCCATGCAGGAAGGGCACTGGTGGCCAAAGGCTGCTGAGGGGGTTCTTCCCACTCAGCCCAAGTGGCACCACTGAACTACAAGCACTGGGACAGGGGTCCTTTTCCACCACCCCGTATCTGCCTTCCTTCTCAGAAACTGTAGGCCATGCTCCTTCCTCAGTGTAATTCCCTTGGTGGTAAAACATGCACATTTGGGTCCAAAATGGTCCAAAATACAAGTAAAAAATCAGACACTGTAAAAAAAACACTCTGTAACAAAGCCCTCGTACAGCTTCTCATAACTGCATGAAAGCCACCTCTTTCTTCATATCTGAGATCCCAAACATTTCCCATTCTTCCAGTGTTTCAGTCACTGAATTGCATCCCACTTGCCAAGAAAATCTTGGGAAAACAAGTCAGTCCTGTAATGCTTCCCGTAGGTCACCAATTCCTGCTGGAGCAGCCGGAGGGGAACAGAGCCGTTCTGAACTGAATGCTCTGCACTCAGGCTGCTCTAGGAGTGGTCCCCTGGCCTCTATCAAGCTACTGGATTCAGCTCCCCAGATGATCTCAGCTACTGTAGAACCACATGCAGAGCCTCTCGCCTCCCAAACTTATGACACAAATCCTTTATGACCCTGTGAGCTAATGCAGAGGGAAATGGGACTGGCACCGCCCTGTTTACAAGGCCTGGGCTCTCCATGGAGAGCCCCAGGACTGAAAATGCTGCTGCAGCCGCACTTGTGTTAGAACAGAAGTGCAAATTTAGGATAGAGGCACTTTGGGTAAGAGGGGCTGTTGCTCACTGGTTACAGCCTGAAGAACAGTGTGTGGCTGAAGTCACACCCATCCATGGTGGGGTCTAGCTGATGCGATTCCCCATTTTATAAACGAGTAGAGATGGAAATACAGATTCTGGTATCAAATGAACCCACAGCAGTGACAGTGTGACATTCCGTGCCAGTCCCGTGCTCCTCAGTGAACACTCCAGAACCACAAATCAGCCTTGGTGGCCTCGCTCCGGAGAAGGCAGCACCCAAAGCTGGGAGACAAGGTCACAAGAAGGGAATGGATGAGATTTGGTTTAAACTTTCTGGTCTGAAGATGAGCGAGGAGCAGAGGGTGTTTGGCAGTTTTGAAGACATAAGTGCACAAGAACCTGTGAAAAGACCCAATTTCCATTTCCCCTCTTCTCTCTCCACTGCACCTTCTGTTCTAACACTGGGCCAAAATGCCTGAAAGATATTAAAGAAACCTAGAGCTCAGAGGAGAATTGGGGCTGAGTTTTGCTGTTTTAACAGTGACTTCCCTGACACAATATTTCAGCTATCTATCACTTCAGAGAAAGATTATATTTCTACACTGAAGCCAACCCTTCACAGAAAAGTAATTTGAATTCCTCCATGTTCTCTTCCTCTGGCCTCCAGGAAATGAAATATAACTCAGAAAAATACCCATTTTGATGAGGCTTTAAACTGAAAAGTAAAGATAAAATGCCAGTCACTGTTCAGCACTGTCAAATTTTTCCCACATTGAGTAATTTTGGCTCCTAATGGAGTTCACACTACCTACCTACCACAAAACATCTGTGATTTAAATTGTTTGATGAAACACATATCAGATTGAAAAACAACGTTAGAATCAACGGGACACTAAATTACTTGACTCTCTTGAGCTTTGCCCTTTTGGAGCACTGTCAGTCAGCAAGTCCAAACATCTTTCCACACACTCCGCAACGATTCCGAAAGTGGGTCATTAACACATTTTGTCATGTTATGCAATTTCTCCCTCCCCTCTAAACTGGGCCCTTTTCCAGGTCCAGTAGCCAACAATAAATCAATCACAGTCTCTCACAAGCCTTTAGACTTAAATCCTGTCCTGTAGGTTGGGCTAAAACCAGAGCAGGAATCACCACAGGAGGTGAGGCAGGACAGGGCTAGTGGTGACTGCTGCTTAGGAGGTGTTTGCTTGACCCACTGCTGTTCTTGTTGCTGCTCTTTGTGGACTCCTCTTCAGTGTCTGTAACAGAATCTTCCTCCTCTTCATCACTCCGATCATCTTTCAAGTCCTAGGGAGAAGAGAGCACTGTGAACATATTCTACTGACCCCCAGAAACACACCCTGCCCCCAAAATGGAGGCTGACATCCGAGGGGAGATCAATTAACAATGCTTTAATTTTGCAGAACCAAATGCTCTTTAGACAAAACTGCTTCCATGATCTCGGCCGAGCCACTTGACCTCTTCTTACTCATTTCTGCTTTTCCCTGTAAAGTGTGACTATTAATCCCTGGGTGCTGTGAGATTAATTAACAGCTGCGAAGTGTGGGGAAGATGAAAAGAATACTGTTTAAAAGCAAAATATGATGAATTCACTCACCCAAACACAGGAGCTGAGAGGCTGCTTGCTTCTGACAGGTGTAAACTAAACAGTGATGAGTTGTGCCAGCATCTCCTGGCACCAACTTTGCTCAAAGACACTTGCTGACCCTAAAGTGCTCTTTCCTGCTTGGTGGTGTACACAGCACGTCAACACTGGCACAGGGGAGGCTGTGTCTGTGCAGCTGCTGTGCATCCTGGGTTTATCACCCTGCTAAGGGAACTGCCAGGGAGGAGGGTGGCTGCTCCATGGGCCGGGATGGAAGGGGTCAGCGAGGCAGTCTGCCCTCAGGAAAATCCCTCCCCAGGTCCATAGGGACAGCTCCCAGCATTTGGCAATCATGCTTTATCCCAGACAGTTGAAAATGGAAACAGTGAATGTTTTCACCACGCAGAGAAAAGTCATCACATCTACCCAGTGTTTCAGGGAGAGGTGAGCCCACGCTGTGCTGTTTGTCACGGCACATAAAATACACCATTAGTCTCCTATTTCTCAACTCCTGCCATAACCCAAGGCCCTACAATGTGTACAGGAGTTTGTTTCAAACAATCGAGGCCTCAGCACTAAACCCAAACACTCCTGTTTTCCCTTCAGTCCAACAAGCTCACAAGAGCAGCACTTGTCTGGAAGACTTTCCACATCAGTGGGTGACCCGCTCCACCGACTCAGGGCACGATGCTCTAGTTAGAGATGTACATCCAGAAAATACTTCCTTCTTCCTAATTCCTGACAACAGGCACCACTTTTTGTGTCTTTTTTTACTACTCTGACAGAGCTCTGCCTCCCCAGCCATGTGCTGCAGCTGGCAGGAATGTCAGTCCAGACAATCCCCTGCCTGCACAGCCACACTGGGACCGCTCTGTTGTGGATAAATCTGCTCTCATGTCATCCATCCGCACCTCAGCTACACGGGCACAGGCTGCTTGTTCTCCCTGGGATGTGCCAAGGTCAGAGCAGTGATGCAGGGAGGAGAAACCGGGTTGTTCCTGCTCCTCCTGTATCTGCTCTTGGAATGAAGTAACAATTCCACTTCCTTAGCGTGCTGCAATGAGGTCTTTCTTAAGCACCGAATTCATACAGAGAAAATAAGTAACAGCCCAGTAATAACTCATCCAATTGCAATCTCATATCCTTTTATTTATTACACTCCTAGTAAAAGGTATAGGGCTAGAAAGCAAATTAAAGCCTGAGCTCTGGCTCATCACAAACTATAAACTTCCTGGAGATTTTCTTTTGCTTTTCCCTAACAACTTACAAAGGGTATCAAAACAAACAAATCTTACTGTAAATACTGTAAAATAAACTTGGCATGCCATCAGTTAGAGAAAAGGCAAGACAGCCTTTCCCACACAATTTATGAGGTTCTGGCTCTTTCAGATCACCTCACTCCCTCCCGGTATTTTTGCCATTTGTGTTTGCAGTAAAAGACAAATGCTGAGGGGGTGGGGGGAAGATTGTTGCTTTTCTGCCACCAGAAATGTTTCAGAAAGAAAAGCAAACTAATCCTAAGCTGTGCCTGCTGCCAAACCCACTGCACTCCCTGGAAGTGCTCTGGTCTCCCTGAGGCTGCACTGTGGGCAGGGGCAGGGAGCAGCACTTCGGGACTCATTGGCAAGAATGGCAGGGAAGTTTGTGCTATTTCATTTGGAGTCCCTCCTTGTGCTGCACACAAGTTGCTGGTGCTCAGGCATGTGCTTAAGAACAGCTGGCAAACTGTTCTGCTTGGAATGATGGCCAGTATGTGATATTGATTCCTGTTTCCTATAGGAACAAGCTGGCATTTCCAGCATGGAACTGGAAACTCGCAGTTGGCTTCCCAGTTTTAATGCTGTCAAGCTGGATGCTCTGATTAAAGGCACTGTATATAGTAATTAAAAAACATGTCGTGTTTTTTCCAGCCCACTGTAAATCCCTGCCTTTGAGAGAACATCTTACAGATTTCAAAGCAGCAGAATTAAATTTCTTCATATTCTGAAGTAATACTGCAAATTTTCTTAATTGTGGAAGAGAATGTTACTTCTGAAATCCAGATATTAATCAAGAAAAAAATGCTGCTAAATTACACCTAATTTTTATTACATTTTGTGATAATAAACTTGCTTCCTGACCAAGTGCCTCTACAAATTCCTGCTTTAGGAGAGTCTGGCCATTTTTGTCTGGCTTGTTTAAGTGACAGAACTTGAAATAGCAATAGCTTCATCTGTAACTGGAAATCCAAACAAACCTGTCTTTGCAAACTGTTTAACAGACCATTATAAATATATTAAGACATCCTAAGTGAAGTTTGTGCCTCTTAACTTTGACCTTCTAATAATAACAAAAATTGTAACATTTCTAGGATTTTTCCTGCTTTAATACCAAGATGTTTTCTCTGAGCCCTTCACATCATATATTATACTCATGTTTTCCAACTCAAAGGCTCTGCTCTGCCTGTCCCTGAGCAGCAGCAGATGAATATACTATCAGGAACACAAGAGCTGGCAAACTGTAAATACCACAGCTGAGGCCATCATTAATACTCAGTGCTTTAGTTTAATGGCATCAACTGCATTTATTATACTTCAGCTGGTTTTGGGTAACAGACAAAATGGATGTGTACGTTTTCTGTTCTGGATGACTAACCAATTTAATCTTTCTAAATGGATGAATGGTTTCAAGGTTTATGAGAAGCAACACTAATGCTATAAAGTCTGCAAAAGAGCCATTTGTAGTTAAGCCAAAGCTGCAAACTTTTATAATCTTTTTTCCTTTTGTTTAACCCTTCCACCTGCTGCTCAGTCTGCCTCTTTTAGTTAAATGAACCGTATTTGTTAAGGTAGTTTTGGCTTCTTGCATTTCACTGCTGTTAGAACATGTATCATTGAACTCCTTAGCACTACATGAACAGTAAAGGACCGTCCAAGCGACTTCACCATGGCAAAGAGTTGTTGAAGTTGAGAGATGAACAAAATTCATGGGCCACCTCCCAGCCTCTTGTAAGCAGAAAAATACTGTTCAAATCTCCATCTAAAGTAACAGAGAATTCACTCCTAATTATCCAAGTTTGTCTCTCAATAAAGCACTCAGAGATCACTTCCCTCTTGACGTGCCGCTGGCCCTGCACCCTGCTAGAGCTGGGGAGAGCAGCAGAGGGACACGGCTGATGGAGGCGTTGGTTCCTGTCCCTGGGCTGGTGACACCACGGGAACCTCCCTGCTGAAGTGGGGCTGGGCAGACACCATCCCTCCCTCCTGCCCCCCTTTTCTGGGAACGTGGCACCTTTGTCTGAGGTCACACCGCAGCCAGGGCTCCGCATCTGCCACGGCAGGGGAAAGCGTAAGAGCAGAGGGAAAGACAGTGCCAGGCAGTATTAAAAAGACAAAAATATATTGTAGCAACATGGATTGATCCTACAAACAGGGAGGAAAGGTTAGCAGCGTGCCTCTGCTTTCTGAGAAGGGGAAGAGCCCCTGCTAGCAGGTGTCAGTTCCCTGTGAGGGTGGGGAGTGGCATGGGTGCCCCGAGCAGCTGTGGATGGGTCCCTGCAGTGCCCAAGGCCAGGCTGGACAGGGCTTGGAGCACCCTGGGGCAGTGCAAGGTGTCCCTGCCATGGCAGGGCTGGGATGGGCACTAAGGGCCTTTCCAACACAAACCATTCCATGATTCCAACTGTGAGTGGTGGGAGATGGTCCAGGCCTAACTCACCTGGCGGGATCAACACTGACTCCAGGCTTCTCAGCAGCATAAGAATTTCAATTTGGCCCCTGACTAGACAAGATTCAAACCAATTAATTTTTTGGGCTAAGCATGGTTTACACCCATACAATTAACTGGATTTCTCCTACTAAGTACTGATACATCAAAACAATTCAGAGCTGACTCCAGAATTTTGTTTTCTGATCTGGTTCAATTTAGATTTTTGGACTTTTAAGCACTTATTCTTAACATTTAGTTGGAATTTTCTGACTCTTAAAAGTACCTTGTATTAAAATCATAACCTTATACCTTTATTCCACCTTAAAAATATTTTCATTTCAACATCCACAAACACATTGACTAGATCTTGATTTTTCAATGTAAAGACAGTAAATTCCACAGCACCTGCACATATGGAAACAGCTTGAAGTACTAAGATGAAAGCTGTTAGTCAGGTCAGCAACCGCTGCCTCAAATAAAAGAGATAATAAACAAGAGGGATTATAAAAAGTCAGTCCAAATAGATAGAAGGGGGTACTTTTCTAACAAATAATACTATAAAGTTGATGAATCTCTGAGTTCAACATGTTGAATTCAATATCAATAATTCAACTCAGCTGACATATGACTTAATAAGTCTTTACTTTCCTATTGAGACTAAGCAGTACACATTTGGATTCAAGCAAACTCTTCTGTATTTCCAGCCTGGAAGATTTTATTGGAAAGTATATTTCCCTTTTCATCTTATACACTCTAGGCAACATAGAAAATGTTTATCTTCCGTGGAAGATACACAGTTGGACTCTGCTTTCTGCAATTTTTAAATGAAGATGCAGACTTTCTAAGTTAATTGTATTGGACATCTTGTGGCAAAAAGTCTTCCTGTTTAATCTATCTCTTCTAGGTAATACCCATTCCCCAAGCCTTCCACTGAGAGTTTTCAGAGGGAACTCAAAGAAGACTTGTAAAAATCAAATTAAAAATTCCACTAATTCCACAACTATTAAAAGAATAGCATTATAAAACTAGATGTTGCTACTAGAAGACGTCCCTGATTTTGACTGACGGGATAAACTTAAGCCCAAGAAAACCTCAGTGGCAGTGTCACTCAGCACAGCGCCCCTGGAGCTGGGGCTGGAATGCCCCAAGTGTTGTGAAGAACTCAGGCATTGTTTACAGCTAATCAGGTTCTCTGTGGTTCCAGCAGAGTCTGCTAGCTGAGTTATTGCAACGCTCCGCCTGAACCTCGCGCTGCGGTGTACGCGGCTTTACGGTAATGTCAAAAGCCCAGGAGGTACCGAGTGAGTCATAATGTCCCACTGCTTTTTGAATTATTCCAATTTTAAATCCACAGCTGGCAAAGAAACAAAGAACAATGTAATAGGCATTTGATGCTGTTCTCTATAGTGAACTTTTTTTTACCCTAGGACAGAACTCGCTTTAAGCCAAGGAGGTTCAGTGGTATGAACTTTTATCAGAACATGCACTTTTACTCCTTAGAAATGCTGTTTTGGCTACAAAACAGCTGATCAGACACTCGTGCTGTTCTCAGTGAGGTATGATACTGCACTCAATTAATGTTTTGAAACAACACAGCTGCTGAAGAGTATTCCTGCAGCAGCCTTGCAGCACTGTGCACTGAGACCGTAATGCCCAGTATGTGACAGGCACTTCTGGCCAGCAGGGACATTTCCCTACACCCTCAGAGACCATTCCATTCCTGTTGTGACGCATCTAAACTTTCTATCCACACTTAAACATCAATCTCATTTTCAATCGCATACGTGACAAGTTTTTTTCTTATATTCACGTGGCAATACCTGAAATCATTTCCACACAGTCCCTGTAACCACGCTGCTATCAAGGCTGGGTATGGAATACTCGACGTAGCACCCAGTGAACAAAGTTTTATGCAGTTTCCTTACTGAGCCAAATGATACAGAGATGGGGACACCACTCTTCCTTTACTGGTTACAGAGGGGCCCTGCAAATTGTAGTAGGCACAGTCTAAGTTACACAAGATAAATCCCACCCTGGAGCTCACACCCATCCCTGCCTGCCCAGGGGAACCTGCAATGTCCTGTGCCTGATCAAAACTCGCTACAATCATGTTACAGAGCACAAACTGCTCCTTTAAAGGATTTCTTCCCTTCTTGGCATGTAATTATGATTATGGAGCACTCTTAGGTCCTTCTAGGGAAGCATTTTCTTTAAATACAAGACAGAACAACTTTCTTTCTCAGTTGATATTAACCTATCATTAACTAGCTTTATTCCAATCTTTTTTAAAATCGATTCACCAGATTGAAGTTCAGTAACTCCCTCTGAAAATATAAGAATTATTCACCTCATAACACAGTCAACCTCTGCAGAATATATTAAAAATAGTAAATGAAGGCATCAAAAGTTCTGTAAAGGCTTAGGGTTTGCTCTGTGAATTGATTTTTGGCAATTGAAAAAATTAATACATATGCACACTATTACACATATATAATTTTTATATAGATGTCTATATAAAACTAGCAAGAAATGGAACATTTCATAAGGATCCTGCTTGAAAATTAAAAGATACAAGCAGTCAAAATGAGAAGCCAGAAAATCTGTCAGCAAATGCCCTTCTGCGAACAGCAAGGTAAAGCAATTAATTTTAGAGCAAAAACTTTACCAACACTTGTCTTTCCTCTGAGTTAGGAAATCGCACATCAAAGGAACCATTTGGATAGGGGATTTACTAGAAGTGGAGTTGCCTTGTGCCAGGGAACACGCCGAGAGGGCCGGGGGTGCTTGTTTGGATCGACTGCTGGTGAAAAATGACACAATGCTCATTCCTACCAGCTGAGAGCCTGGCCCCGGCCCAGCCCTCAGGAATGGCCAGGCCAGGAAGCCTCAGCCTTGCCTGGAGCCTCGGGTTTCTATTCTTAGAGGCACTGGTCATCTGCAGCTCCTACTGAACTCGAACTCGGCGACTTTGGAAAGAGCAGGCTTTTATTGCAGCGCAGCGGAGCTGCTTATGGCTCGGTCAAGGTGAGACAGGCAAGGGGAGCGTCCACACCCCCAATTTGCTGGACTCTGGCCCAGGGACTGAGGCTGCTCCTGCACAGTCCTGTGTGTGCACAGCAGGGCTCTGGAAGGGTACTTTGCCCCCGTGTTCCCACCCCAGCATACCTTCACCACCCAACTATTACAACCAAATGCTCACCATTTCTTTCCTGCAGTTTCTCATTAGTTCACTCCTCCATGGTTAGAACAGCTTTTAACCCAGGTTTTTGAAGCTTTACCCGATTTTTATGTAATGCTCAAGTGAAAAGTGTTGTGAAATTATGGGCATTCTAAGCAGAGTTTATAAAAAAATAATTCTAAAAAATCCAGCAAAGAACATTGTTGCTGTATTGAAACCTGAGAAGTGTATTTTAGTGTGTGGTATACCATACAATCCACTAAGCATACATAACACACCTCCCTGGAAGTCACTGCTCAGCTGCTGACCCCATTCAGAATCTGGAATAAATGTAAAGATTTAAACAGAAATCTGCCTTTTAACTCCCAGTGCCAGGAAAACTGGTCGAGGCCTCAGAGATCAAAGAGTGCTCTTGGGCTGGCACAGTGGAGAACTGGTGGCTTTTCCTCTTTCACAGGCTCTGTTGGGCTGCACCCTGTGACAATATCCATGGCTGGGGGCAGTCTTGACTCCACATCCCTGGAAGGGAAGGCCTCCAGGGCTCCTCAACTTCTCTGCTCCCTGCCTGTCACTGCAAATACCAGCCAGCAAACCTCAGACTCTTCTGTGCTCCTTCTGCTGCCTCCCACTCTCCTCCCTCAGATTAATTTGGCAGCACCAAGTGAGACACGTAGCCAGGCTTTGGGTTTAAATAGATGGCTGGAGCAGAATGGGAAGTACGCAGATGAAATAAAGTCATAACAGGAAGTAATTTCCCTTTACTAGGGCACGAGCCGCCACGCTGCTGCCCTGGCTGGCTAACTCCCATCTCCAGGCTATTAAACAACCCATGTCCCCAGGGCAATCATTTTAACCAGCTGGGAAGGCTCCCAGATTGACTGGTTTTCATGTCTAAGAGGGAAAACTTTCATTTGGCCTATTTCGTTCCCCTAGTAAGCCATCCTCATGAGAAAATCTGCTATAAATATTCATCTGCTGAGAACAAACAATTCAACTTCTCCACAACCTGTTTTCCTATAAAATGGAGAAAAAGCAACCCCTACTAACCTCGATCAAGCTGTTTTATGTTTGTGCTAACCCTCCACTGAGAGAACTCAAACTCCAAACCAGAACTGGCCCTTCCCAGTCTGGAAGGGAGCAACAAAATATTCAGGAAAAGCTTTTCCACAACTTCCCTGTTCCAGTCATGAAAACATAACTCACTAAATTATCATTATCTTCTCAAATGTATTGCTGCTTTTAAAACAGCCACTTGGAATTAAGGCAAGTGCACTTCTAGGTCTGTTTTACCAGCCCCTCAAACAGCCACTGGGCAGCACAGGCCTGACAAAACACATAAGTAAAAGAAAACAAAATCTTACGTGCCACTAGGTTAGGAAAGAAACCCTGTCCTCTGTTTAACTCCTGTAGTATGGCATTTTTCTGAAGGAAATGACTTCTCACTGAATGTGCTAATTCTCATTAAATGTCAAATTGTTTGATGCAAGCAGATCAAGCATTAAAAAAAAAAAAGTAAGAAAAAATGCTGCAGTAGAAAAATGATGGCTGAGAACAGCAGAAGTATCATAACAAGCACTTCACAGCTCTCATTTCGACCCAAAATAGTATTTTCTTATAATTTTCAGTTTTCCCTACTCTGTTTTTAGTCATTCTTTGAACACCAGCTCTCACTGGTGCCTTGGGAATTTGGGCCAAATAAGGAATGAACAAACCATGGACAAGGATACGCCCAACCAGTCTTTAAAAAGCTTACCATGTACAAAATGCCAAAGGAATATTGAACATAGGATTTTAAAGAATGACAAGTCCAAAATCCTGATCTACAGCAGTGCAAGGTCTTTTCTGCTTCGGGAAGAGGAAAGAACCACAGTGAATCCAAGAAAAGTGCTGCTGACGACTCCGAAATAGCAGCAGCCATTAGTGAGCAGCTCATTGCCTTCCTTGAAGGTGGTCTGATGGTGGCAAAACAATTACAAGAGCAGGAAAACCTATTCCTGGACACATTACAGTCTGTTAGAAACCTGCCATTACCCTCCACCGATGGACTTTGCATCAGCCCTGAAGCATCTGAGACATGTGGACATCATGCCCATTTCCTACAACTTACACATATTTTTCAAGATTTAAAGCACCGTAGTCTCAAAACCTTAACTCAGTGTGTAATGGGTTTAACATATATTTTACATCTTAATTTGCCATAATAATGTGGCTATAAGCTGCTGTCATTCACTCCCTTTTTCTGACCTTGGAAATAAAATGTTTAATCTCCACGGGATTTTCCTGGCGAGATGTTTTAAATCAGTGCATATGTATATACTTCTCTATATGCTTTTTCAATTTTCCTAAAATATTCTCATATGTGCAGACATGATGACTAGACATGTTTCAGTGGTGCTTGAAACTTGATACAAGTGGGTAATTTAACCATGTAATTGAACAATATTACAGAAACACACGGAGTTTCCTAGCAACAAAAGGCCTTGGACATCAAGATGGCAGCCAGCAGCGAACACTGCAACTGCCTGACCTAACTTGAAAAGAAATTACACTGAAGAATGTCCTCCTTCCTCTCAAAGCAGAACTGGTACATGGCTACAGGTCTGACCTCGAAGGGTTTTTCTTACAGGCCTTACTCATACACAAGGTCACAAATGTCACATGAGAAAGGACATTTAGGGAACATTTCTATTTTCCAGAGGCAAGAATAATGGATTTGAAAAAAAATCTGTACCCTCAACTTTAGCCCTATGGAAAAGAAAAAGCTTCTTAATGTGAAGTAGCTGAGTACAGCTGAGCTTGTGGATGGAGAACTCCCCCTTGTCAGGGCATTGCCAGAGCAGCAAGGGAAAGGTGGCACAAACCTGTGAGCCTGGAGGCCACCAGTGCTGCTCTGTGCCACAGTGTCCCATGGCTGGGAAAACGGGACACAGAGGGACGGCAGAAGATCATCTCCCTCCTTTCCTTTTTCCTCATTTCCAGCCATCTCTCGCTGCAGTATTTGGGAGGAGGAAAAACGCAAGATTTTTAGTCCAAGTTCTTTTTTGCTGAAGCAAGTCAGCTGGCTGAGCTGTTATCCCAGGGGGCTGAGGATAAACTGTCCCCTCTCTTGGTGCAGGGGGAAGGGGACAGCTGAGATGAAGAGCTTCTCATCAGCTACTCTCAGTCAAAAGCCATCGTCCCCTCAGGGGGAAGAGGAAAGCACGGAAGAAGCCACCAACTCTCAAGGCTGCAGTGACCTCAAAATTCCAGGACCAAGGCATAGAGGGCACTGAAAAAATTCCTTACACCCTTCTATGCTCAGAGCTTCCTTCAGTTAAACAACAACAGAAGTCTCTATACCCAGTTACACCATGATTTCATTTTTCCATCTGAAGTAGCTAACTGTCGCTTCAAGAAAAATACCAAAAATTGATAAGTTTTCATTCAGAAAACAGGCAGTCCTGGGTAGAGAAACAAACCCCCTCGAACACCAGGATGATGGTCTACTGGTATTTGCCTAAAATAGCAGCAGCTATTTATGTGCAGCATGTCTATAACAAAGATGTTGGTATAAAACCGCTGCCTTGCCAACACCATTCTTTTCAACGTTGCCTTTCCAGCTCTGGAGGCACTGGCTGCTTTCACAGCCAAGTTTGCCACTGCTATGGAAAACAGGCTGCACATGCAAGCCAGCTGAAGTCATCCAGACTGAAAAGGGCCCGGGCTGCTGCTGCTACCACTGTAAAAATGTTATTTGGAAAGCGTCTTCTCAGAGCGCTGTATAAGGCATCAGAAACCCGCGGTAGGGACGCAGGCTTGGTGCTTTCCCGTTTTTTAGTGGTGACGAACGCAACAAAGCTCTTATCTCCCAATAAAACATTTCTGCCCCTTCCAAAGGCACAGAAGCAAACAGGGCAGAGTGGCCTTATATAGCTGCCCTGGCAGCGTCCTGTTCAGCATTGCATCTGAGCACCTTCTGGCACTGTGCTCTCAGAACCTCGGCCAGCGTGGACGCAGAGCTCTGCCAAGCCTTCCTCTTCCTCAGCTGGGAAGCAGAGGGACATCTCTCCATTCATAAGAGGGGTTGTGCACAGGGAACAAGAACAGCACAGAGACAAAGCCAAAATCACAAAAGAAAACAAAGTAAAGCACTTTACACCTCAGTAGGTCAGGCCAGAAATCAGGTAGTAATTAGTCAAACAGAGGTAAATGACACACAAGAAATACAAGATTCTCAGTGTCCAAGGGAACATGGAAGCTTGTTTTAGAGGCAGAGCAGCACAAACCATTTCCTCCACACATTTGTCCCTTCTGTGCTGCTGTTTGCTGTCTTAAAAGGGTTGAGTTTGTAACTTCTAGGGCAGATGTTGGGTCTCCCTATGATACCCAGCTGTCTGTTTGCGTAAGATCTAATGGAATCCAAAACTCCAATAATTACAGGATGGTTCCTGTTAGCACTCAAACAACAATTAAATACAGGGAGAAAGCAATATTTCTATTTCCTGAAAATGCTCTACAGCATAAACTGCTTCAGATAAAAGGACAGTCAGTTTAATTAAGTTTTTGTTTCTTGAGCCTCAGAAAAAATACTGTTTTTCAACAGCACAACTTAAAATTTGTCCTAACTAGAAAAATATACCTGTCAATACTTGTGCCAAATCTTAGAGACATTCTCCAAAGTCCTTCTCCTAAATGCTTTTTGTGAAATATTTTATCTACCCGGCACCCCACAGCACATTTCATGGCATGAGACCTTGTGAAAATGTCACTACTTCAGGAATTAAACGAGACATAGATGGCAGTTTTCTTCAGAGTTTTTTCCCATATGAGTTTTCTCTACAAGGTAAAAGCAGATTAGGCAGCACCAGACTTGCACTGTTTCTCTGCTCCAGCTGAATATGACAGTATTTCACTGAGTCATAATCTAATACCAGATATGCTTAATTTGGTTTTCATGATCCAAAACCAGTGCTCAAGTTTAGGTGACCTCAGATTTAGGCAAATCTGAAGAAATTTAAATACTACAGAAAAGTTGTAGTCAAAGCTCTCATCATTCACTTCTGTTTTGGTGAGTTGCTACAAAGCTCAGTGACAAAAGATTGCTTTCACTCAGAACACAGGAATTCCTGAGGAGTTCTGGACCATCTTAGGGCTTCAGTTTTTGGGACAGCTCATTTCTCATTTACTATTGGTACAAAACATCAAATACAGGCAAAAAAACCCCATTCTAGCTGAAGCCTTTATATTCCAGCCAAGACATTGGGTGTGACAATGAGAGGTGCAAAGCACATTTGAATACCTCTATGCTTTGTACATCCCCCTCAGAAATGCTGACTTGAAAGGTCAGGGAAACAATAAAATTCCAAGTAAATCTGCTGGAGTTGTTGGCATCTGTTTGGTACTTCACACATCTTTCTGAAGAAACAAATTTCTTACCTTTAGGAAAACGAATCTTTTCAAAATCTTGAAAATTAAGTAGCCCCAATATAAATGCAAGCCTTGGAGGATTAATAGCATCCCATTGAATAGAAAATATGCTATGACAGGAGTTGTGGAGTAGTAGGTAGGCTGATAGAGTGTGGCACGAAGAATCCTAAAAAATAAAGATCATTGTTACTGGTGCAAGATTTCTTCCTTACGCTATTCACACTTATTTCTAATCTCATATTCTGAGCTGATTAATATTAAAAAGCTCTGCAAAGATGGTAGATTAATTAACAAGCCCTGCCTTAACTAGATTATGCATCTCTGTTGAAATACAGACTTCAGAAGATGAGAATTTTGAGTCTGGCATGAAAGTATTCTAAGTGAGGTTAGAAAAAGTCCCTGTTTTTCAGATCTTCATCTCTGTGTGGTCTAGATACTGTGCAACTCAGAGCTTGCCTATGCCTTTTTTTAGTGTAAATTCTCTCTAATTTGAAATCCACTCTCCAGAGAAAATCCTACAGGCTTTGCAACAGGGCTTTTTGTTAATTAACATATGTTTTGTCCATCTTCAGACTTCACTACTTCTATATTATTTGGGTTTTTTTGGGTCTCTTTAATCTCATCATGTTTCACTTCCAAGCTCAGGAACTGAAGAACAAGAAACTCAGTGAAGCAAAATGATTGCAGATCACTTGTACAGTTAATTAAAAAAACAAAGTAAAAGACATCAGCATTTCTGAAAGAAAATACTGCAGGAAATTAAAGCCTTATGTTGATCAATGTTCAGAACTATTAATTTAACCAGCTTGAGTCTCTAAGGGTTTGTCCATGGCCAGGGAGGGGCAAATTAGAGCTGTGAATGTGAAACACATTAAACACTTTTAAAAAGATAAACATGTTAAGCACCCATGTGGATACTCCAAAGCAGATTAAATCATAGCACTCCAAAGGCATGCAAGTATTTAGCAAGTTAAGATTTATTTGTGCTGACTCCATAAATTAATTAGTTCACCTAAACTCTGAGTGCTCCTCATGTGAGCGAAGTGAGGAACTACCCAAGGGCTGGGTACAGAAAGAAGGCTCTAAAAAAAACCTTAACTACAGTCATGCACTCTGACTTTGCAGCTACAGCAGAAGGGGTGGAGTGAAAGGGAAAAGGTTTTCTCTTAGTTAAGTAGCTCAGTCCCCTTGAAAATGCAGGGCTCGTAGCATTTAACCACAAAACAAGTTACATAACACATAAAAGCTTTTAGTTAGGTTCAAGAGGCTCATTTCAAATTATTTTTACATAATGATTTTTAAAGAAAATGGCAGGTTTTGGTCAATTTTCTCACTAGCAGAATTTTCAAGTCCATCCATTCCTTTTTCCATCACAACCAACACTAAACTTTCAGGGGGAGCGGGAATGAAGTAACAGCCTGTGACTGGATTAAATATTGCTTACCAGAAGGGAAACAGGATCATCCTGGTGATGAAGAATGCGATAGAAAAGATGATAAACAGCATGTTGCAGGTTTTCTCCCAGCGAGCATAATTAAACATTTTGGCTGCCTGCAGTGGATAAAAACCCCCAAACATATTATAAATATTCTCTGAAATAAATTCTGCATTTTCATAAATAAAGACTCATTTTCCACCTAAGCAGGAAGAGTATTTCCTCCCAGTTTGACATGTAAAGCAATCATTTTATTGATACCTAATAAAGCAGCATCAGACCAGATTCTTTGTTTATATTTCTCCTTTAATCTTGAAAGAAAGGCCTAAAGAACAGCTCTCAGACCAGAATATAAAGTGTAATGGAAACACAAAGTGCTCTTTAGAACAGAGGTAATTCCTCATTTTTCTGCCAGATTCCAAACAGACTGAATTCCAAGAGAAGCTGCTGGCTACACCTGCACATTCAGGAGCAGCAGTGACCCCTTACACACAGGTGCTCTGGGACATGCCTGTTTCTGACCCTCCTCTGGGCCTAATTCAGCTCCTGTCTCCTCCTTTTTGAGAGCACAAGTTCTCAGTGCTGCTCTCCATCCCCCCAACCAAGGCTGTAAATGCTAAATGAACTGCCCAGCTCTCCATGCTCCGTTAGGAACCACCTGGGCAAGGTTTTCAAGTGTGAGCAAAGCTGCAGGTGCCTAGCCTAAGTTTGAAACAGCAGCTTGATTAACTTCCTTTCTCGTCCTCTTTCTTTTGAGTGTCAGGGCTGGATTAAGTTGTTCTGGTACTCAACTCCAGTCTCCATCCAAGTGCTGTCCTACCAGTTGTCAGCTCAACTGTTTGTAAGGCCACACAGTTAATTGGACCCTGGAGCAGTTCAGGATTAAAAGAAACTCAGCAAGAAAACCTGTTTAATCTGGACCAATCCCAAGTGCACAACCCTACAATTAGTTGTTCTGATACAATAAGATACAGGATCAGGAACAGAAATGGAGAGTGACAGATAACAGCCCACAAGGGCTGCTAACATGGGCACTGCTGCCAAAAGAGGTGATGAAATGGTGTTCCCAAATCTGGTGTTATTAACTCAGGTAATTCTGTGGAGAAGAGGGGAGGAAGGAGGGAGGAAGGAGGGAGGCTTCCAAGAACGAAGACTCTGCCCTGCAGAGTAGGACACTTCTTAAACACTCCTCCTGATATTTAGTGCAGGGAAGAGACTTTCCCTTCAGTCAGGAGAAGAAACTTTTCTTCTGCCAGAAGATACCAGATACAGGTTGGACTTGATGTCAGAGACCTTCTCCAACCTCAGTGATTCTGTGGACATCCTGGTCTAATTTTATCAGGGAAGCAAGAATAACCCAGAGAGGCAGCTTTATTTCCAGGCCCTGCTCTGTACTGAGGGAGTTCTCTGCTGTTCCTTTCTCATAATGGAGCCTGTAACAAAGCTTACATTATCTAGAAGCTCTTTTTTATCTTACAAAACTGTGTCCTTGTGGGGATAGGAAGGGATCATATGAAAGTCGGGACAAAAAGATTACAAGCTCACTGACACCAAAACCAAAAAACTCAGGACAGGAGGAAAAAAATTTAAAAAAAA
>WBMY01013599.1:180218-215135 GCA_013397315.1 Donacobius atricapilla | reverse complement strand
AAAAAAAAAAAAAAAAAAAAAGAGCCGGACAGCAGGGTTACCTCGAGCCAGAAATCCGCAGTGTCGTGCACGAAGATCACCAGAGTCCCAAGCCGCACGTAATTGCCACACCAAGAGCCGCTCATCAACCCGATGGCTGCCAGGTGATGAACGACGTGCGCCATAAAATCCTGCGAGGGACAGAGAAAAGGAAGGTGAGGCGGACCAGGGCCAGCCCCGGCGGGTCTCTGCCCTGGCAGCCCCCAGCGCCCCCCGGGATCGCGGAGGTGCCGGGATGCAGGCGCAGGTTGATGCTGCCCTCAAGTGGAGGCACCAAATCCCGGCTCCAGGCCCGGCTTTTCCTTCCCGACACCTTTCCCCGCTCCCGGGAGCGGAGGCTCAAGCTACAAAACAAGCGCAAGCACTTGCCTTCCGTTTGATGTCAATCCCGAGGGTAAATATGAGAGACCAGTAAAACCCGATCTCGACCATGTAGTACCAGTACTGGGATGGCAGCAAGGTCTGTGATGAAGAAAAGCACAGTTAACTCTGAGAATAGGAAAAAGCAAATGTCGAGTGAGATTATTTCTTTTTTCCTTTCCTGACTTCTGCTCCTCTGGTGAGTCTTGCTTAAAAAATTAAGCAATTCCCATCCTGGGCTTCATGAAGAAGGATGTTCTGAGAGCCAAGTACTTTAACCTTTGCTCAGCCCAAACTCCTAATTCCCACAGTTCCTCCCCCACCTCTGGATTTTACTATGCTTTTTCTCCATGTTTCCACAGAACTACATGCAGAGTCCTTCTGCATTTAATTACAAACAACTGCAAATAAACCCCCTCTGTTTTGGTGAACAATTAACATTAATAAACTGAAATGTCAGCTATTTACGCTAAAATCCCATGGATCTGCCTAGGGGAAAACAGAGTCTGGCTGCTCCCTTGGGTCAGTACATTTCCCAGGTGTGTACCAGGAGCTGGGAAAACTCAGCTGGGAGGCAGAATTATTTGTATTTCTGGCCCCTGCCTAGGACTGGAATAAGAAGGCAGTGGGATGGGGCAGAGTTATTAAAATAAGAGTGCCTTGAAGCACCACGGGGCCTGGAGCAGTGCAGGAGCTCTGCACTGAATCTGGGAACCCTGATAGCATCTCCAGGGAGGAACTGCTATCCCGGGGTGGGGGGAAATAACAGTGGTCTGGCTGGAGGGGGAAGCTGCAGCACAGGCAGATCCCAGGGAAGTCCTGCAATAGTCATCAGCACTTCCCAAAAAAAGGCAGGAGGCTTTGGTGCCACACCTCTTTAGGTGGTGCCCATGTGGAGGGAAAAGGCTGCTGTGGATTACCCCTTCCAATGGGGAAATACCTGCAGGCCACTGGCCCGGTGCCAAAAAAGCTCACCTGAAATGGATAGCCAACCCACGTCTGCCATATGTCGTAAAACCAGGGTTTCTGGGGAAGACACATCAGTCAGACACTGCTCAGCTCAGCAGCAATTATCATCTTAACTCAAAATCTTCACTACTTAAAATCTCTCTAAGTGGAGCAGGCTAATAAGCTGTAATCTTGATAACTGTTCTCCACCAATTTCTAAAGGGAACTTACAGCTCAGATTTACGATATTGCTCCCAGCTTTTTGGCTTCTTTTCAGGACACCTGAAACGTTCCAGTTCACAGTTTCATCATCCAAAGCAGTGGGTGTGTGTTTTATTGCTGCAATTACTCAAGATATGTTGCCACAGTGATTAAATTTGCTGTGTTTACCAGTCACACACACCAGTGGCTGAGGATGATAAACAGTGTTTGGGGAGAAGGGCCAGATGAGCAGAGGCACGCCGGGATCTGTTCCGCTGCTCTGGGGAAGCACTAATGACACCCCAGGCAGGGCTCACAGAGTTCCAAGCACCACTCTCTCTGTTATTCCCAACTTCTGACTCAGCAGCAACACCTCAATAAATAGCTGTGAGCCCCAAAAATGCTGCCAAAACAAAGGTTTATGGCCTCCTCTGAGGAAAACCTGGCCATGTGATGCATTTGTAGGTGTTAACAAGGCGTGTTGTAAAACCATCTGCGTGACTTCTTCAAGCTTGCCTTAAAAATACTGATTACTCATAAATGCCTTTATCACAGAAGGTCAAAAGTTAACTTAAAAATTAAATCTCAGTGCATATTGCAGCCCTTCATCCAGATTACACACACCAAAGATCTGACCCACAGAGCCACTGAAACCAGAGCCTTTCAAGGGATTCAAGAAAATCTAGAAATTATTTTGTTAAAAATAGAGTAGCAATCTTTCAAAAAGTTAACTTACATCATACAGAAATATAAATCCAACAATGGAGGATGTCAGATAGAATGAAAATCTCCAGCTGCAAAATTAAAATGAAAAAATAGGAACAAACGATTATATTCTATAAAGATATTGTCCTGAGCCAGAATTACTGCAAATCATTGTATATCACAGACAGTCTTCACATAAATGTGGCCTCACACAATGTTAAGGATTGCCACATATTAACTGTATCTGAATTATTAATATTTAGATATTCATGGTTTGATTAACTGCTAAATTAGGAAATTCTTTTACATTATCACAATACAGATATTTTAATTGTCATGATAGCAGTAATTTTCCAGCCAGGCTTGAGCTGATCAAGAGAATGACCACAGCAAGTGTAATAAAACCCCTAAAAATGAATGTTTGAGAACACAAACATTTTCCTGGGTTCATTCACTTCATCTCTCTCAACACCAATTGCTGACAACAGGGGAGCCTTATGAATTATTAGCATCTACTGGGTCAGTTTACATCTTGCTACAAGGTCTCAATTAACTATAACCTCATCTCTGACTGGGTGCGCCGGAATTTAGCCTGCTCTAAGCATTTTGTGCATTAAATGGATATCCAGCAAGGCAGATAAACCTTCCGGGTTTGCACCATCAGCCTGCTAAGTCAGCAAAGGAAAAAGCTCTTGAGCATCTCGGTGAAGTGTGCTGCTGTTACGTGTCAGAGCAGGATGCTCGGATTGGGAGCCAGCAATCGGCTGCTGATGACTCCGGAGCCCGCGTGGGAGGTTTTGTCCTGGGACCGGGTGTGGCTGCAGCCTCGGCCCCAGCATTCCCGCTCCCACCTCCACAGGTGATGGAAAACTCCTTCCTTTCCACTCTTCCCCTGGGCAGGAACGAGCCTGACCTTTCCCCTGCACAGCTCTGCAAGGCCAGGAGGGGAACGCTGCCGGGCTTCACAGGCAACACAAGGCTGTGACCACAGGGACAGCACATGGCCCCAGACCTGGTGAGAATTTGTTCTAGAACAAGAGGTATCCCAGAGGAGTGCAGCAAGCAGCTCCCAGGAAACCTAAATGCACTGAAAAGGAGAAAGCACCACAAGAATACTGCACCAATGGATTGAGAGATGTACAAAATGAGATTGTGGTCTTTGGCAAGTGTTAATGAAGCACCAAATGAGAGAAAAGGAGGAGAACCTGTTTGGTAAAAGCAGCCCCTCCTTTGTGAGCCCTACATCCCCTGGAGACTGATATTCCAGGAGAAAGAACAAGATGTTCAAAGATAGAGAAGAGTGTTTTATGAGAAAAACAACAAAGAAAAGATGAGGACGTGGAATGTTGGAGGTGAGACAAAATAATGTCTCACACCTGAGGAAGAAGTCAGGAAAATAATGATAAAATTGCCATTTGATACACATATGATAAACAACTTTTTCTTCTCAACTTTAAACTACCTTTCCTCAGACGATTTGAAAGTAACGCTACACAACAAGCACTGCATGGACAGGAAAAGCACAGAGGTACATGTGGTGGAAATCCAGACAGCAAATGGAAGGGGAGAATGGAACCCACAAGTAATACCTGGCTCAGAGTTAACCAAGAGGTGCTGGAAAATGCAACACTGGCATGGGACAGACTTTACAATCAACACAGAATCAGTTCTGCCACCTCCACTGGACCACTCATACCTCCTTCTTTGGAATGGCAGGCATGAGGGCAGAAGCAGCCCCTGTGTAAAGTGCAAGTGGTTTTCTGAATAGGCTTCAAAGCACAGAGCACCTACAAGACTGTGCCATTAGTCCCCAGCTCTACAAATATATATTGAATACGTTTGGCTACAAACAGCACTTCAGATGAACTCATTCTGTGTGCAAGACTGCCAGAGCACTGCCTCATTTTGCATTTAGCTGAGCTTCTTTATGATGAATTTGGTGAATAAAACCTGAAGTAAAACTCATCCATATTCACCAGATTTTACTCAAGTGCCTTTTAAACTCTAATCCTGGCCACCAGAGAGAGCACTGAACAACAGCTATGCAAGAGGATTTTCTGGTTTAACTTCAGGAATCTTTTCTCTTGAACTGAATGTAACAAAAAAGAACTTAGTAGGGGAAGTTAAAGGCTGGTAAGTCTTACAGGGCAGTGAAGGTTTCATGCAAAGGGCTTTCCAAACCCTAGTGTTGCTTAACTGGGAGCACTAACAGCGTAAGTATGGCTTAGATCTGGCTCATCAGATTTTCCTTGTGATTCAGAAAAAAGATCCCGGAGATTGCAGGCTTTCAAAAAATTTCATAACGCTCATAACACTGACTACTAGAGTGGAATAACTCTGTTCCTCATTTTCTTTTTGCCTAGAGAATTATATTCAATTAAATTCACTGACAAAGAGCAGAGCAAGGTTCACAGAATTGCACAAGAGAAACCTGTTTGCTTCATCCTCACTCAAGCTGCCAAGCAAATTGGAATTTCAATCTTTAGCTGTGTGGTACTACAGACAGGCATGCATGGCAGGCAGGTCTTTTAGCAAGAGCAGGAAATCTTATTGTCACTTGTGAAACCAAATTAACTGATCCCCAAAACAACAGCAGATATAAACCATGTCAGGAGAGTTTACTCAGCTCAGACTTCAAAGAGACACACCTCTGTCTATCATCTGGATTTATGTCTGACAGAGGACACCATTAAATCATCATCACATTGATTAACACTGAAAATAATCTTGATAAAGTACTCAACTTTGAGCTCTGTGGTGTACTTTTAACCCTCATTCCTCAAGCTGATCTACAGTAACAGAGGTTCAATATTATAATCAGGTGAATTTTTGCCAATGTAATCATACTAATGAAAAGCCAAATACACAGAGCATTTGAAAGTGATTTACACTGGCACAGTTAATGTCAGTATCCAGAAGGGATGAGCTGTGCCCATTTGGGGATCTGCAATTTGTATGAGACTTTAAATCACACTTTAAGTGTTTAGGTATGAGGAAGTTCTCACACGTATGTGAAAACTCGTATGCAGGAGGTTTTGAAACTTCTTACATATTCATTACTATCACTCAAGGCCGCTCACTGGCCCACTCTCAGCAGTGAGTTTGAGTTCCTGTTTCACACAGTATCCCATGGTCAAGCTGTGGCACCTGTCCTTTAGTCTGAATGCCACAATTCCTGCGCTTGAACTGACTTTCATACACATGACAGCATCCCAAAATGACAGCATAGGTACAAACAAACCAGGGTAAGTACTGGCAGACAGAAAAATATTTTCCTATTCTCTCCATGTATTCATCTTACACTTTGTACCAGGAGCCTATAAATCCTTTATTCCACAAAGAAGCAAACTGTAAGATATTTTAAGGTGGTTTTTTTTTTTTTTTTCCCCAGGAGAAACAGTTAACCTAAACTTTTCAGCATCATTTGGAGAAATGCTACTAAATCCTTTCAACTTGTTTGTGCATTCAGAAACCAAAACCCTCATCAGGCAGACCCAGCCTTCTGGAAAGCGGATGCCTCAATCATTTCTTTCCAAAAGAGTAAAGCAATGATAACCGAAAGCATTGTCTTTCCTTACAAAGCTTCCTGGAATTTCTGGAGCACTGTTGGGATCTCAAGGTTTCGTCGTCTCCTGAACCATTTCTCCACCACGTGGACAGTGCAGTTGCACTTTTTGGCGAGGCCTTTGATCTCTGACTGCAAGAAATGGAACAGTGTTAGCAGTAGATGCACTCCAACGTCACTTTCATTTATTTTGTAGTTCACAGAGCAGCTTCTCATTGTTGTAAGGTCTTAATTTAAAAATATTACCAATATTAAATATGCATGGGGGGGGGTATTTTTGAGTAAATGCTCACAGAAACCCTGGAGTTTTATTTATATAAATAAAGGAGGCACAAAATTAACAGATATATATTCTCTTATCTTTCTGGTCACTCCTGAGAGATTCAGAGATGCAACTTTTACTGTTAGATGAGAGCTTAGGCTGGAGAGGGAAGTGCCATGTATGAACACACATGGACATGGCACTTAATAGCTAACCATAAATATTAATAATCTGTTTATATGTGAGTCTCACAGCAGAGAAGTGGCCTGGAATTAAAGTGACCTGAGCTCTGTTCTCAAATCCAAAGCAAGTCAATGTATCCTCCTGAGCAAGGTCCAGACGGCCCCTGTCCAACACCAGAACTAAACGGGCTGGAGCAGGGCCTGGAGCTGCCTGTGGCCATCGGGTGCCCCACCACGGGGTCTCTGCATCCTCTGTGCTCCCCGGAGGCCAGGCCAGGCCGTGCCCAGCACAAGGCAGCGAGACTCCAGCATTTCGGGGTGCTCATGGCCCCACATGCAGCACTGTGGCCTTCCTCCCTCTCCACCCTTCCTCCTCCATGCCCAGGTGCAGGAGGTGTGCTACGGCCTCCCTGGGGCTGCCTCAGGAGCAAGGAGAGCATTTGGCTCATCCCTGGGGAAGCCCTTTCCTCCCAAGGGCGGGATGCAGAGAGCGGGGGGCAGCAGCGCTGCCTCCACCGAGGTGAGGCCAGCCCAGGTAGCTCCTACCCCCGGGGAAACCTCTGGAATGTGAGAAAAGGCACCAGAGCTGCCAGGAGTGCTGACAGCTGCTGCGTCCAGCCCACCCTGCTGGCTCCGGGCTCTCCACCTGCAGGAATGGCGACTCTGTTTCCATCCAACAGAGCCCACACGCCCTCAGCCGCCAGCCAGGCTTCCCCAGGCACACTGCACCCCAAGCTGGACACCTAAAGGAGGCAGCCCAAATCTTTCCCATGCTCTGAGGAGTCTAGAAATGCTGTGCTGCCCTTCAAAAATCAAATGTTCAACTTTGCTCAAGCAGAAGGAAGGAATGAAACTGAGACTAGGATATTTGCCCAGGGAGACAAGAGCTCATGTGTGAACACCCATACATCTATTCCTTGTGTTATCAGGCAAAAGACACAATAAAAGAATAGCAGAGTTAGGGATAGAATGCCAAGTTCCACCATCAATAATTATCAAAATCCCTCATTACTAGAAAACACATACTTCTTTTCAAAACCAGTGCAGGAAAACTGCAATTGTTCGGGAGCTGTAGCAGGTAAGTGAACTTCCTGAGGCTGCACTCACAGCAAAGTACCTGCCTCCCATCAAAAATCAAGTTGCCTCATTTTTGGAGGTGACAAGCATCGGCCAGTCTTTTTTGTTGTTCCATTTTAAAAACAAACAGCATAGTAATAGAAGGATTGCATTTCTTTCTCACAAAAGCTATTTCTTTCTCATAAGTATGTAGCAACATAATGGATCAAAAGGCTTCCATGCCAGCATTGTGATATTATTGCCTATAAATACAATCCTGCTTTCCAACAACAGACATCAGCTGAAGTTTTCTCCAGGAAGAATGAGTTAAAGATGGAACACTAATCTTCACTGGAAATATTATTAACAGTCTAACGTAGAACAGCATGCCAGAAAATAAAACATCTTAAACGTATTTTCTGTTTCGGATGCCATATACCCTTGTCAGCAGAACAGCAACAAAAACCCAAATAAATTAAGTCATCTGTCAATCAGCTGGAACTCGTCCCATTGCTGAGAGCTGATTGAAACAGTAAGAGCGGGATTTTCCAAAAGCAAAACAAGTTTGGAAGAATGAGAAACCTTACTTGGGATGGATGTCTTGAGCATTCCCGGAAATAACTCTCTAACACAGGATTAGGCTGTGGCTTCACACGTTTTACATTCTTTATACCCAAGGCTTTTGCTAGAGGTATCGCAACATATCTGAAAAGACACATCAGGAAAAGCTTTAGAAATACAACACAGTTACAAGACCTTGGCTGTTCTCATGCCAGGATATGAAGAAAACAAATCTGATACAATTAATCTGCCATAGAATGTGCCAGTGCACTGGGAAAAAGGGATCTCCCTCTATCTAATCCCAAGAGGGAACCACAGTTTATCAGCAGTTATGCAACAAAACCCAAGGACTCCAGTTTGTGGCCATGAAATGCTATAAAACTCAAGGAAACATGCTGACTTTTGTGTCCATCAGAGGGGAGTTGAGTGAAGGGAGAGCGAATGCTTTCCCCACATGAGCTCAGGGATTGCTGCTGGGCAACTTCCTCCCAGTGGCAAAGTCACTTGGCACCTTCTTCACTGGGTCACCACCACCCGTGCTGGGTCCAGCCTGTGGCACACAGCCATACCCTGAGACTGATGGATTCTCTGTCCCTTCCCTTTTCCAACCCAAACGGCTGCAGAGCGTGCCAAAGCTCTGCCCTGCTGCCTGGGCAGGGTGTTCAGAAAAGCCCCCTCCCTCCCTCCTGCTGCCCTCAGCCATTGATCCCTCATGACTCAGAGCAGTGGTCAGCTTTCCTCAGGCTCACTGCAGCCAGATGTGTGGGCTGCTCACCCTCAGCAGTCCTTTCCAACAGCACTGCAGTGACACACACTTGGGCAGGCGTTTGCTCGGGAGACACTGGGAATGGTTATGAACATATGATCCAAATTACTTCTGATTTCCAGCACGAATGATCTTATCTGCTTCTGGTTTAAGTCTGTCCAACTTACGACATTCCAAATTTCCTCATTCTGTCCTGAAATAATTATAAAAACCTACTAATCACGTTTTTTTAAGAGGAAAAGGAAAAGAAAGTAAAGCAAAAAAGGTACAGATAAATAAGTCAAAACACTGCAAATCTGAACACGATTGTAGCTTTCTTCTGTGGAGCCAATCTCTGCCTGTCCCCTAAGATTCCAGCTGCAGAAGCAATCCATTTTTTGATGCCAAAGTGAGGGGAAAAAAAGGGAACCAGCTTTACTAGATCTGCATAAAATGTTCCCATGAAACTTTGCGATCCCTCGAGTCTGCTTAGCTTGGCCACAGAGAGACACCTGGGATCTATCAGCCTCACACGAATGTTCTGGTGCAGGACCAAGTGAGAGGTTTGGTTAAGAGGACAAATCTCTCCATCCTTCCACTGAAATAGAAAAAGGAAATCCAAATGGTTTATAATGAATTGTATCTCTAGCGAACAGAGATAATCAGAAGTATCCAAAGGCTGTTCTAGAAAAGCTGGATAGAAATATTTTCTTTCTGGATTGGACCACAGCCACACGTACCTAATAATGAAAATATTTCCCAATTTTTCACCTACTATGCTATCTGTACTAGATCTTTCTAGTGAACCACCAACTAATCCTCCTTTAGAAAACATAACATTGATCTACAGATATCTCATTTTCAGCATTAATGAGGATTAATTTGATTAGCATCAAATTGCTTTTCTGTTTCTTACCTTTCACTGAAGAATCTGATGATCAGCAATACAAAAGCATATGGGATTGTGGCATACAACTGATGTGGTTTGGGAAAGACAAGTCCATCACGGTCTACAAAATCTGCCCATGTGCAGTTGATGGGCATCCAGATATTCTCCCACCAGAACCAGCTGTTGAGTGTCTTTAGTATGTATGCCATGCTGAGGAAATAAAGAGAGAATTTCATTTGTTCCTCACATATTAAAGAGAAAATGCATGAAAAAAAACATATTGAGCCTTGTTGTGTAAAGCCAGTAAAGTCAGTGTTCTCAGGGGGAAAAAAAAAATAGTACAGGAAATTAAAACCGTCTTGGTTTAGAGCAAGGAGGTGGGATTATAACCCAGCAGAAGATAAAATAATAAAGCCAAATTTTGATCCGATATAAAGCAATACAAGGCCTTTGAAATCTGCAGAGGGAGGTACCTGCTGCCTCCTTTCAGTCAGTCACATCACACTGCTTAGTACCTGGTCAAATCTCCTGCAACGCTAATTATCTATCACATTAATACTAATGAGAACTGATCTTCCTGAGGCTGCCTTTATAAATTAAATAGGAGTGGGAGGAAGAGTGGAAAAGAGATGACAAAGTCCAGGGAGTGCCTCAATTCCATAGTAATGAGGACATTTCACTGATGAATTACTGCTGTTTAATACGCTAGTGGATATATACCCTGAATTTGCAAACACCTGTGCGCAGGAACAAGTGGGGGAAAAAAATACAGTGCATAGCAAGCTTTTTCTGGGAATTGTGGGAAATTATATGGTTTAACTGTGACCAAAACCTAGATCAGGAACAAATGTCTAAAATCAGTTCTGGAAGGGGAAAAAGAAATCACTTTGACTAAAGTATTTCATTCTTGTAAAAGCCTTTTTAACTTTTGTGGTCTACATTATATATTTCAAAATTGCTGTTCTCGCATTTATTTGTAAGGACTTTACAGTACAAACATGTTATATATCCTATAAAAATATCCTAACACTGAAGAAAAATAGAAGTTACTATAACATTTTCCATAAGGCTGAAACACATAATTTTTCCATGATTTCTAGGAATAGTAAATTTGAATTACTTTTTCCATGCTAAAATTTTCTGTAAACCAGGAAAAACATGAGGAAATAACTGACTTCATTGAAACATAGTCTTGATGAGGAAATAGCTGAGTTGGGAGGATGACTTCAACCAAATCTTTATCTCATCAGAAGATCTCCTGGTGATATCTCTGTACAGGATCACGAGATAAGATCAAACCATGCCAAGGTCAGGCAGCACTTCAGGCCTTTTCCTGTTCTTCCATTTCTGAGCAGGGAACACAGGATTTTAGTTAAGCCTGCAGCTGGCTCAGGACACCATGCCCACAGCATCCCACTGGCATTCCAGACCTGGGCACAGCTTTAATTAACACCGGGGCCCACGTTAATTAACAGCCAAAGAACCATTGCTGGTCCACACTGCGCTGTTTCCACTGAGCTTGGAGCAGGTTTGTGAAACAGTGACCTGTACCCATCAGAGCTGGTTAACAGCACTGCAGATCCATTTACTGGCCAAGCACAGTAGTCAGAATTGAACTATTAATAACCCAGCCATTTAATCTTTTTAAATGCAGGAAGGGGACAGTAAAAACCTCCTGAATGAATCATGTGTGTATAAGCAAATACAAAAATAAAGGAGGGAGAAATCACAATTGTTCCCGCACTGAGACTTTATATGCCAAGTTTCAGCCTAGAGCAATGTTTTACTGCTGAATTATAAACTCCTGGAAGTGGGGATTTATGCCGGGGCTGCTAACAGACCCTAAAGAGCAGCTTGCAGGCGCCATCCTAATGAAGCAGGGCTTTGAAATGTGACATTTTGGGTCAGACAGAAAGGCTTGCAGACAATAGAAGACCAGGGGAGAGCCTTGTTACACAGTTCTGCTTCCTAATATATCTATATTTTTTAACTAGACTGTGCACTGCAAGCTATCCCAAACTGTAATAAAAGCAGGCCAGTCTGTTAGAGCACAGTGGAAGGAGCACTCACAGCTGCCTTGTGGTGAGATGGGCTGGGACTGAACATGCACCCCAAACATTTAAACCCCAGTAGTGCATATTTTCTAATTGGATTCCTGGGATCTCACTAATTGATGGTTTTCTTCCACACATGGATGCCTCACCATACAATTACCTCTTAAACTAGTTAATATAGCACTATTAAACTAAGCTCATAAGTACATGCTTAATCTTAAAATACAAGGGAACTCTGGGATTTGAGGTCTGCTCTAGAGTTCACATATTTCAGGGGAAATCTTTCCTCACAAACTCTAAACAGATTCATCAAAAGGTGGGATCTCTGAAACTTCCTTCTGTAATCCCTGTATTTGTACAGGACTGGCCTGGCCCACGGGGGTTAGACCATCCCTGATGAACATTGCCCAAGTGATTCTGACAAAACCAATGATGAGATTCCAAATCTGTCTGCAACCTATCCTTAACTTTCATTACCCTTAAAATGGATGTTTTCACTGCAGCAAATCAGGCCATTCCCTGGGAAATCTTGAAGATTTCCATCTTGGCAACAGCAGCAGTGAAATCGCTGGGCTGCTTTCCTGCCTCCCTTCAGCTCTCCTCACGAGGCTCCTGGACACCTGGGAGGTGAGAATTCCCTACAAACACTGACCTGAGCAGGAGCATGGGGGCAGCCGTGGCCACCAGTCCCAGAGCTGGATCAGGCTGAGGATCCTGGATTTCAGAAGTGGATGGTTTTTACTTGCACCAACTGGCACAAGTTGTTTTCCTCCCCTGCAAACGCTGCTTTCAGAGAACGGGCAGCGGATGCAAAGGTCAAGCTTGGCCAGATTTGGGATGAGCTTGAACTAAAAACTTTAAATCCTACCCAGCCTAAGCCTCCTATTGCTGGGTGCTGAGCTCAGAGCTTCTCCTCACAGCCTGTGGCAGCACCGAGCAAGCAGGAGTGAGAAATCCAACAGCGAGTGACTCATTCTGCCCAGCCTAGGGTGAAAAACCTCTGCCTCTTCCCAGATCCCTATCCACAGACCAGCACTGCCAGGAGCATTTGCATTGAAAAAACTGGAATCGTGTCTCTGGAAGGGGCTAAAAGTCAGTCAAAAATATTTTTAAAAACTCAAGTTCCTCTGCATCTCAGGGATTAAATACTTCCAGTAAAGAAATCAAGTCACCTCCCTGCTACAGAAGGATCACCTCTATAGCTTAATCTACTTTTAATGGGCTAGTGCAAAACAGGAAAATCAGGAATGGTTACTTCAGGAACTGCATCCTTTATAATTAAAGGAAAGCCCACACAGTTGGGAAGTACCAATGTGAAGTTTCTCTCAAAGCTCTGTTTCTTGGATCCTGGATATATTCAATTAAAAAAAGCCCTCATATTTTTAATGTTGTTAAGCAAAGGAAAAAAAAAGGGGAAGGGGCAAATTTGGGTTTGACACAAGACATGCGGTTGCATTTTGCAAAACAAATTCAGGAGCTGCTTTGAAGTGGAATTTCTGGCTGCTGCAGCCTGAGGAATTAATAAAAAGAAACTCAGCCAAAGCTTTGATTGTATTCTCTGCACAAAAGCTCTCGCTTGCAAAAACTGCATTTCCAAAACCAGGACTAAGAGAAGGCAATATCCAGGTTTGCAGGATGTATTAGGAGGATTTCCTATCATTATTTACTGAATAAATTACAACACCCAAGGGATCAACAACACAAACATGCAAGTGAATGTAACCTTAATTCTCCTAAGCATCCCCTTCATCTCCTCCGCGAGGCTCCAGAGGTGTAACAGGGAAAGACTGAAAGCAGCAAAAAGCAAGAACATAATTCTCCTCTTCCCCTCATAATTTGGCAGAACTGGTAAAGCTGGTGCAGTGACTGCTGGGAAAAATCAAGCCTCAGATATCAAAACAGATAGCAAAGCTGTTCCAGGCTCTTCATCCCCAACATGACATAGAAGTGGTTTAAAGATCAGATCCACCATAGCACAGGCTTTGGTTTTGCTTAAGACTCCATTTCCAGGAGTTAACACACAAGTTCCAGCTGCAGATTCGTGTTCTACTACAAACAGACTTTTTTTTTGGACATTGTGTGAAGAATCCCAACTGCATCTACCACCACGAAACAGCTGGACAGAGATGGGTCCTGCACATTCAGCTGTGGTTTGTGGAGGACGGGACTGAAGGAAGAATGCTGAATTGATGCTGCCACCTCTCTGCATCCCGTCTTGTTTGTGCAAGTGGCAAAACACGATCCCAGCTGAATTCCCCACAACCTGAGGCAGGGCTGACTGCACCTCTCCCAGCCCACACAGCAGCAGTGGCAGCATGGAATAAAGGAGCTGCTGCACTCTGTTTCTTACATCAAAATCCCAAAATACTGAATTCAAACAGCTGAATTAAGATTGCTGTGAGACCTTTAACTTCACATGTACTCCCTGGCTTGTACAAATCTCAACTGTAAACACTTCAGGTGCCTCGTTACAGGGCAATTACAGCATTTTACTTCTTTTACTGTTCTTTCACATTACCTTGTAACTTGGGTACTATATTGAGCAAGCAAAAATAGCACTTTGAATAAATCTCAATTAAGGTGGCAAGTGAGTTTTTATTTTTCCCCTGTTCTCTGGGAGGAAAAAAAAACCCCACAAAAAAATGAACCAGACTTCTTTGAAATAATTCATTTTCTGGGTGAAAGTCACCATGCTCTCTCTCTCTCTACTTATAGGTAAATCATTTTTGAGCAGCTAAAATGTTTTAGGTGATGGCAGACCGCTGAGGAAAGTGAAATACAGTTCTCTCACTGTACAGTTACAGTGCAAATTATGTCCACTTTTGAGCTTTAAAAATCCATAACATGAACAGAGTAGGATAAAGAGCTATGAAATGACTCAAGTAACTGCAATAATTTTGAGATAAAAAGTAGTTGTTGGGGAAAAAAACTAACATTTTCTGAGCTATAGGTTCTTAATAGATGATTAATTCACAAAAAGTTTGAACAAACCTAAAGGAACAACACTTGTTGCTTTGAGAACTTAGTAACACTTACCAGAATATAAAGAAAAATCTTTTAAGTTATGAGACTTTTCCTCAAAGTGTTACCTTTGGGGAAAGATGCAAAAGGAATTATTTTTTGCAGCTTACCTAAACTTCATTTGAAATACAAACTTGAAGTTTAATTTAAAATGCTAATCTACATGATAGAGATTTTACCAGAGTTGTGTCACTTCTTTCAGGTGAGATATAAGGGCAGAGAAGAATTGAGCAGCACGGAGTACAGAGGTCAGGACAGGCAGTGGGAGCACAGAGGCGCCACAGAACACATGCAGGCAGCAGTAGCGAGAATCAGACCTGAGGCTGAAGAGGCTCTGGGCTTCTCCACCTTCAGTGAATGACTCAAGGTTTTAAATTAGCCCTTGGAAGGCAGGAAAGGGACAGGTCAGAGGCATTTGCACTCTGGAGAACTCAATTTGCAGCTTCCTGAAACAGAATTTCAGCCATGGTGTGCACCAGGGGCTCACACTTGGCCATTTATTGATCTCCACAGCACCCTGAGCCAGCAGCTGAACCAAGTCTGCTGTGCATCCCCATTCCCAGCTGGGGGCTCCCTATTTCTGAGCCTGAATTTTAGCTTGCTAACCATTGCTGGCTCCTTTCCCAAGGGAAAGCTGCCAACAGTTTCTCTTTTTCAAAACACCTCTCTCCGTTTCTCAGCACAGGTTCAGCAAACAGTGTTCCCTTTGCCAGAACAACTGCCCCGAGGGGTTGTTTCCTATTCCTGAACCAATGGAGAGCAGTGTCAGTGCCATGGGGCAATAACAGACCTTTTTACACAGCATGTTCTAAAAGAACCTGTTGGGATTGTAAATAAAGCTTCTTTCTCTTCTGACAGCTCTATGGAGTCCATCTATTTTGCGTCCTAACGTAACACCCAGCTCCCTCCTGTGCAGTTCAACCTGCCCAGACATTCCCCACCCACAAAGACAACTGGAGGAGGAGCCAGAACGGAACTGGTCTTTCATTATTTCAGCCACTCAGACATCCTTTTCATGTCCTAACAAATGCAGGGGAAATTTTCAGCTAAAGCACAGCCTCTTCAGCAGTGGCAGCACCCAGCTGAAGGGCTGCGCTAGGAAGGTAGTGAAAAATGGAGATGCATTGCAACAACATGACTGGGGTTCTTCCATCTCAATGTTGTGGTGTTATTATGAGATAATCCTTTCTGGCAGCTTGTTTAGGTGTGTTATTTATAGCTTCTTCAGAGCTTCAGAAGTCTTATAAAAAAATACCAAACCTCTGTTAAACTGACTTTCTTGAAGGACTTTTTCTTAGCATTTTACAGTAAAAAAAAATTAGAAGTAGCTTTTTCAAGCGACTCAAAATTTTTTTTTTCTCTTATATAATCATGTCGATATCATTAGTTAACATTTATTCCTGTTAAGAAAATTTCCTCCCTTCCAGTTCAGAAAGAAGTGCTCTTACAAGCACTTAACAGGATAATGGCACAAGAAGTAGGAAGGCAAAGCTACTACTGTAACCTGTATTGTCTTTTTTTCCTTTTTCCTTTAATAAAAAGCAGTTCTCAGACTGGAATACTTAATGGCAAAATATAAAATCTCATTAATGTCATTCCATTCTTTATCTGAAGACTACTCATAAGAGTTACTCTACTCTTCCCTTATAAAACATTAGAGACCAACACCTGCTGACAATTCAGAACACAGGCTGATGTAAGGAGAGGGAGAAAAACCCAACAAAATGTACCAGGGCAGTAAAAAAGGGCAGAAAAAGGAACTCTTACCTTTCTGATGTTGCAGTCAAAGAGACCAGAAGCACATTAGCAGGGAAGAGGCATCACACTCACTACTGTGACCGAGGTAAACACACCCTATCTCCAGAACCCTTTCAAATTCCTCTGAGACCCACCCAGCAAAGCTGCACGTCAAGATTTCTGACTGAAGGCAATCCTGATGTCATCCACATCACCCCGTGAAACTCAGCAGCAGCAGTGCCAGTGCCTTCCCTGCCGGTTTCAACACAGCAAGTGAAGAAATGTTTGAAGTCACGTGGGCTTTGCTGCACGATGAGAATTTGTCTCACCGTGTATTGCTCCACACACACACACAAGAGGATGCTGAGCCTGCTGAGGGTGCAGAAAAAGGAGCACCAAAAACATCACTTCTCTGACAGGTTTTAGATGAAGGGTGGGGTTTTGAATGAAGTTAGAGAAAGGTTTTTACTCCTACTGACCACTCTCAGGAGTACTTCCAGCCTCAATCCACTGAATGTTTTACAAGTAAGTGCTCCAGTTCCTCAGAAGATCTAAAATGGAATTTCTGGAATTCCTAAAGCAGAAGAAAGCACAACTGAGCATGTGTTTGGTAAGAGATACCATAGAAACATGTCAGTTTTACTTAACCTATCTGATTGTTTAATTTCTTTTCTAATTCCATGACTAAGGAATCAAGCTGAAAGTCATTCCTCAGCAGCTCTCATCAGTTCCAAATAACAGCCTTCAGAAGCGTTGGAATTACTTTGCATTCTGCTGGACACTTGAATGCTGTTGCAAAGGGAGAAGAGAACCTCCCAGAGGAGCCAGGAGCAGAGAACCTTTTATTAGCCTTTTCTTCCTGCTTGCAGTCAGCAAACAGCAACCCAGGACCAGACTTGTCAGAGTTGAGCCAAAGCTCCGTCTCAGCCAGCACTCTGTCAGAAGGAAGCCAGGAGCAGATGGCTATGGAAGAGCACAAGAATGGAAGAAACACAAAGTAGTAACTGATAAGGCCCCCAGCCATCAGTACTTTGGGGCTCCAAGACTTCTTAAACCACAGAAGGCATCTATGGAAATAACACTGGACAAGTTCCCTCCTGCAGGCCTGCCTTCCCACAACTCCTTTTGAGCATATTGTAACTTCATCTGAATCTATAAGCCTGACATGAAAGAGGGGACTCAGGCAGTATTTGGAACCTCTTCATTTATTTCCCCTCATGAGAAAAGCATGGGTTTCTTCATGCAGCATTTCTTTAATTTTAGGTATTCTGTCTTGCAGCTATTGCAAGTCTTTGGTCTTTCAGTAAAACTGGGAGCAGTATTCAATCACCTGATGCACCAGAGAAACATGAAAGGGTATTTCAGAAAAGATTATGGCTTGGCTGCTGCTTTAAATGATCCCCAAACTTTCCCACATCTGAACCAGCCACTGCTGTGAACCAAGCAGAAGATTCAGGAGCTCTCTGCCAATTAGGAAAGCCTAGAGCAAGCTGATTCATACCTCACTTGGCCAATACTGGGCCAGGAATGGCACAGGTAATTGGCAGCAACATCTTTCTTATGCCTAAACCCACAATTTCTTCACTGTTACGGTAAATGGCAAAATAATAAATTTGTTTAACTGGAGCAAATGTGGGACTGCTACAAAACAAAAAAAAAACCAACACATATTTTTACATCCGTCTTAAACGGCATTGGTTCGGCTGGCACCACCTACATAGGATACTATTACACAATTAAAGATATTCCACAGTAAATAACAAGCTAATCATACCCCCTTGATTAAAGTGCCCACTGACCTTACAATTATCTCTGCACCTCCACAGTGCTTATCCTTCAGGAGTCTTAAATTTGAATGCTGCAAAAAGAAATAAAATCAAATCAAAAAACCCACAGTCTGCACGTCTCCCTGAGAAAATAAACATTTAAAAGTTTAAGTGCAGCTATCCCTTACTTGCAGTATAATATCTACTCATTCATTGGATGATTAAATATAACTAAATACAATAATATAGCTAAATAAAACTAGATAATGGAGACATGTATCTGACTCAATTATTTTACATACCACCAGGAATTATGTACAAGTTCTCAGTAAAAAAACGTATTATAACAGAGTAAGAAAATTTCTCTTCTTTCAGCAAACGTCACAAAATGTCCTTCTTTCTTTTCCAGTTAGCTGAATTCATATAATAAATTAAAGTGAATGCACAGAGTGGGTGTGAGCTTTCAGCTGAGGTTCCAAGCAGTTACACAAGAGAGTTTATAGTATCAAGTAAACTTTCTCACTAGAAAAAACCCTCCTGGCAAATCTTTGAGACTGTTTTAAATCTTAAAGCTTCTAGAATCAGAGCTGTTGTGTCTGGTGGGTGGCACCTGCAGGCAGGGGAGGAAAAAAACAAAACACCAAAACCATCCACAAACCCACTAAGGGTTTCCTTTCATATTAAAAAAAAAAATCCTGGAATTAATCCAAAAATAAATGTTCTAAACATACTGACTGTTAGTACCTAACCATTTTTGCTAACTGATTATCTAAATGGCAGTGTTAATCAAATCTCAGCCTTATGTATACCTGGAGGAAAAGTAGGAATCCAGTTGATCTAATGATCATTTGCACTCTGAATTCCCTCTTCACCACCATCTCCTTGCCATCAGGAATTCCTTAGAGATTAGAGTAAAAAACCTTGACATTCCTGTACTTTCTGCTCCTCAAGAATCAACAAAAGCTTGGAAATGAATCATTCCAAGTCACATGTCACAACATCGTAAGTCCAGACCTTGCAATCTGTAGTTTAAAAGCTAAGATCCTTCTTCTCACAGGAATTCACAACTTCTCCTAATATGCCAGCCTTCCCTTACATAGAAAGAATGAAAAAGTCTCAAAAAGATCTCTCAAAAAGCTTTTTCCTCAAAATGTTTCTTCCTAGTATGACCTGATTCCTAATCCAGATCCTTACAGGGAGAGGTTCACTGAGGAGAGGCTCGTTACTAAGTAATTAGTAATACCATCTGTCATAAATAAAGACTAGATACCTGATTTTGAATGCAGCAACCATTAAGGCAATAAATATTTATCATCCACAAATGCCACTGCAGGATCAAGTGAAGAAAATCTGAACAGAGAGGTTGAAATCTTCAAATCACTTAAATCTTTTGAAATTATTGTTTCAGAACTTGATTCCCATGAATTTTCACCAGAAAGAAAATCCCTTACTTTGAGAATCTGGGCTTTAAATAATAAGGAGGAAGATAATTGGATGAAGTGGGTGAAGAGAGGATGTCAGGAGCAATACTGGAAGGATAAAGTCAGTGAAGGGAAGGAACACACTCTGCTGCTGACCACTCTGCCTTTGGAAAAAGGCTCCAGGGAAGTCATTCCCTGGGGTCTGCCTTCCAACCAATTTCTCTCACACACTCAACCACCAAGGGCCAGGAACATCACAATTGTGCTCTCTTACAAACCCCTGGCTGTATGCCATTTGAATACCGAACACGTCATGTATCAATAACCCTCCTGGACAGGAATTAAGAATCCTCTCCTATCCACGGGCACAGAGATGTGATTTGCTGAAGAGTTCATCTGCTCACAGTTTGGTTGCGACACATTCTTCATGCAAAATCCTAATTGTTTTATCTTTAAATTGTCTTAGGTGAGAAGGCTTTTTTTCCTTTCCCTTGATTTAGCATCAACTTGTCTATACTTGTTAAAATGCCTTTTCTGTTACCCAGAAACACCAGAAAAGTCAAATATAACTGCTTATCTATATAAGGAAAATCCAACAAGTTTGTTCCAATACCTTTGCAAAGGCAAAATTCACATTTTCCCCTCCACTTACAGCACTGCCAATTCACCCAAACAACACTCCCGTGTGCAGCCACTATCTGAAAATATAGGAGACTAATTCACATAATATTCTGGCTGCAACAATGAGATTTAACAATTAATCCAATCAAATTAGAGAGTTTCTTAATACATTTCCAACAACATAGGAATAACATAGGACTCAAAAAAAAAAGATGCCTTGTTGATCCTTGGAGCTGGAAGCACTGGTTGAACAACAATATGAAAATAAACCTCAACAATTTGTAACACTTGCATGTAAAACAATGCTGCAAACATTGCTTGAGTACATTGCTGGGACACTCTTGGAGCATCAGTCTTTATCCATCCACTGAAAAGATAAAATACGAGCATTTGCTTGGTGACACTGAAAGACAATTCCTTCGACACTTCACACTTCAGCTCCTAAGTGACAATTGAGAACACAGCAGCATCATGCAGGTCAGTAATTTTAGCTGAGGTGGAGAAACCCTCCTTTAGAGGGTCCAATGCTCTGCTGAAGGTGACCAAGTACTGGACTCTCTCTTGAGGAGATAAATAATTTTTTAAAAAATTTAGTTGAGTTTGGTATTTGCTGTTAAATGGGCCTTTGCCTAACTTTCAGAGCAGCTGTAATGGTGTCAGCAGAAAGGCATGAATTCCTTGAAGAATATAAATACTATCAAGGAAGCCAAGTACTAGAGGTAAATGTCCAGATACCATTAACTCCTGTTTCAGTTAAATCCCTGAATGAAAGCCAAGAAAGGTCTGTAGTGACAAAGTTACTCCAAGATCTGACAAACCCTAGAAGGTGACACTTGAAGATAAAGCTTTTTTCCTTACCAGAAAGGAAAGATATAATGACATAGGATTTTGTGATTTGTCTTTTTTACCTAATCAATACATATTCCTTTGCAAAATAGACTTCAAATTATTATTCATGTACTAATATATGGCTATCACTTCCTCCAAATGCTAAGGGCATTTGGAACTTCTTTGAAGTTTGACAGAAAATATTCCTTTTTAACTCTCAAGAACTAGGATGAGATGGGGTAGATACTTGGACAACTCCAATTAGTGGCCACAATTCCTGACACTTTCAAAATACGGACCTGCAAACCTTCCCTATAAGCTTTAAGGAACCCAACAGTCAGCTGTGCTCACTCTTGAGGTTGTGTGTGCTGTTTTTCCAACAAGTCACTTTTTTTTCCCCCAAATATCCCGCCTAGAAGGACACTGCTGACTGGCAAAACTCATGTTTTACAGTACAGGGAAAGTAGAAACCAGAAATAACTACTGATATTGTAATTCTCCATGCAAGATTTTTACCATAAAATACATTTTATTCCTTCCATTCATTATGTAAGCCAGCACTAAGCCAGCTGGTCCATTAAAGAGCATCTCTGTCAGTTATCAGCAATAAACTCATTTACACAACATTTAAGAAGATAATGACTTAGAAAAGCTCGAATTCCTGAGATGTTTCGCAACCGAGTCCTGTGGAGAGTCAAAGACCGCCTGCCACCCATTCTGACGCGCACTGTTGTCTCCCAACAAGGCTTCAGAGTGAACCAGGCGGCCCAGAAGGGTTGGACAAAACACAGCAAGAATTTACAAACTCGTTAGGATAACTCTAAGGGAAAATACATTGAAGTAACATTGTTATGACCACAATATTTTCACTCCTGCTGACACTGATAAACCCCTGATACTGATTTCAGAAACCATCCCAGACTGATTCTGGAAGAAGTACAAAGCAAGCTTATCCTACAGTGATAAGCCCGGGAACAAGCAAGGCTCCCTATTCCCAGCTGTACAAGGGTACTGCAAGTATAGAAGTTCCCAAGGTTGGTTTTTATTCTTGTATTACAGGATTAGAACTTGTACTACAAGTCTTAAAAGTGGAATGGAAAGCAGCCACAAAAATATTGGAGAAAATCCAGACTGATGAACCACAATCGCAGAGCCACCTGCATTCAGCTGTAGCTGCAATCAAGCTCTACAAACATTCCGTTAAAAAGTTAAAAAATGTTCTTTTAAAAAAGCACGTCCTGTAAGCAAGTTGTAGTGCTTGCTGCTTACTTCATTAAAGCTTATTCTATTGAGGTGGAAGGTAACCTCCACCAAAGAACTGCATGAATGGCGAACTGAACATTTCAGGAGGAGTCCTCAGATAGAAAACTCTCTGCACAGGACACCTGACTTGTTCTGTGCCTTGCTTTGAAGTAATACAAGAAAAGTTGACAGCTATCAATACCCAAAGATAAGGCACATTCATCTCCTGGGAATCACTGTCCTAATTCCCAAGTTCTAACCTAACATTGGTAAGAGGTTCTGCAGCTGAATTAATTTGCTCTAGCACATGAAATAACAGCTGTGCCTAAAAACTTTATATAATTGAAAAAATCCCACCAACACCTAACCAAACCACTTTCTATACTCACCAATTGATTAAAATATAAATTCTTTAGCAAGGTGTGCTTTTTTTTGGTGGTTGGTTTTCTCAATTCAGCCAAAGAACTGCAATCCACCTTCATGGCTCACCCTCAATTTGTGTGCAATAAAAAGAACTTCGACCCATCAATTTAACTCCATCTCAGGTCCTAAATGATACAAGATCAACAGATTAAGGTATCGAGTTGCCAGATACAAACTGTATTTACCCACTTTTACAACTAAAACATTCTGAGAATTAAAACAATGGCTTTCTGAGAAGGGAATCATGTGGGAATGACCAGTTCTAATAACCAGGGGGGCACACAATCAGCCTCAAACCTGTAAGAACTAAATACAATTGGACTGCAATTGGATTTGCTGTATTTAAAAAAAATCAGGTTATGGACTCCTACATTTCTTGCTACATTCTACACACTGTTGTGAGATGTCTAAACTCTTTATAAAAGCTTACATAGCTGTAGTAATCACTGACAAGTAAAACTAGGACTTACCCAAAATTATCACACCATTCTACCTTTCCCACTCAGCTTATCTCATCAGTGTCAGAGATACTGCTGCAATTTAGATACTTCCAACTGGCAAAGCATAGACCAAGAAATGGTGAACAATCTTATGTTCAGTGCAAACAACGGAATTACTCAGTTAAAATAAACCAGTCAGCAAAGGCTAATTAGAAAAGGAGCGAGGATAGTGGAAAAGATTTCTCTGAAGTATAAGTACCTACCTACTTTGACAATTGGGAACTTGAGAAACTCCTGCTCAAGCACCTCACCCATGGCATTTCCTGTGTTTGAACTGAAAAATTCCCAGGTTGTCTGGAGCTGCATCTCTGAACATGCCCAGAGGGATTTTTATCCTGACAGAAATGAGCAACCCAGCAGCTACAGCATAACTGAGCTCAAACATAAAGAGGAGCCAGGCATGCTGCTCCCCTGGACAACTCCAGGGTTAGTTCTTAACTACAGTAACTGCAGGGATGAATGGAAATTCCTTGACATTCCCACCCAGCCCTCTGCACTACAGCTGTCTTGATCTCAGGAAGAAACCATGGTGCAGCAAACACGCAGAATATTCAGATCTCCTTCATGCTAGTGAAGAGGATCACTCCTTCCTACCTAAAATACTGCTGTCATCCTGAGGGAGTAAGACTGAGGTGCAAACCTCCCTATCTGTGCATTCATACCATTCCAATGGCACTGGAACTGCCAGCTAAAGGATCCCATAAGCTACACCCAGTTTTCTTCCTCTCCCAATGGCATCAATTCACCAGCTCAGGGCTAAAGACTAATCTGGAAGATGGCCACAGAGATTTGAAGGTCAGCAACCTGCTTCAGAGACTGCTCACCTTAGCTCAGTATCTATTTTAATTTAACACAAAATTTCTATTCAAAGGGAGGAGAGCACTTACTTGTTCTCAGTCAGAACAGAGCACCTACCTTCAAGAGAAGATCCTAAAAGCAAAGCTGCTTGCCACAGTTCTGAAGAGGTCTGAGGTTTTTCCAGCGTTCCTGTTGTCAGTTCTTTCCCAGTGCCTAACCCTTGGCAGGGCAGATCACTACAAACTGCAGGTTAAGCTGCCTTGGATCCTGCTCTGAACTCACTCCCCCAGGCAAACACTCAGATACTTACTTTTCAGGTTATTCAAATTACATCTAATAAAAGACATAAATACAATAATTTAACATCTTCAAAATCTGCTCCACTGTACTGGAGTCACCTACTTTCCAATTCTCTTTTTGATTTCAATTTATTAAGTATACATCCTATATTCCTAGGAAATTCATGATGGATACAAAAAATTCTATTGGAATGTCACTTCCGCATTACCTAAGCCTAATTAAAGATAGAATGCTTAACTAAAGTTTTCCATAGACAATATATGCTTTAATTTCACATCTACCTTTTCTTTTAATTAAGAGAATGTAGACATCTGAAGATCCACTTTGAGCAATGCACCAATGCAGAACACACAAGCAGTAAACTGTCCCTAACTATATGATTTTATTTAGCTCAACTTCTAAGCAGTCAAGTGTTGCATTAACTTTGCCCTGTAGTCCATAAACCACTACCAATCTGGCAACGAACTCAAGAATAGAATGACATTAAGTATAATTGACAATACTTTAAATACCATGTATTTTTGAAATGCTTTCACACGAGTTCTTTATTATAAAATGTTGAATATCCAACAAGTAATCTTTATATACTGTACACTGACACACATGTCATGAATGAGCTTAGGACCCTCAGGTCATGGATCATATCACTGGATGCAATTCCAGATTTTTAGGGTGCAAACCAAATCTTTGTTTACGCTGCCTGAGCTTAAATGTACTGACTAGTGCAAGTGGCATGAGTTTTATATATGGAAATAATCCCTGGTGAACTTGTTAAAAACCCCACAAGGACACTTTGGATTATTGCAGATTCATAGATTTACTCATCTTCTCAACGTGGCTCAGTAGTTTCAACAATGCAGATGGATTATATGGGAAAAGATTCCTTCTCTGCAGCCTCGAAACAGCCTCTTGCAGCTCTTCCAAACACTTCGTTGATCTGTAAAGCATTACTCTTAGGAGAGCAGTGTTATCTGAAGATGCCATACAAGTCCAGCAGGATGAGGTACGACATCCCTCCGGTTTCGGAGGCGACACTTCAGACATTCGTGGATTCCGGTCAGCATCTCTGCAGCTACAACCAGTTTCCCTCCTCCTCACCTCACCCTCATTGTTAGGAGGGAATTGTTTTGTGTTTACCAAGCACTCTTTTCCATCTGATTCCACCTCCGAGTCCTCTGAGCTGTCATAATTAACCAGGCTTGGAAGGGAACCGAGCAGGGAAGCGCTATCAGCGCGGGTCAGTGAGTCATCCTGGTTCCACTCCGCAGCCCCATTATCACCCTGCTGCGCTGTAAACACCGGGCAACCGTGAGAAGGAGCCGAAGAGCTCGCAGTCTGAGGCTCTGTTTCACCAACAGCCTTTTGCAAACCCTCCCCAGTCACGCAGCTTTGCCTTTCTCGGCGGGATGGCTTGTCAGAACAAACTGGGTGCGAGGTGCCGTGCCTGGTATCGAAATGGTTACAGACATCTACAAACTGAGGCCACTCCTTCCCGAGAAGCTTTAAGTACCTGACCAAGTACTCCAGAAAGCAAGTTTCTGAAGAAATCAAGAAATCTAGAAGTACTGTAGAATCAAAGGCAATCTTCTCCAGAAAAGATAAAAAGATACAGTGTGGGTTATATCCACCTGCATGCACAAGGAACTTCCAGGATTCCTCCTCTGTTTGGCTTAGGTTATCAGCAGCATCACACTGTAACCTGAAAAGGAAGCCAGGAAATAATTCAATGGAAGTTTACTTGTTTTTTTGTTTTTTTTTTTTTTTTCAAAGCAGCAATACCCAGAAGATGGATTCTAGCTCTTTTTAAATTTTGTGAAAAAGACAAGTTTTTGTATCAGAGTGAGAAAGAATGAAGGCAAATGGGGCCAGGAGATCTGCCAGCTCAGGAGGCCAAAGCACTTCAAGCAGGCCTTCAAGGGCACTCCTTAGGAAACTTCTGCAGAAAACAAAGTTACTTACAACACAAACTGTACTTTAATATAAATATGAAACAACCTTATTTGAATATTTTTGTTAACCTGAATTAAGACTTTCACAGTGTTACACACACTGGAAGAGGAGCCTACTTGTAGTTAAGTGTCTGAGAATTGTGTGTCTCAGGTATTCCTTGCACTGTCTTTGCACTTGAAGCTTGAGGGCCTTGTATAAGTCAGGATAATATCTTGTATGGTAATTTAAACAACAATGAAGCATTGTACATCCAGGACAAATCCATGAAGAACACTTTTCAGTTGGTAGCAATAACCATTTTTATCAAGTAGCTGGAATCCCCATAGGGCCAATCTTTATAAACTTTGCCAGAGGTATCTGAATTATTGAAGTTTAATTCTAATATCCCGTTCTTGTCAAACCTTCAGTGTTGTAAAGAAGTAATCTTGCTTTTTATCTGTCTAACCACTATTTTAGACATGAAGTCAATTATCCTGAATTACAGGATATGATAAATTATTTAGTAGGAAACTTTCACAACTCTCGTTTCCATCCAAAAAAGACTTAAATTATCAGCTCTTACACCACACATTATTACATCATCCTGAGGTTTAGAAGGTTTTAAATTATTAAAAAATAATTTTCCTTCCAACAAAAGCAACCAATGGAAACATCACAATAACCTCACTAAAGCACAATTCTTCATAGTTCTGTCAGAAAAAAAAATACACTGACCTATCAAATTTTAAATAGATGAGTAATAAAGCTTTAGCAGCTTCCCACATGTCATCATCTTGCTCCATGAAAACCAAGGAGAGCCATTCACAGGGATGCACAACTGGGTGAGACTGTGGGGAAGGCTTTCCATGACTCCTCCAGAACATCAGCAGCTGGGACATGGAACTCTCAAAGTCTCCTGGGGAAAAAAAAAGTAACCATGAACTTTGCTGTATGTTTTTTATTGCCAAACAACACACATGCTTTATTTTTTAAATTAACAGTGCATAAAAGTTCATGAATGCAGTTCTTACCTTAGCTCAACTGATTTATCACAGCATCAAATTTTATAGATTAGTTCTTGCCATTTTAGTGCAGTAGTTTACTCAAAAATCACTTTGTATTCATTAGACAGAGAGACTCTCTCCCTTAGGTCAAAAAACTTATAACTTCAATACTAATGAGATACTACAGAGCAGTTTTTGATATAACACACCACATAGTCAAGGTTTAGAAAACAGAAAGTTTTCCTGCAATATTGAAATAAATTTTATTTACTGCATCACTACGTGATTTTCCTTAACATTTGACTTCAAGATTCATTTTACCTTCTAGCAAATAATAGAAACATCAAATTATCTTTGTTATTAATAGTTACTCTTCAGACTGAAAATCTTCCCTATAAATCTAGAAATGACTCTCAAAACTGAAATTAATTAAAGTTAAGCCGCTCTAATCCATGTTAATAGCAAGAAGATCAAGCAGCTTCCCGGAAGGGAAGTTAGCATAATAAAGCATCTAAGTGCTTGTTTTAAACACTTCCTGTAATGTCACTAAAATAAGGAACTACCAGTCCTTTCAAATTGAAATTCCTCTTCACAGTTGGGGTGTTTGAATCTAATTAAAAACCTCATTTTTGTGCCATGAATCTGGAAAAGAAAGGAGAACGTTTTCCTTTGAGAAAGAATTTTCATAGAGACATCTAAAATGGATATAGCCTACATTTTTTCTTTTCACTTGTTCTTACACAATCTCAGTCTCCATATATTTTTCAGAAGGTGGATCACAAGTAAAATATTCTTTACAAATACTTAAAATTCTTTAAGAATGCAACTGACATCACAAATATAACATCTTCCAAAGATCTGGAAAGGTTTCACAAGCTGTCTTATGGAAGTTGTAGCTCTTTCTCACTGATGAATTAAAAATTGATTTTAGGCTTGCTACCTAGCATAGAAATATAGAAAGTAAAATATTTACATCCAGAACTTTTACTGAAATGCCTTAATGTAATTAAAGTGCTGTAAAATCTCACTGGATCATCTTTAAGGCCAATTCCAACACAAGCCATTTTGTGATTTTGTTAAGTCCCACAGTTTCCCTGTGCCTTACTTTGGAGATTCCTTTTTTTTTTTTACCTTTCTAATACCACAGCTGGTTTTGCCTCATTACATTACTTGGCTGACAGTAATGCCTTGTACCTTCAATAAAATAAATGTATAAAGGTGCCTGAAGTTCTACCTTCACCTTAGAAAAGAGAAGAGTGTTACCTGCGGTTCCTTTCAGTTCCCCACCCTGAATAGAGGAGATGCTTGTGCTATGGACTCTTCTCTTTTCCAGCTGAAGAAGAGCCTGGTGTTCTCAAGCTGGCTTAACGTTCTTAACAGGAAAATTTTTCAATCCCAAATGCAGCTGTTTCAAGCCCAACATATTGCAGGGCTAACGATTTAATAAAATGCAAGGAGACAACTAATTAGGAAGGACACAGCAACAGCAGTTTCTTGGGTGGGTCTTCTCCTTCCTCCCTCCCACTACCATTAATTCAGCTGAAATCTATTTACAGTCTTAATGAGCTGTGATTACAAAATCTGAAAGCTCTAAAACTCTTGCTGCTTAATGAACAAAATTTAAATGGACTGTTACCTTTGATTTCTGCTCCTGTTGCAGAGTTGTGAATCTTGAATTCCAGTGCTTTAAGCACAACCAGGCTTAAGGCTCTGAGAACAGTTTGGTCAGAACCACCTTGAGAATCATGTCCAGGAGCAGCCTCACTGCTTCCAAAGTAGCTGGACTTTCCACTGAGTGGGATCTGATTAAGCCAAGCCAAATTCACAACCTGCAGAACAGCATTACTCAGTGCAAGCATATCCTCACATAAAGATGGGGTTTGTAAAAACAGTGATCCACTTTTAGCATCTTCTCTGGACTTGTAAAGGACACATTTTTTAAGGAGCAAAATGAATTTCTTCTTGATTACATAAGGAATTGATGAGCTAATAATGTTGAGGACATAAGAAACTTTCAAAAATAAAATTCTCTGGCACCTGAGCGGTAATTCCAGTTCAGTTCTGGAAGCCAAAAGTGCTTCAAGCAGATCAATAAAACTGATCAGATTGTTTGCAGCTTCAGAATAAGGTGAAGTGTAGTGGTGACTGTCAAAATGATGGAGCAGGATGGCATTATAAAATCCCTCAAGCACCGCATCAAGAGGACCCAACAACTTCTTCACGACACCTACGGCAACAAGAGGTGCATTACACAGATCAACCAGTAAATAAGGACTAAACTGCTGCTGTGAGTACTTTCAGAATATGACACGTTCAAACCACAAGATTTTAACAGCGCTTCGTCACCCCCTGTGTAAGGAAGGGAAGAGCGGAGCCGCAGCCGAGCTATTCCCGGGGAATTCCGGGCGAGCTGCTCCTCCTGGCGGCTCCCGCGTGTCGGCACGGCCGCAGCACCGCCCGTACCTGCTCGGGCCCCGGGCGCGCCCCTCAGCGTCCCCCGGAGGATCGCTGCCAGAGTGCAGAGGCACCCGGCCACCCGCGCAGCCCCGGGGAATCCCAGCAGCGCCTGCAGGCTGAAGCCGAGCCACGGGACATTTAAGGCGTCCTAAGAAAAAGAATTCAAACCCCAGTCACGTATGCTCCCAGTTGTTATGCAAATTACATCAAATCGTAATACAGTGATTTAAAGTTGTACATTAAAAAGATTCAAACGTAGGCACAAAGCACAGGTAGAAACAATGTCTGTCCTAGGCCATTAATTAAGTCTTTAATTACAAACATGAAGTAACATATGCATGCAATAGAAGTTATCTGTATGTTCCAAAAAGGGAAAACCAAACCTCCTACTGGCATGTGACCTACCCAAAATCAGATAATTCTGTAGACAGACCAGATCTGAATTCATAATTCCCAGACAACTTGGCAAGAAGTATTAAAAACATAATTATGAAATAAATCTGTGATCAGGATGCTACTATGGAGATTGCAATACATGTTCACTAGATATACAGCAAATTAAAAAAAAAACCTCAAGTAATTGGATATTCAAATAAGAAGATACAGCAAAGCATTTGATTAACTTACAAGAGGGTATTATTTATTTTTATTTACTGCATCACCCAACAGATACCAAAGAACTGTAAAAATACTGATAGCCTAGATCATGGCTTTTTTAAATATCTGTGTTGCAACCTTTTAAAGAGATTGTCATCCACACTCATTTTACCTTAAATGAGTTTCATAAAATTCCAGATTTTTATATATAAAGACACTCCATACTTCCGTTGCACATCAGATCTCCTTGCCTTCCATACTCCAGGCTCCTCCTAATACAGCTGACAAAGTTTCTCAGAGAATACAAACACTATAAAACCTTGGCTGCAGAGTCAAATGGAGCAGCCTGAATGCACAGGTTCAGAGGCATTTTTGGAGCTCTGAAGTGGTGCCACACCCACCTCTTCCTTCAGCTGGAAATACACCAGAGATGCTAAACTTTGTGAGGCCATGTGAGATAACAGCCGATCGTCACAATTGAGCAGGTGAATCTGGGGACAGGTAAAAAAGGAAAAATATCTAAGGCACATCCCTTTTTATTTTTCCTCCTTTCCTAAAAAAAAAGAAACAACAACCCCAAAAAAACCCCCACCACCAACAAAACCCATAAATTACCAATTTTGAGTCAATTTTTGCCTTCTTCAGAAGAAGAACAAAGATTTCACAGTACTTCTGTCTTGTGTGGAGCTCAGTTTCCTGGGACTCTGCTTTTGCCACCATCATCTTGATCAAGGTGAGCTGGAGCAGCATCACCTCTCGTGGGCAGAACGAGGAGCTCATGTTTGCAAAGCTGGTGGATAAATCATCTGTTGCAGGGACAACACCTGCCATGGCAGTGTCCTCATGGCTCTCAACACCACCAGCAGTAGGTGGCAGAGGCTCCTGATGGCAGAATTCACCTCCTTCTCGTGGCTGCTCAACACACAGATTAATTAAAGAGGAATAATGATGGCTTTCCCTTGCTAGGGGAACGCCTGCCAGGACATCCTTATACATCTGCTGCAGGAGAGAGATCTTCATGATGAGATCATGCAATATTCCAGAAAATGCTGTGTGTCTTCCCCGATTATTCACTGCAAATCAGCTTCCCAGCTACTTTCCTCCAGTAAGAAACAGAAGCACCACTGGGCATTTCTCTTCTAAGTTACCTATAAATAAAACATTCTGCTGTTACTTAGCAAGCAACTAGAAAATAGAAAGGAACAACACATTTTTGGAGTTAATGCTACCATTATTAAACTTACTTTGAAAATGCAAATTCAGCTGCACAAGACTGTTGCAGTGAGACATTAAAATGAAGAATTACCATGCTGGGAAGAAGTTCACAGTTCCAGTATTATATTACCAACACCAAAATTCATTTGCTGGAATTAACAAACCCAAAGATAACTATTGTTAGGGGCTACTTCTAAAGACATGAGAACTTGGATTAAATCTTTCTCTACATTGCTGTAACTACTAGAACCTAAATTCTTTTGCGACAGATGCCTCCAAAAACAGGCATAAAATTTCAGCTGCAACTTCTCCTCTGAACTGGCAACGTTCATTGCTCCACTGAGGCTGCAACTGGAAACAGCTCTCAAAAAAATGGAAGCCAAAGGAATGTTAAGTCTTGACTATTGTTGTACACAAGCTCAGGGTGGGCTGACCTCAAGGGCACACCAACTAAGAAGCTGAAAATTAAAGAATAATTTAAAAACAAAGAGCCAAAAAAACACTAAAACATATTCAGGAACGGTAAAAAGAAAAAAAAAAGTCTTTATCCCCATATCAATGGAAGGTATCTTTCAATCACAGCACTGGAATATTTGCTACAGTTTAAAATCAAGAGCTATTAAGAATACAAATCTCTGCATGAAGTGTACCTAAGTCCTCACAATTTTCTATCCAGTATGTAAATGGCCAGACAGATACCCCATCTTCCCAGAAAAAAACCCCTTAAGAACATCAAGGTTTCTTTTTCATCTACATTAAGAGTGACACTCATCTGTAATATTTCTCTTTTTAGAGCAGTTTTAACAAGCTCTCTAACCAGACCTCTTTTAATTAAAACCAACAAATTTATTACCTGTATCTATGGTGAAGTTAGGAGTGGGAATTAAGTTGATCATAGGAATTTTCATACCTTTGTTCATACTTTGGATACTTTTTGGATCCTCATCTCTTAAGTCTGGCATGATCAACCAGGTAGAATTCCAGGCAGAATCCTGCAGCTATCCACCTGTAGCTGGCTTTTATTTAAATACTACACTTCCCCTTTCTTACCAAAGGCAGAAAACAGTTCAGTCTTCCAACCAGTAAGAAATTCTAAAGATCTTCCTGTCAATGTATCAATTCTACCTGCATTTGTCATCAGACCAAATATTTTAAATTACTACTTATTTTTAGCAGAATATTAGAAAACAATGAAACTGTTAAAAGTCAGTATATGAGGCATTTTTTTCTTCTCGCTCATAATCTTCACAAGTTTTAGAAACACCATCAAACATTGAAAATTACACCTTCATTTTTACAACCTGATTTTTTTCATTGCAACAGAAGCATGTATTGACAAAATGGCTTCCCAAAGACACAAAGGATTAGGGGCAGACCAAGATGTGCTCCCCTGACTCATCACTTCTCCCACTATCAGGAGGCATTTCCTTCAGAAATGAAGCTAAAATTGGAGAGCATAAGGTTGCCTGCAGGAGTGATCTACAATTCCCTCTGGTGTGGTATTTTTAAAGACACATTCAGCAAGGGCTGACCTGAAAACTCCAAAATGTTATATAGCATCTTCCTCACCTGATAGCACCAAGAGCCCTTCCCCACACGCCACATTTTGCTGGATGTTAAGAATAAATCTGGTATTTCAGGCAATAAATTCCCTCTTCATTTGCAGAACATTTTCAGAATTCTACCTGAGGTGGAAATTTATGACCTGAAACCTCATAAAATTTCTTTAGAAATCACTCCGAATATATAGCTATTGTTCCTATCCCTGGGTTTTATTTCTTCCTAAATGAATACCTAATGAAGTAAAATCATCTCAACACATTAACTTCTGTGTTTGAGATCAACTTGAATTATCACCCTGTGTGGTATATGGAGAGACCTCATGCACAAATTCACACGATCCAGCATGGGTGGTAAAGGCAGCAGAGATTCAGAACTTTTCTAGGACATCCACTGTGAGATTTCACCTTCATCACATGATATTGGCTGTGCTCTCCTGGGTCCTCCCACAACACATTTATGTTCCACCATTAATTTGCAAACTTTACAAAAGCTTCTCTAAGATATGTCTCACTCACACGTGACAACAGATCACAAACATAAATCATTGAAGAAAATGAGAAGCGAGGGGGCTTATTTTGAAGGCATTTACTTCAAAGAGGGAGAAAGTATCAGACATGGACTAAATTTATTTCAGACACAGCACGGGAGTGAAAAGCTCAAAGCTGAAGAATAAAGAAAAGCAGTGACAAACTCCAATCCTTATTTGTATTATTTATCTGAGTTATTTATGACAGCATCTAAAAACCAAAGCCAAACACAGCCAGACTCCTGCATAAACAACAGGAAACAGTTCTAAAAACCTTATATACAGAGTGATTAGGCAAAACATAGAAAATGAAGGAAAAAGTAAGAAACCCAAATAAATGGGGTTTTATATGTTATTTTCATGATGAATAATGCTTTAAAATCAAAATTAAACTTATGCCTCTTCACTTATATCTCCAAGTTACTGTGTGCCATTGTAAGCCATTTGCATTAGTAAAAAAAAAAAGTTGTATCAGTAATGTTAGTCCCATCAAATTACAAAGAAATTCTTTCCTGGCACAGGTGCCCAGAGAAGCTGTGGCTGCCACTGGATCCCTGGCAGTGCCCAAGGCCAGGCTGGACAGGGCTTGGAACAACCTGGGATAGTGGAAGGTGTCCCTGCCCATGGCAGTGGGTGGAATGAGATCAGCTTTAAGGCCCTTTTTGGGAGAAAAACTATCCAAAATCTCGCCTTATTTTCAATTAAAAAATTAAATCTGATAAAGCAAAATGAAACCTCAGTCCCTGACTTCTGGGTATGAACCTGAAAACTCTGGATCTCCTTACAATAAAATGATCGTACCGTTTAAGGAATAAAATACACTTTAGACTCCTTGTACCTAAAGTGATTTCGTAGGCTCATCTCTCAATAAAGAGTAAGCTTCTGCTCAGAGCTGAAATACTGTAAACGCCTCTATCTTAGCGTCATTCCCTTCCAGAGCTTGCAAACAACCTGAGCTGTGCAATCCCTGTTAACTGTGACACCTCAGCGTGCCGGATGCTTTGGTTGCAATTCCGCCGAGCGCTTTCAGTCACTGCGGGCAGGAGCAAACCCGGCCCCGCCTCACGGCCCCTCACTGCCAGCGCTGGGCGCTCATCAGAACCGCCGCCACACGCCACACTCGGGGCGGGCAGAGCGGGCGCGGAGCTGCCGCTTCTCCAGAGCCTCCGCAGCCCCGTCCTGCCGGACTGAGGGCAGCCGAGGCCTCCTGCTCCTCCAGCAGCGCGGCTTCCCGCACAGCGCAGAGACGCCCCGGAGTCACCCAGCGCCCCTGCCCGGGCTCCCTCAGCGCCCCTCGGGCTCTGCCCCTCAGTCCCCTCCCGCCACCGCCTCGCTGCCCAAGGCCCCGCCCCCATGCAGACAAACCACGCCCATATCGCCACAGCCCCGCCCCTCATTACCC
>WBMY01013599.1:155925-180028 GCA_013397315.1 Donacobius atricapilla | reverse complement strand
GGGGTCCCCGTCCGCAGCCCCCGGCGGCGCCCCGGGTGCCTTGGCGGCCGCCGGGCCTCGGGGCTGCGCGCCGGGGCTTGGCCGNGAGGGAGAGGTTTGGTTTCCCAGCAGCTCAGCTTTCTGGGTTACTTCCTGTCCCATTCTTTAGCACTTATCTTTACTTCCATTCCCTGGAGGAGCTGCCTTGACAGGGCAGCGGTCCTGCCGTTATTATCCCTTCAACTCTTCAGTATCCTGAGAGCGTGTCCTCCTTTTCCAGGAGAGAGCCCGATTTTGATGAATAACCCCTTTCCTTCCAAATTTGTGAAGGCTCTTCCTATTTTGCCCAGCTATTGCTTTTGTGTTAACCAATTCTGTTCTTCATTTCTCTCATTTATGTCATTGTGTGGTTCAGTTCTACTTTTTTTTTTTTTTAGGTTTAAGCTGCCTTAAAGGAGAATTAAAAATAGTGACTCCAAAGAACAAAATAACACAGAAGAGAGAAAACAGCACTCAAAAAACCCCCAGAAAGGTGATGATTCATTTAAGACTCTCAGAGTCATCCTAGACACATGGTTTGGCTGGGATTGGGGCCTCTTGTGTTTTTTTGGATTTGAATAGGTAGCATTAGATTTCTTTGTTCTCTTAAAACCTACTTGCTGTTGACCTTTTAAAGTTTGAAAGCTCTGAATCCCATTTGAAGTACAGTCCTGCTTGTAACACTTCATAATTTTCCAAAGTTATTCTGCTAATGTTATTTTGATTATGAATTGCTATTTAATGGGTTTTTTGTGTCTCTATCTCAGGGATGTCACTTAAAATTACTTTCCTCTAGGTCGTTGAAAGGGTCTTTTCTTTAAGTCTTTCCATAAATTTATGAGTTCGGCATTGTTTCTGTTTCTGTTTTGATTCTAAAATCTTTATTGGGCTAGGTCATGGTAATTGCATTGTGCTGGTTTAGTTATAACTTGCTCCTGCATGGGTCACTTTTTTGTGTTTGTGTTGTAACGGAGCTGCAAAAATTGAAATTAATTTAATTGGATGGTGTCTGCTTACAAGTACTTACTTTTTGGGCTGAGATCATAGAAGAAGATGATGTTGTTGGGTGCTTAAGGGGAAAAAATGAAAGGAGTCATCAAAACCAATCCTGCTGGTAGGAGGGAGGTTCTGTTTCGGGGGAGAGCTGTTCGTAGGGAGAATTGCGTGTTTGACGTGATGAGATGAAGAGATGGATGCTAGGAGAGAGAGTGGGGGGGTGAATGATCTCAGCCAGTCTTTTTCTGCATCCTCCCGTCAGCGTGCTCCCAAGGATGGAGTTTCTGCGCCTTCTTCTCACGCAGAGTCTGTCTTGAAGCCATTTTAATCTGTTTCAAACGTAGGTGAGTTTGGTTTTTTGGCAAAGATGCCCTCCATAGAGGTCCCTCTGGTCCGTGGCATGTTTTCAGAGATGTCACTGACTGTACCAAAACGTTGTTCATTGTTGGCAGTCGGTTGTTTTTGAGCGTTAGCCTGCAGGAGAAAGAGCAGTATTTGTTGCCAACAGCCTTGGTCAAGGCTGGATCATTTTTCCAATACAGATGTCTTTAGATTAAGACAAAAAGTAGTTGCTCTGTGTTGAAGATTAAATAGAAAACCCCTCCGTAACACAAGTGCAACAAATTCTGAGCTACTCTTTGGGAACGCAGGGAAGAAATTTTCCACGTTATTTTGATAACCTACAAATAATGGCAGAACATGTAGACATGCCCAGTGTGATTCCAGGAGGGATTTTGCTGCTAATAGGTGAGACAGACGTGCATCAGTACAAACTTAGCAGTGCAGTTATGGCACAGCTGTTCCATCTGAATTTAGTTTATTATAACTCCCTTTTCCCACCCCACCCAGTGCCTCTCAGGCAGGGCTGTAGCTGCTCCAACAGGATGCCTCTTGGTGCCGACAATTCATGGGATCTTTGGGATTAATTCACAACAGGAGACCTAAGTTTTCATTTGATTTGTGAAGTTCCTTCCTAGTGCGAAATGCCAGTGCAGCAAAGTTTGATTCAGATACAGAGACTGGAATTGAGTTCATAGGAATCGGGGAATTAACTTCTGGCAGAAATTTGCACATGGTTGAAACGAGGCACAGAGATCACTGGTACGCTGAAGTCCTGCTCTTGATCCCTGGAAGAAATGCAGCATGTTGCAAGTATAGCAGCCCTTTAGAGAAAGCTTTAGTCTTCAGGCTATATATGCTCATTTTGGATTTGTTTTTCCTCATTGTGAATTCTCAACCCTTAAAGGAAATGTGCTGTCTGGGAGATGGCTTTGTTTTGTTCCAGCAATGCTTACAGAATGATATTATCTCAGTGAAAGTCTTACTTTGTCCCCTAAAGACATCCAACACGTTTTGTCCACTTGGATGCTTTTAGGCTGTATTAAATAGAAATACGTATCAAATGTACTTCTAGAGATTGTTGAATGACACAAACTCTGTAAGCAGCACTCAGTTTATCAGCTGTGCTGTGAGAATTAGGGCTGAAGTGGCTCCTTTAATGTGGCTTGGACTCCTCATTGGTTCCTGCTTCTGTCATTCCATGTAATGTTGGTGTTTGGGTTCTCTAATGATAGTAAGTCACGTGAAAATACATTAATCTTAGCAATTAACGCTTGCTACAAATTAATTACTTATAAGGCTAAGCTTCTATTTGACTTTTGCTGTTTAAAACTTAGTAATAGCACTGCTGGAAGTTGGAGGAGAAATGGTATTTTTTGCTTGGTACGCGAGGCTCTCCAAGCATGCTGCAGAGCACAGGCTCCCTGCAGTTTGTCAGTGCACATCTTGAGGGAGGAGGTTCTGGCTGTGTGAACCTGATGCAGCATTCTCTACTGAAAAAAGATCTGTAAGGCCTTGCTTTAGCATCAGCATTGAGGTCCTGCCTTCAGAAGGAATCACAGGATTTTATTCACGGGGCTCTGCTTGGCAGAGTGGGGTGAGGTGCTGTGGGTGGTGAATAGTTTGCTGTGCTTTCTGAAGGTGAAGTTTCCCTCAGGTTTGCAACCTTGAAGTTGCTTGAGCTGGGTGATCTCTCTGATTTTCCATCAGGCCCGAAGTCAGATCTCACAACCTCTGTGGGATGGATAATTGTAGTAAAATGACACCTCTGTGCTTCAGTTTCACCCACCTGCAGGATGTAACAACAGGACAGCTGCTTATTAGTGTGTAGCAGCACCATCTCTAGTTCTGTGAACACCTGAAATTGGTGGGGCACTTGCAGATTAACTCTTTTTTGGTTATTTTAAATTTATTACATCTGAGCTACCAGCTGGCCTTACCGGGAGCTCTCTTGAGAAACGTGTAACTTTTAATGACAGCTTGTGAGGAATGAAGGCTTCTTTCCTTTGAAGCAGCAGTTCCTCTGTGATGTTGTGGATTCATGCACTGTTAACTCATTGCTTTCAGGCCCAGCAGCTTGTGTTTGTTGCTTGATGGTTTTCATCTCAGCCACAGGGATGCCTCGCTTGGGGTCTGTCTGGGCTCTAGCATGGACCATTCAGCAGAAAATATATTTGGAAGTATAAGGCTCAGTGAAATGTTGATATTTCATGTTACTTGCAAACTTCACGATTGTGATGTGAGAATGCAAATGACAACGCAATTGTTTGCCCTACTCTCTTGTCTGAGGAGCTCCTGGAATAGGAGCGTGAGTGACAGCTGAAGGTGGTGGTTTTGTTTAGTTTGTCAAAAATATATTGACCATTTTTAAAATGCCATTTGAATGAGAACACATTTAGCTTGTTCAATCTTTGAAATGGGTAGGAGAAGTGAGTTGTGAGACTAATGAAGGCTGATGTGATTATCCTTATTCCTTTTTTCTGTTGTTTATTTGATTTAAATGTCTCGGAATACTTCAACCACAGGCAGTTCAGATCTACACTGATTAGGTCTATGCCAGATACTAAATGTCATGTGTGATGGTAGACTTTCCTTGTTGTACAGAGTTAGGCTGCCATCAGGAACTTATGGTCCTTATTCTGCTCTTGGATGTTTAATCTCAGAGTTTAGGAATCAGGTCTTTCTGTCAGGCCATGTGAATAAGCAAAATACTGAATTTTGAGCTCTTGCTTTTTGTACCAACCTTTAACTTTCTTTAAAGTAAGTTTATACATATGTTGGAATTAATTTTCCACATGATGTTTGCAGTGACTTTAAAGAAGTGACACATCGATGTGGAAAAGTCTAAGATCTCTTTGACAACATGAGACATTATCAATAGATAATGAGGATGTTCATCTTATTATTTTTATTTAGTGCTGCTTCTACTAGAATTATTAGTGTTTTAATCAAACTTTGTTAAGTCACTGAGTGAGGGATCTTTACTCTCACTAAATATGACTTATTTTTATTAAAGTTGCAGATCTTACTCTTGCCATATGCAGCTAATTTTCCTTTGGGGGTAAAAAGCTTGTTACTTTTTTAGTGGAGCAATCTGTTACCTTGTCTGTAGTCTGTGAAGTCAGTGCAATTCTAATTTGCATCAGCTAATAAAAAATGTGTGGGTTTTAAAGTGAAAATCATGCAAAAATTTTAAAAAAAAGGTGAACGACTGATCATCTATGCAAAAAAACAAGGCTAGAAATGTGATCAAATTAGGTCATGGCAGTGCAGTTTTGTGCAGGGCTGTAAGCATGTCTGAAGACCTTGTATGCTTTATCTTGGGAAGCAAAGCTCTTGGAAAATGTGCATAAGAGGGATAAAAAGGGCTTTTTTTCATCTTCCTCTTGGAGCTCTCATTGCAAAAGCATGATTTTATGTTGCATTAAGTGGCAGAAATTTCAACTTAATCCAAGAGCAGCACAGCTCATGGAGGTGTTCTGGTGCAACTCGTTTGCAGAAGAAACACATCACAGTTGGGTTTGTGTGATCAGCTGTACAATTAAGTATTTAATGGTTTTATTGTTTATTATGTTATTGCAGTGCTCAGGTGAGATAAGGGGCCTTTCACTAAAAGTTTGCAGCCAAAGGAAATGAAAGGTCAGATAAAGGTGTAGAAAGAATTAGTGAAATAACAGTGATGAGTACAGGAGAAATGGTCTGGGACTGATCCCATTAACTGCAGGTGTTGGGGGATCAGGAGGGCTTGGTCTGAAGGAGGAATCTGCACAGGGATTGTAGCTGGCATTTGGTAAACCTTGATTCTAAAAGGATAGTTTTTCTATATGGAGAAAAGGGGGAAGATTTTTGAGCTGGTGGTTTTCTTGTGTTGTGGAGGTGGCTTTACCTGTTGGTGAAACACAACATGTGCCAGCTTGAGCTGTCACACGAGGGAGGGGAGACAGGCTGGTGGCTCTGCAAATCCAGCTGAAGGACACAACTCAAAGCTCTGTGGGCACAGGTTTTATTCTTCACTTAGGGAAGCAGAGATGGGATGGAGATTTAAAAAAACAACCCCAAACCCCGTACAAAAACAACAATTAAAAAAAACCCCACAAACAAATAAAAAACCCGCAGAAGTAGTTTGGGAAGAACTAAATGGATCCTGAATGTTTTTCCTGGCATCTGACTCCCACTGGGGGATGTTGAGCAGTGAGGCAGAAATACCTACTGTAACCTTTGCATCCATTCTTGATTCATAGAGGAGGAGCAGATACACATAATTATTAGAGAATGTAGAGCATTTCTTGAAGGTTTACTCCAGAGAGGGAGCACAGCCCTCATTTCTCTTGTCTTCCATAAAATATTCTCTGTAGCCTTTTCCTCATATGGCAAAAGCAAACTCTGCCCACCCCAACCTCTGCAGGACTCTTTGATAATGATGGAAAACACACTTCGGGTCTTTTCTGACATAGCTGCATTAAAATGTAGCATTCTTACACAAGAACAAAGTAAAAGCAAGTAAATCTCTCGCTTTTATTCTTGACAACTAACAAGAAATACCATTTTTTTAAGGGGTAGCAGGTTGTTTGACACACATGGGCACAGAAGATTATGAACAGTGAAGACAATGAAGAGTGGGACATCAATCAAAGAGTAACAACCTCTTATAAGGTAATTCAGGACCACATTGAGTTTATCCTGTTCTACTTGCAAAATCAATTAAGTAACTGTTGTTGTCCACCATTTTCATGGCACTGTAAAATCATTATAACCAAGAATATATAGGTATATTTTTCCCCCCTGTGCTTCCTTTCATTTTTTTTACTTGCGTGCAGAAAGCCAATATGTAGCAACCCAAATGCATGCTGAGTTCTGAATGAGATTGATTACAGTTGCTAAACATTAAATATTAAATGCCAAAGGGCTACTTCCAGTAGTCCTCCTTCTCTTCTCCAAAGATTGATGTCTTAAATGGGGCTTTGCAAACAGGAGTTTTAAATGATCTATGGAGCAGAAGTAAAAATGTTTTCAAAGCTGGTGTGTACCTAAAACTATCCTGAAACCTTTAATGTTATGGTAAAGTATTTTTGTCATTTGAATTTCATTGCTGGACATAGGGGTGAGATGGAAGAGTGGATATTTACAGAAACTGTGCAAGTGATAAAAGGAGCTGCCTGACTTTGTCTTCTGCTTTGTATGTTTTAGTACTTATGTTCTTTAGTACCAGCTAATTTGAATAAGCTCTGCTAGTCACATGCAACATATGGAGCCAATGCCAATTTTTTATAATGCTGCATTACAAATATACCCACCAGCTGAGAAGTGTGAGAGAGAGAGCTCTGCTTTTCCTCAACCAACTGTCTTCACAGAGAGTTGCAGGGGGAATACTGCTGGCCCTTCAAATGAGAAATCCCATTCCACTTCATCTCTTCAGTCATCCCATCTCTTTCTGTAGCATTTTGAGCAACTAGCCTGACCTTAATTTTCAGGACCACGTGAGGGCTTGCAAGTATTGGTCCTTTACAAGAAAGGACTGTAAAAATGGCAGCATAAAGTTTGTTTACGTTACGTTTTGATCAGATGTTCTCAGTTTGAAAAAAAAAGTTTTCATATCTTGTTTTTGTAGGTATTCAGAAACTAGGGCTAAAAGGGCCATAGTCGGAATTACTATTTTTTAAGGGTTTTGCGTGACTCATCATCAGTTAGATTCTACTGTCAGTTTTCACCTGCAAATCCAAAGGAAGATCTTACTCTTGCAGTTGGAATTTCATTACCAGTGCTGTTAGTGGTGTGATGCAGGATGAAGTCAGGCTCGCTGTCTTCTAGGTGAGCATGTTCTGAAGTGCTAATTGGAGTTTAGAAAAGAGCTTAGCAAAAGCTTATTAGAGTCAATAGAAATACTTCCATTGTCATCAGATTAACCAAGTCTGATTTTTGGAATACGCTGCAGAAGTTGACCTATTGAGTTGGCAGTTGCTGCTTTGCAAATGCCTTTCCCTCCCAGTCTCAGATAATGAAGTTCACACTATAAAACAAAACAAAGCCAGTTTCTAAGCCATGTATAACATATGGAGCTAAAAAGTCTTCCTTAATAACCCTATGCTGAAGCAGTGATTGTTGCCATACATGGTAAGCTGAAGCATTTATAAATGTCAAAGACAGGCATTTGCTGTGTGTAATTTCCATATTTGCAGGGTAAGTAGGGTCACTGGAGCACCTGTTAATTATGAGTTTGTATCTCTCCAAAAAGCAGATAAATAACTTCTTTACCATGGGCACGAGGAGGCTGTAGAAGAGCAAATACACGCTGTGCCTTTGTCTGCAAAGTTGGCAGTGATCGATGCTTTCACTTTCCTCTTGACTCTGGGTATATCTGGATCACAGAAAACCGAGTGTCCAGTGGGATATGGGGAGTGGATTGCAGTGTCTTTTCAATGACCTGTGGATCATGAGGATCTGGAAATCCTTGTGATACCTAAAAGAAGGTTTAGGTGATGATGTGTGTTGACATCCTAATAAACCAAAAAATGACTGTAAATTTTAAGATTTGCTTGAAATTCATTTTCATCATTAGAAGTTTTCATTGTACTTTAATGCTGATTAACTTTGCAGGAGTTTAAATACATTCTTCTTTTTAATCTTCTAGGTCTGTGTTAATATCCATCCATCTTTGAATATTTTCTGAGGCTCCTATTGCTCAGCCTTACCTTTCTCATACCTTGCTTTTATTCTTTCTTCTGATATCCCTTTCCATTTTAGGACTGTGGGATATAATACACAATGTATGTGAAAATGCAATCACTTAACTTCATGTACTGCACAGCAATCCCTAAATACCTGTTCATTTTCTTGCCCCCAAGTAGAACTGCAGATGGTACTTTTCAAACAGAGCATGGAGTACACAGTACTTCCCTCTTTCCCAGTGTGTGCTTGTCTCTAGGCTCTTTTACAGTGGCTATTTTAGATACTCTTTTGGCCCAGCTCTCGTATACTTTATCAAGGTAATTATAAATTGAATTATTCTGATGTATGTTCTCATGGTGTTTGACAAGACTGTAGTAACTGCACTTAAATGTATTTTCAGTCTCATATATTATTATCCTTGTATTTGATTTTTGGAACGTAGAAGTTCTTTGCAGCCTTCATGTACTAATTAAGAAGTGCTCAAGCCAGATTACAAACAGTAGACTAATTAAAAAGAAAAGGTGAAAAAGGAATAAAGATAATTAAAATTTTCAATTTGAACATTGGCATTACTAATACATGCAGTAGGTCCCAGGATTCTATTGGTAAGATATTTTCACTGATGCTTAGCAGGGATGCATTTCTAGAAAAATAAAAGAGGATCATAGTTGAGTTACTGTAGGAGTGCAGTGGTGCTTCCTGCAACAGTTTGGATCATCCATTGGACCGGCGTCTCTGGAGGTAGTGATATTAATCACAGTGTGATTTTTGAAATGAATGCTGGGTTCTGGAGATTTTTCGTTTTACCCATTGCTTGGTTGCTTTAATTGTGAACTGCTGTTTGATGCTGTCGTTTCTGAAGAAAACGTCTACTGTGTTTAATGTGCAAGTGTCCTTTTCTTTTGCAGTTCAGTGATGTCACTGCATGCTATGATTTTGCTAATAACACTGAGATCATTTGGGGTTTATCCTCTGCGTAACATCACTTTTCTCGGCATACAGACAGAAGCCTTAGCATCGCATTTCACGAATCCCTTTTTTCCTACATACACCCCATTTCTCACCCCAGTCCTAATTTATTCCTGCTCCCCATTGATTGCAGGTGACTCGTGCGGGCTGATGAGGCTCCTGTGAAGGCCAGACTCAGCTAGGATGTTACACCACCACTGCCGGAGGAACCCTGAGCTGCAGGAAGAGTTGCAGATCCAGGCAGCCGTGGCCGCCGGCGATGTTCACACCGTGCGCAAGATGCTGGAGCAGGGATATTCTCCGAACGGTCGGGATGCCAACGGCTGGACCTTGCTTCATTTCTCTGCAGCGAGAGGCAAGGAGAGATGTGTCCGTGTTTTTCTGGAGCATGGAGGTGAGTTGCCCACAGAGAAAAATCTTGGTGCTCACCTGACACCTTTCTATCCCAATTTCCTCTGCGGGGCTTCCCAGCAGTGATTAGATATCAAAAATGCTTCTGGTTATCTTTTGTGGTTATTTTTTATTCTTTCGTTCTTAATGTCTGTTTATTTCTGATGAATACTTTGTGAATGACGTCATAGATTAGCTTTGTATCTTAATAACTTTTTTTTTGCCCCAGCATTGCCTAGGAATTGTTCAAGGAATGAATAAGCATTATGAAAATAGGGCAGAAGGACTCATTATAAAATGAAATGCACTCACAGCACTCACTACAGGCTTTTCTTCACTGTTAGGGGTTATTATTAGAGGAAGGCAGATCCTTGAATTGAAATCCTAGGGAAGTTTGTTTCAGAATTCTAAAGCAAGTTAACCAGTTGCATTAAAGACTAAGTTTAATATAGGCTTTAACAGAATTTGCTAAATTTTATGAAATCAGTCCTCTTTGTGCAAGGACTTTAATATCAGCTAATGCAGATGAATTTACAGCTCTCCTGCATCCAGCCACAATGAAACTTTATTTCAAGAACTGACTGAGTTTTGTTGATTTAAGTGATCCTCATGTGGGTGATGATTATTATCCCTCAGGTGGTACAGTCAGGATTTCTCATTGCTTTATCATCTTCCAAGGCCATGTGAAGTTTTAGAAAGGGATCATCCTAATCTTTTAAAGTGGTAGTGGAGAGGAAATCAGTAGATGTTCTCCACGTTCTGATCAGTGCTCTTAAAGAACAGCATCCTCTGTTCTTACCAAATGAATTACAAGGTTTTCAATCCCAAGGAAACTGAAATGATCTTTTTGATGCTTTGTGTATCTGAGCCATATGGGCCCCTTGTGTCTGTCACTGGGTTTGTCAGCTGTATGGATCATCCTGAAAGTGGAGTGACATTAACAAGCTGTGGTAGTGGCACAATCAGTGATTTGTTCCTTAAGAGCAGTGGTGAAATACAGCCTGAGTAACTGGACTCTGTGGATGCACCTACTACACTTTGTAACCACATAAAATGGGCAGACCCTCATGGCCTTCTTGGAAGAGGGGAAAAAAGCTACTAAATTGCACGAATATATAACTTTAAATTCTGCTTTTCAAAAGTAATATATGCAAATAATCTCAAGCCTTCAGTTCGATAATTTAAAAGTTTTAGGCTTTAAATCACATACATTGCTTTTAACTTTTTATCTATAAGTTTAAAGATGATAATAAAACCCCAATCCCTTCTGTATTCCTATGTGTTTCCATTTTATAGGTTTTGATATTACGTAGCCGCTGATGCAGTCGTTTGTTTTTATTTTCATTGTTACTCTTTCCCATAAAAAGTACCAGCTGAATGTGATGCCTCATGAAAACTGCCTGTAATGAAACACCTTTGTCCTGAGGCAGCTTAGAGTTGAATCACTGGGATGAGAAAGTTGAGTAACAAATAGTGTGAGGTTTAGTCATCCACAGCTTCCCAGCAGCTGAGCCTCGCTCCCGAAGATTGGCACTGCCTGGTGCCTTGCCTCATTTTCCCTCAAAACAGAGGCATAAAAATAATGAGTATTTATCACACAATAATGTCACAAATGAGTTATTAAGCAGCGAGTGAGTTGACTCTTACAAGCTGAGTTAATCATGCCACCCTCATTAAGGAGAGGTTTGTGTCTACCTTTCCTCACGTGGTCTCTGCTTTTCTCCCCCTGGAGTGGATTGTTTTGCTGCTGGTGCTTAATCCCTGTTGAACAAAAAGAGAAAGATACTGGGGTGAAGGAAAAAGTCGTTTTCTGATGTGAATCTTATGGTAAAATAGAGGGTATTGAGTTATATCTTGGTAATAAATTGACAGTGAGAGGGAACCTGTGGGGTTCTGGGGGAAAGAGGGAATTGAGATGGGAAGGGAAGGAAGGGGCGGCTGCTGGAGGTTGTGGCTGTCTCGAGGGATGATGGAGCTTAGCAGAGCTGGGAATATTTTCATGGGGAAAATAGGACTGGGAAAACCACAGTGGGCTGTTGCTGAGGGTAGGGTGCTGTGCCTCAGCTCTGAGAGGCTGAAAGGCTCCCAGCACAGCCTGCTAGTGGGATGGAGGGTGAGTTGGGCTAATAAAGGCTGAGAAGGAATCTGGTCACTGACCTGGAAATAAAAAGTAGATTCTTATGGGAGTCATGACCTGTACGCCTCCTGCTTTTGCTTTTTCTCTTCCATCATTGCGCACCAGCAAAGAAAAGAGCCAGAGGACAGTGTTGTGCATGCAGATTGGCTGATTTGAGTGGAGGTGGTGGAACAGCAGGAAGCTTTTTATTATCTGCTGAGGAAGGAGACACAGATAGATGGGGAAAATGCAGAAAAAACAGTCCAGACTAAAGGATGAAGCCAGTAGAAATAATAACTAGATACAGAGAGGATAGATCAGATAACAAGTATTATTTAGCAATTGATGAAATGCAGAAAGTTCATCATAAACATGGAGAAACTTAGTTTTCATAAGAAATAGTGAATTTGACTTTCTTCATGTATTTGTCTCATTTTATTAAAATGAAGACTCCATGAAACCATCTCTTCCCACCCATAAAAACGATCTGGAGTCACAAAGGAACACCAAAACAGGGAGTGTAGTTTCCAGTAATCTTGGATTTTTGTGTAACAAGCCTTTTTTCCCTTTAGTGTCCTTTGTAAATTTTTAATATGACATATAGAGACAGGCAATCCAGCCCTGGACAAGAAATATGTTTTATTAATTTCCAGCCACCACTATTAATGTTACAACAAGCTAAAATCTTAGAAGTGTCTAGTTAGCTGTCCCTTGGTGCTACCTTCTCAGTATTAACTGAGCTGTTTCTGGTTACTCATATTAAAATGAAGAAATAATTCACTAAAGCTCCTAGAAATGAAATAGTAAGAGAAAATAGCCAAGTAGCTGTATTTATTTATTTTTAGTCTTGGCTTCAAGGTATCTAAATTTTAGTAAGGTCAAGCAGAATCTGGGAGGATCTAGAGGATGCCAAATGCTCACCCCCCCCTGAGCTCCTAAAGCATTTCTGTCTCTGAACAGTAATGCTTTCCTGGACAGTTTCTGTATCAATGTTATCTTAGGAAATTCAAAACAGAAGCTGCATGCAGCCATGCTTCTAAACCTTGTGGTCAGAATTAAGCCCTAGCTGAGGGAAATAAGCTTGAAATAATAGAAGTACTCAATGAAGCCAGAAGCATTGCTTAAGCATTGCTTTCTTGGCTGCCCAAATTGCTGTGATGGAGTGACCTAAGGAAGGTGTCAAGGAAAAAGGAAAACTGTCCCACTGAGCTGTAAATTGAAACTCTGAAATATGAATCTTTTATTTATGAATCTATATATCCTCTAGATTACAGTAATAGCAAGAGTTTTATTAACAGTAGACTTCAAATAACTAGCTTAGGTGCCTAACTTTCACATGACATAAAATAATCTCAGTATCATCTAATGCTACAAATCTTCCATCTCGAGTGAGATGAATTGCAGTAATTGATACCCTTGATAAGCTGTTCAAGGTTTCTGCCTTTTATTAATTATATTTTGCCTTTTATTTAAGAATATTAGAAGTGACCAAATGCGGTTGTCCATGCTTCTACATTCTGCTCTCCCCATACTAATGGGAAGCTTGGAATGAAAGAGCTGTTTGACAGTCAGGATGGAGATGAGATAGAGAACCACTGACAAGTTCTGGCTGGATCCCTCTCTAGCTAAAACTGCCAGGTAGTTTTTACCCCTCTGCAGATTCTAAAAGGTAATCTGAGAGTCATTCCCAACTAATTCTTACCTTGCTCATGTGCCAGGGGAAGAGACTTACTTTACAACATGATACACATACTGAAGCTTTTAAAAAAACCCAAACAGACAAAACCCCCACAACAGCTCAAGTTCTTTAGGCACCAACAACTTTGGGGTGTTACTTTTACTAAGACAGGGGCTGAGTGGATGGAATTTGTGGGCAACTTCATGCAGGTCCAGCCTCTGCTAAAAGCCCTTGTGAAGTTCGGAAGTTTTCCAGGAGGTGGCAGCAAGACATTGATGGAATAGCGAAGATGTTTCGATCCTGTTAAAATTGTTTCTCTAATCTAGAGGCGGACTGTTGGCTCACTAAAAATCCATAATCTTAATGGGAATTACAGTCTATTTTCACGAGGTTTTTCTAGGGGGTTTGTTATGGAAAGGTTGGTTGTTTGTGTCGCTTGGTTGCCCAACTGTGAGGCTTTTTTTCCTATCCTTCTTAAGAAACTTCTCTTACATGACTTAGTAATTTGTTGGTTCACTTTAGTGGTCAAAAGCAATGATATTTTGGAAGTAAGGAAGGCGTGGAAAGGTGCTTAAAACTATAGGTAAAAGACATCCTTATGTTGCAAGGAAATTGTTGGGTTTGGATTACAACAACAAGTATAAAGGTGCATATAGGTGCACATATAGAAGTTGGGCCGTATCTGCCTGAATTTGGAAATGGCATTGATTAAACAGGCTTGTGGCACTGACCTGCACTTCATTTGGGGGTAGAAATGATGCCTTGCATGCCTTATGCAGTGTGAGAGAGAGAAGTACAACTCAAACATGATTTCTTTTAAAAATCTTCTTTAGTGGAGAAAGACTCTGCCTGCTGCTATCTCCTTCCCATTATGTTCATCTTTTTCCCCAGTTCTGCCCTTCAGATTTTATCGTCCCCATGCCTGTTACCCACTTTATTTATCACCACTCAGAAGTCAATGTAGTATAGTCTGAGCACTGTGAAGAGAGAGCCCCTTGGAACAGCATCACTTTGAAATATTATCTTTGCGTAGGTTGTGCTGATTCTTAGCTGCATTTTGGACATGATCACAGTGCAGGTTAGGAACATTCAGTCACTGCCTGCATTTTCCTGCTGGGCTGTGGGTGCTTCATTCATTCCTTTAGCTCAGGTTAATGTGACTTTTCGGAGCACTGGAACAACTTCTTTTCACAGGAAATGAGGAAAGCTGTCACTAGCAAGGAACCTAACTTTCCTTCATATACCCCTTATTTCTATGTTTATTCCTATTCTGTGCACTAGAGGCAGTTCTCACATCTTAGTTCTCTGTGTAGCCAGGCTGCATTAATTTCTATGTTGATTTTTTTTGTTAGTTTATTTGTTTCCTTCCTCTCCATCTTCTCTTTCCATTTAGAAATATCCTTAAAGTTGCTGATCGTTTTTGCAGCTGTATTCTCTACTCCTTCCTTCCAGTCTTTTCGTTTTGGTATAATATCTGTCTTGGTGTTACCTGGATATGATCACAGTGGGTTGGGGAGCTTATTCCTGTTTGGTGTTTGCACCTTTGTGTGTTCAGTCTAGGGTAGCCTGCAATTAGTATTCTCTTTTGAACTTAACTTAGAGCAGGTCTTCTGGTACAGATGGTATCTAACTTAGGTTGGGAAAGTGTTCAAACTTCCGCACTGTAGTTTGTACCTTTTAGTGTCCAACAGCAGCACCCATGGGTGGTGGAAGGAGAAACCTCACAGCCTGGCTTGTTCCTAGCTGAGGAATGGCACCTTGTCTTGGGTAATTAATTAGTGACTTGCTATACAAGTTTGGGTGTCCTGAGGAGATTAGGTAATTTGACTGGCTTATTTTAGTTTTTAAATTAATAAATCAGTCTAAGTGTTCATGCTGTGTGGAGGGGAAGGAAGTCTGTAATTACCTGTACTCTGCCCTTTCAGAAGTGGGTTTTTACACTCTTAAAATTTTGTGAAGCTATAAATTCAGAACAGATTCTAAACAGATTCATCATCTATGAAAAGAGACTTTATCAAGATAATCTAAAATAACATACATCCTACATGCTTTGGAAATCCTGCAGACCGCAGAGAAACATTTTACCTAATACAGCATTACACCCTAAAAACAGTACAATGCTGCCAGACCACAAAACATCCGCAATTTGGGACAGCAGATGTTTCTACACATGCTTCTTTTTAAGACCAAGAAGCAACACAAGGGAAAATAAGAAGTTGAATGTTGAGAAAAAAATGTAATATTGTAGAGCTGGGGGAAAACTGGATGGACAGAGAGATGTGAGTAATTAGTAATTAATTCCTAAGAGTGCTAGGAAGAAGTGGAACAATGTTTGTCAAATGGAAACATACGTATGTGAAAGAAATTTTTTTTTTTATAACTCATTCTTAAATGCAATTTTAACTTTGCATTAAAAATAGCATGTTCACGAAAGCAAGAAATAGTTTGAAATACAAAAAATCCTGTCATGCTATGCCTGGAAAGACTAGCAATTACTGTTTGAATTGCTTTTTTAAAAAAAAAAAAATTTTTTTTCCCAGCACCGCATTACCGTAACGCCTTCTAATTACTTTTAACTTTTATTTTAACTTCAGCTGATCCCACAGTGAAGGACTTAATTGGAGGCTTCACTGCTCTGCATTACGCAGCCATGCACGGCCGGGCGAGGATTGCACGCCTGATGCTGGAGTCTGACTACAGAAGTGACATCATTAACGCCAAGAGCAATGACGGCTGGACTCCCCTGCACGTCGCTGCTCACTACGGCAGAGACTCCTTTGTCAGGCTCCTCCTGGAGTTCAAGGCTGAGGTTGATCCGCTCAGCGATAAAGGTACTACACCGCTCCAGCTGGCCATTATCCGGGAGAGGTCAAGCTGTGTGAAAATCCTCCTGGACCACAATGCCAACATCGACATCCAGAACGGTTTCCTGTTACGATACGCTGTGATCAAAAGCAATCACTCGTACTGCCGGATGTTCCTCCAGAGAGGGGCCGACACAAACTTGGGGCGCTTGGAAGACGGACAGACACCCTTACACTTGTCTGCTCTTAGAGATGATGTGCTTTGTGCGCAAATGTTGTATAATTACGGAGCAGACACTAACACAAGGAACTATGAAGGACAGACCCCACTGGCTGTTTCAATAAGTATTTCTGGAAGTAGCCGACCCTGTCTGGATTTCTTACAAGAAGTGACAAGTATGTATGTAAGAGAAGTTAAATCACAGGACACCATGTCCTCTAAAAGCCTTCTTTGAATTTAGCCCCAGGAAAAAAAAAAAAAAATTCTTCCTCTCTGCCCCTTGATGCTATTTAAAAGCTCTAGAAAATTTCTGGGAAGGTGAAGGGATTGTGATACTGGGAATCTCTTACTCGGCAAAGGTGCTAATGTTAAGTGTACTTCATTTAAATTAGTTTTGTTTAAAAGCATTTCTTTTAAAACAGTGAACTGTAAAATCTCATTTTATTTCTGGCCTTAGCACATAAGAGTTTTGAGTTTGGTTTTGTTGTTTGTTTAGGGGTCTTCTAGTTTCTTTTGTTTTGCTTTTTTATTGCCATGCAGATCCTCGGCAGTTGATGGCTTTTTCATCTGCACTACAGCTAGGGCAGAAAAGAGCTTTGGCTGCTTTGTGTTCTCCCACATTCCCTCCTTCCCTCCCCTAAACCAGACAACAAAATGCCACAGTTCGTTCCTGCAGCTCGAAGGGGTTTCATGCGCTGTGTAGCTTTGATTTGTTTTTGTTGATGTCTTTGAAATACGAGAGATTTTTTACTCGTCGTGACTTCTGATATTTAGAAAAAATATTGGGCTCTTAATATCCAGATCACTTTTGATGACCAGTTTTTGGTGTCCTAGATCTACTGAAAGTTTTCCTCTCTCAACATGGAGTGCTGTACTAATGTTTCATGTTCATGTTATTGCCTAAAGCATCTAGGAATTGCTGATAAGCTTTTAGCCGAGTTTGCCGAGTCAAAGATGTTAAGATGGCCTGGTAAATTATCATCCAACTAGAATGATCTCTGCTCTGCAGAGGATGGGGTATTTCATACATCCTTCTTTTTGTCCCCTACAACTCCTTTTATTTTGTTGAATGTGGTAATTTTTTAATAAGAATTAGATAACTTTTATACTTGGTAAAGAAAGCTGAAAGTCGGTGTGGGCTGGAAGTGAATCAGCTGAGATCTGTTGTCAGTAGCTGGCACAAATAAGCATTTGGAATTTCCTTTCTTTTTCTGCATGATTTGTGGTGTTGTTTTTGTTCATATCTGAAATTGAAGGAGAATTTCTGGAAAGGTGGAAGTTGATAATAAGAAATACAAGCAATTAAGCAATTTTGGTTTCATTTGCCTGTCCCTTCTCATTCAAACACATTTCTTTCTGGTTTCCTTTTTGGAAACCTCTCACTGTGTAGTTGCAGTGTCAGGAATTTTAGGAGATGATATAATATCCAGACTTGCAGTTTTCCGCTCTTAGGATGTATCAGTAAGGATGAAAACTTAGGCTGCTCTGTGTTTCCTCAGTGTCTAAAGACCAATGGAAACAGGTACCGTGACTCTCAGCTTGCAGATTCAACCTTAAGGGTTTAATCTTAAGAAGCAAATTCTGCTAAAAAAAAAAAAAAAAGTAGCTTTAATTTGTGGCCAGTATAACAGTGTTGGAACTATCCCAGTTTTGTGCTGTTAGAGGGAGAGCTGGGAAAACAGTGCTGACAAAAACACTTCAGCTCTGTGCTGCTGAGCAAATAATTATCAATATATGTTCACAAACCACTGTAAACAAACTCTGCTGGCCTTTTTGTAGATATCCAAACACTGTCTTCCCTGCTTTTCATGAATAATTACTTTAATAAGATGCTGTATAAGAGATGAGGAGGATAAAGAGCGAGCTGGCATTTTGGTAGTGGAGTTCCCAGTTAAGTCTGACTGTACCGGGAATTGTTGAGATCTCGTGCTGTAGCACTCTGGGGAAGACTCTTGTTTATCAGTCTACTGCAATTGTATCTTCTAGAAAAAAAATTTACAAAATTTTTGGACAATTATTCTATTGGAATTCTTCCTGAAACTCTTCTGAGGTTGGCAACAGTGCCTTGTTCGTGGGGCTTAATGGGAATTTCAGTTTATTTGAATCTTATACTAGTTGCTTTATATAGAAATCCATAGCTGTAAGTTTTATGTCTGCATCTGAATTGAAGAGTATATTTGATAGCAAAACAGGAAATAGTCTTTATTTTTACAGTAGATTAACGTTTTTAAGGCTGAAGATTAATAGTTATAAATTATCAAAGTTATCAAACCGATCTGTGTCTTCAAGTGACAGCAGTTGCATGCTGCCTATAAATGGGGTACTATTTAGTAGTCTCCATGTAAGATGAGTAGCTCTTTTTTTTTTATACTTGGAAAATGTATTTGTACAGTTTCAGTTTCTCAGAAAACATCATTTGTGAATTTCTTTTTGTTTTGGTAGGTATTGTAATCGGTAATAATGGCAGCCTTTAGCCCAGGTCCCCGGTTGGGAATAACAGGCAAGAAACCAAGCTCTCAGAAATACTCAGTATTGGCCCTGAGAGTCTGCAAGAAGATATTGGATTTTGGGGTTTGACCCTGAAGGTCTGATATTCTTCCTGGTTCCAGGTAGAGATTCCTTTGCTCCTAGAATAATTCCAAGAGGAAGTAATTCAATAGTTGTGTTTCAGTATTTAAGCACAAAGCTGGAAGTTAGGAACAGCAGAGTTTTTGACCATCAGTCTGCTGTTGACTTGGTGCTCAGACCTGTGTGTTTTTCTTTTTCCCCTCTCTTTTTTACAATACAAAAATAAGCAAAGTCTCCCTGGGGAAAAAAAAAAAATTGAAAACTGCTCAATGATTTTCTTAATTACTTTCCTTCTCCTTATCTGTATTACACTTTCGTATTTCAAAAAACATTCATTGGCAGCTGCCACAGTACCTAAGATCATTTGATAAAGAGTTGGTTTGGAGCAGTGTAAATATTTCAATTTTCACATGGTCGGAACCTGCCTCTTCAGGAGTGTTAATGTGTTAGGCTTGGAATGCACTAATGCAAATTAAAATAGAGATGTGTGTATATGATATATCTGAAGATAGGGATACATAGAGACTTTTGTTGGTAGTGTATATATTTATAAAATTAGTGTGCAGTCACAGCCCTGGATGAAATTATTTATTTTGAAGTTGAATGAGATTTGAGAATATCAAAACTTATAAAACGAATGTGAGAGGTAGAAAAAAAACCAAGTGTTAGAAAAATACATAAGGGCTTAAATAAACTTCAAGATACTAGAAATTTCAATTAGGATCCTTAAAGAAGGGGGTTTTTAAAAAGCCTGGAAACTTCCCCCTCCCCATCGCCCTCCTTTAATTGAATCTGTGTTCAGGAGAGGAGCAGGAGAGGCTGTGAGGAGATGCTGCTCTGTGTCGAGGCACAGAGCTCAGAAAATGATCTGGCCAGAGCAGTGTGATGTGGCTGGTGTGGCAACAGGTATCAAAGAATTCAGTTCAGTTCTGGAACAACATCTAAAGGTCACCCAGGGAATTTGCCTACAAATGTTTCAGCTGCATTGCTTTTTTTAATTTTTCAAAGGGCAGATCTTTGGCTCTGACTAGTAAGTGTAATTTTGTGTTTAAATTTATATAGCACTGTAAATGTGCAGAGTAACTGGAACAGAAGTTCTGTTAAGGAAATCCTTATACATCCTTTGTCTCCATCCCTTGGCTAAATCAAGATGACTTTTCACTAGAATTTTTTTTAGTGGAAGAAGATTTAAGAAAGTTTCTCTCTGCTTAGTTTTAACTTCTATGAATACAGAAGTGTCATAGTGAATTAAGTAGATTTCTGCATATTTTATTTCGTGGATAATTGCAAAGGAAATGGTCTTTTCATGTTTGTAATAACATAGAAGATCTTTACTGGAATCTCAGGCTTTACTTTTTTCCTTGGATGCTGCTGGAAATCTTGCAGTGATGATTGAGGTCTGCTTTGTCATCCAGTTACACAGGGAACTAAGAAAAGGGGTTTATTTTATAATTTTCTACTCTGCTGACTGTATTAAGTAGTTGAATCATATCACATAGCTAGCTACATGCAGTAATTTACTTTGAAAGAATTTTTAAGAGGCCTTTGTAAAAAAAATTAAAGACTATTTTATATGTGGCATGTAAGGTACAACTGTGCTCTGCTCGCATTTGTACTCCTATGCTGTACTCTGCAAAAATAATTTTAAAGCAGCATAACAGTGCATCTTAAGCCTGTGTTGATGTTCAGAGTACTTTACTTACTGTCTCCTAAAAATAGATAAACATTATGGTGTTGAAATTCTTAGCTGAATTTCCATAGCAATTTCAGTGAGACCAAATTTATAGAGATGTCAAATGGTTTTTTTTAAAATACCTTTGCAAGCATATTCAAATCCTAATTTCATTGCTAAATACACCTGTTAAGTATGACATTGAGCCTTACTGACATTCTGCTTTTTCATATAGGAATTTTCAGTCCAAAATAGTACATAATTTCTGTGCCAGGTAGACTGAAATTTAATAGACACCTAAAACTCAAGTGTGGGGAATTATTTTTGAGAGACCAATGGAAACATATGTCAGGCTCAGACATTCTAGCAGAGGCATACTGAACACAATATTAAATGAGAACTTCTTTTAAAAGAACTTGTGTGATATCCAGTTAAAAAGAATCAAAGCTCTCCGTGTCCTGTCGAGCTGGAGGAATTTGTTCACGCTCTCAGTGAACACTCTGTAATTCTCCACTCATCCCTGCATGTCTGATATTAATCTTTTAGACCTGTAGATTTTTGATATGAGCTTTTTCTGAGGTTTTGAATGCTGGAAAACCAGATATCCTCTCCAACTCCTCTGCTGTTGTTTTTTACAGAGTACAAGCCAGTGCATTTCCAGAACTTGAGACCTATTGCACTGGGCAGCCGAATTCCCGTTCAGCTCAGCCTGTCATTTCCTGGGTGATCCCAACCTTTCCCTATGATCCCCTTCTTGTGCATCCTCCCCAGTGGCTTTCGTGGCTGGTGGGTGTGAGTTTCCAGTTGATAAGTTCAATTATCTTTTTCATTTCCCCCCCCAAAAAAGCTGACAAATTCAGAACTCTGTTTAATTGCTGGCAGTAGCTGCATTCCTTCACCGCTGTGAAATAAGGGACGGATTAAAGGGTTTGCTGCAGAAATAAATACTTTTCCTGATACTCTAGAGGAACTGAGCTGTTGCCAGCATATATCAGGCTGGTTTCAACATATTTTGTAAAATGTTTCAGAAGATTTTTATTTTTAAGTTCCTTTTGTAGCTAAAAAGAAATTACCAAATGGTTTCTTGCTACTGTTTCCAGCCTTTCAGAATTCCCGGGAGGGGCAGAGGCTCAGTTTGAGAAATTCCACTCTAAGGTTTTTTAGAGAGATGCATTAATATTGTAGAGAAAACTGTGGGCGGCTTCTGAAATATGTCACTGATGTTATTTTTCATTTTTTAATTTCTTCAGAAACAGCCTATCCACTTCAAACCAATGACACTGATTGTTTGCTTTAAAAGTACTTTTCTTTTAGTAGCTAGAACAATACATCAGAGGGGATCTTCTTGCAGCCTACAATGTATTCATTTCAGTTTTTGTATTCCCAAGTTTTCTCTTGCGTAACAGAAAGGTCAAGTCATGATTTTTGCGTTGTATGTTTACATGTAGTTTTTTTGCTCTGTTTCTGCAGTGGAGGAAATGGGCAGGGATTCCCCTTTTCCAGCTTTACAGTACTGGATGAAAGTCCCCAAAAAACAGTGTTGTCAGAGGCATCACAAATCTGCCATAGATTAACTGTGTGAGTTAGTGTTTTATTTCTTGGGGAGCATTGTCTGCAGAGGGAAGGCACAGGTATAAATGCAGAGCAGTTTTAACACAGTGAAGAGTGCCACAGTTCTTTGGCAAGGTAGCAAATCCTAAAAGGAAGTTTTGTCTGCCTCTGAGATAGAGCAGCAAACTCTCAGATATCATCCCAGAAAAATCTTGAAACTGCAAGGAGAAAAGGAATGGAGTTTTGAGTGGAAATTCAGATTAATTGTGATAATTTCTTGCTGTTACAACATGGTTTTTTTCCGTTGCTTTACCAGCAAAGGCTGATCTTCTTAATAATAATTTAAAAGGCTCATTTCGTTATTCAAGTAAAATAATTATTTAAGTGGGGGAAAGCTCAGAAACTTACTTTGTTAGCAGCTGAAGAACTGATTTAGGAAAATGCTTAAATTTTATATATACTGAAGTCTGCTGCATCTAGATTTAAAAAAATCAAAAAGCAATTGCTCTTGATTCTTTAAGCTCATGATTTACACTTCTTCTATTTGGAAGGAGCTTCTCTGACAGGTTTGGGACACTGTACACAAGAATTGCACTGGTGGGGATTTCTGCTTTCCCTTCCAGCACAGAGCGCAAGCTCTGGAAGGCAAAAGATGAACTGTGCATCTTTTTCCTGTAATTAATACTTCTAATTTATTTGATTACTGCTTTAAAGCTTGCAAAATAAATTGACTGCGGTATGTAATGATTCGGTGAACAAATGAGCAAATCCAGAATAACAGCAACAAGGTGGCTCTTCAGGGATGTGCGGGATGTTTTTAAGGTGATCAGTAGTTTTATGTGGCTGTTTTGCATGATAGTGGTAATTAGGCCAATCGTACCTTTCACGTTTGTGGGGGGTTTTGTTTCTTTCTCTTTTAATTCTCTTCTTTTCCAGCATATTTGCCTAAATAACTTCCCAAACTCGTGATGCAGGAAATAACCAAAGTCTCTACTTCCTAATTGTTTTTAAAGAGAACTTTATTCATCATTTAACTTGTCTTACTTTGCCAAGTTACTAATAACATTTTTCATTTGCCAAACTAAGGTTCACTGACATCGGTCTGTAATCCTTTATTTTTTTTCTTTTTCATTCAGATGCAACCAAGAATGAGTAAGTGTTCCAGACACCGTTTCTAATAAATCACAAATGCATTAATAACCCTGGAATTTGCAAGGCGTGACCTAAGACACCAGCAGCCACTAGATGTAGCAACTGGTGCTTAACACTGGAAATGTCCATTGTTAACACATTCCCAGGAAATATTTTTTAGGCTTATCAGGGGAAAATGTCATACATTTGATAATCGGGTCTTTTTGAATTAACTGATGACCAATTTCTTCTGGGTATTTTAAGTTGTCTGTTCCTTTATGTTCCCAAAAACCACATAGGATGTCAATTAAAAGGCATTTATTTCTGAAACCAGAAATCAGTGTCTCATAGCTGATTTATTGTGTACTCTACTACAGAAAATACACAAAGACCTCTAGTCCTTTATCATTTCTAATACTGCTGTTTGCAGTGAACTTTTGAAGCAGTGCATCCTTTCTGAACCCTGTTTTAAAGCATCAGAACTATTTCTTTATCACCACTAAGACTGCTTGGTTTCTTACCAAAATAACTTTCCTTTCCCTGAAGTTTGAACATTCTGCTGTTGCCTAAATTCTTTCCTTCAGGTGGAAAAAAAAATTTCCAAGAAGAAACCACTGATGGACAAAGTAACCATTGGTCTGTGTTCTAAGTCATGGATGAAGGATTTAACTAAAAATAAATTGACATTTAGGTGGTGATAAGTATAATAAAAGTATTTCCAACTTACATAAAGGAAACTCAGATTTTCTTTTTTTTTTTGAATTTCAAACCTAATTTCTTTAAAAGCAGACTGAGACTATTTTCATGCATTACTTCTGCTGGCTTGCCCTGGATAATTTTAGTGCTTAAGATAAATCCCAGTGTCTAAAAATCCCTACCTGTCTGTCAGCCCATTTCTATAGATGCCAACAGAAGCACCTTCATTGCTCAGGGTACTGAGTACTTTGAATTTGACAGTCTTCAGGTTCCATAACCAAGTCTTGGC
>WBMY01013599.1:86803-155895 GCA_013397315.1 Donacobius atricapilla | reverse complement strand
AAAAAAAAAAAAAAAGAAAAAGAGGCTTACACAGTTAAGTTGATGATCAAAATATTGATTAGCACAGCTTTGATGTGTTACTGGAATAACTCCAAGAAAGCTGTAGCAGAATGTGGAAAAAGCACAAAGGCAGGCAGTTTGTTCAGAGGTTTGGAGTGGTTCCCGTGTTGGGGGTTATTAACTGGAGTTTTCAGCTTTGGGAAGAGGTACTGAGCATGAGTGGAGGATGGAGGTTTATATAAAGGTTTGTAAAATCATGACTGGCGTGGGAACAATTATTCATTATTTTCCTTGTAACTCAAAGAATGACAGGCATGCAACAAAGCCATCAGGAAGGAGATCTAAAATAAATAAAATTACTTTGTAGTTTTCCAGCCAACGCCTAATTATATTGTGAAATTTGTTGCCACAGGATGTTTTGGATACTGAAAGTATGAATGGGTTCAAAAAACACTAGACAGATTTACTAAGGGCAAGCTATTAAAGACCCAGATCTGCGTGCAATCTCTGGGCTAGGAAGGCCCAAAGGCACCAGTGCTGAAAGCTAGCAGGGTTTATTGGGGCAGCATTTCTCAATATCTGTTGTTCTGCTCTTTTTCTCTTTCTTTCTTCCTTGGGATCCATTGCTGGGTGCATTCAGATACAAGACTGGATTAAATTTTCTGAGATTATTTTGGGTAGAGGGACCAAACCCTGTTTCTCAAGGTGTTTGATTTTGAGTAGTTTCCTGGTAAGAATGAGCTTGAAAGAGAATTGATTATTTCGGAAAATCCTTGCCAGGAATGCTGGCGTTTGTGTGATGTCAGAAAAGCTTTTTCTCTGTGGACAGTGGTTAATTCACATTTTCATCCCTTTCTGTTTGATGAGGGTTTGGCTGCAGCCAAAGCTTGAAGGCTTTATCTTTTCATTAGAAGGGAAGGAAAACTCCAGTCTTTAACTCTGCCACAAGATCCTGGAATAACTTTTATAAATCCTCACTCTCTGAGGAAACTTCCTAGTCCTGTTACAGCTGAACTTAAAAGTTTCTGGCTCATTGTTTGAAAGAAAAACAAGACTGGGGGCTTTTTCCCCCAAGGATAGAAAAAAACCCCACAAAATGTAAATGGAGGAGTTCTGCTGTTCTGTAATGCATAAGCATATGTTGCCACCTGGTGGGAATCCTCACATGGGTGAAATCACTTCACACTGGCATCAGTAAAATTATGTGCATGTAAAAATGTTTTTAGGATTCGCCCTTGATTTCATTGAGTTCATTAACAAGGTTTTAACTTGTAATTCTCTTGTAGTTTTTCCCTTCCCTCTCCCTCTTAGGAAACAGCAAACCCCTGTCATTTTGCAGAGTAAATGATGTTTTAAAATACCTTTAAAATGTGATCATTTTATTTTCATGTGTTCCTTTTGTCTTTTCAGGACAGCCCAGAAACTTGCAAGATCTATGCCGAATTAAAATCCGTCAGTGTATAGGCCTTCAACACCTCAAACTACTTGATGAACTACCCATTGCCAAGGTCATGAAAGACTACTTAAAACACAAATTTGATGATATCTGATATCCATGAAGAGAGGAACTCTGAGCAAGTTTAGTTCTATTCCAGATACTGAAGAGGCTTGTTGCCTTGCATAAAGTATATCCTATGCAAATTCTGATTTTTCTGTGAAGTCAGAAGGCAGGTATACACTTCCTTGGGTTTTTTATACCACACACTAGAAGGTCTTAATTTTTGGTTTCTTGGTCCAAGTTTACAAGGTCCAAGCTTTCGATACAATATTGCATTTTAAAAATTGCTGTTGGTTTTTTGTTTTCACATTATGTGTGCAGACTTGCCGTGGAGATGGAGGGCAGCCCCTCGAGGGAAGTGGTTGGTTTGAGCTGGCATGCTGAGCAATGATGCAAGAACATAAAAGTTTGGAAATCGAGGCACTAGTGCTGCAAAAGGATACAGGTAGACCTCCAGAGCCCTGTCTCTTAGGACCCCTGTCTCTGCCAGGTGTTTGTTTTTGCGGACAGAGGGAAGAGTGGATAATCAACATGTCCTTGGGTACTGTAGAAATATAATTTGGAAACTGAGGAAAAAAATGCAGTTACCCTGTTCAGTTTGAGGGTCTAGATGTTGGCTTTTTTTTTTTTTTTTTTTTTTTTTTTGGTATTTTTCTTCACCTAATTGCTGTAGGTCGGATGCCCAGAAAATTGAGGCCCTCTTTCCCAACATTCCCTTAGTAAGTCTGTTTTTACCAGTGACAGTACACTACAGAGAGGCATAGCCTCTGTATTTTTTACATTAACTTAAGAGGAAACAAATTTAAATTTTTTGAAGCCAATGTATTCTGTTGCTCATACAGTGCCTCCTGTGCAATAATCTCTCTGATGTATTTTCCCTTGATGTGTGATTCCCCCACTATTCCTCATTTAGGCTCAGTGCATTATTTGTGAGAGCAGGAGCTGCTGCCTCACTGTAGTGTTGATGTGACATTACAGAAATGATGCAGCAGTTGCTGTTCATTATTACACCCTGAATTTCATGAATGTATAACCTGCTTTATTTCACTTTCAGTTGAGATTTTATCTACGGGTTCTCAAGCCAAATTGTGTCCACTTTAAAAAAAAAAGCAAAGTAAATTGGCCAAACCCTTTGGGGGTGGAGGTTGCTTTGATTGCTCTGAAATTCAGTTTGTTTCAGGTTAGAGAGCTGGAAGTGCACATAAGTTATTAACTAAGAAGAAAAATCCCGTTGGCATTGAAAGTTCAAATTTTGCAATTAATCTGAAAGCAGAAATTGAGCGGAGTGCTGAAATCTGGCTACTGAATGTGTCTTTCAAACCAGATACCAAAAGATCTGTTGCAGAGTTTTGTGTCTGATCGTAGGAAAAAATTAATGTCTTGATCAAAAAGATTGGGCCAAATGTGCAGTTGTTTCCCTCCCTTTATTTTCAAGGCATTACAGACTCAGCATAAGGTTCTTACCAGTGTTCTCTACTTTATTTTGGCATCTCCCTGGCTCCAAAAGAGCCCCTCTGGTAGTAGGAGTGTTTTCGTACCAGTTGCACCAAGTGGAGTGGGAGATGAAAGGAATGATGATGGCTTTTAAGTTTCACACTGTCACTTTCAAAATAGTTAGTATTAAAAATAGGAAAAGCAAGGTAAGGCAGGTAAACTCATATTATTTAACTCTGCTGGTTAATATTTGGTAACCCTGGACTGCAGCTCCCTGAGGATGAACCTCATCGCTGCTAGTGGATGCACCGGAACCGTGGCAAGCAAGGAGGATTATCTGTCCCTATTGTGCCTGGCATTGCATCAGCTTTCCAAACAATAAGGGAATCTGGAGATTCATGGCTCAGAGGCTTGGGAATGGGGTCTTGAACCTTTTTATCTCCAGCTTGTACCGGTTCAAGTCCAGCTGCTGGAGCAGTGACCAAAGGTTCATGCCTTGGCAGTGTGAGCGAGCAAGTCCAGCCTAACACTGGGTTGTAGAGCTTGTGGTGCTTCCTCCTGGTTGTATCTGTGGAGCAGGGACAAGCTGTGGGGTGCGAGCAGGAGCTCGAGTGTGTGGCTCGAGTCTCTTGGCCCCTGTGGAGGGAAGATCAACCTTCCAGTCCTTGAGCTCTCCAGTGCTGAGACAGGGCAGACTGGCAGGTTTTAACACAAATCTTCCGTTTTCTGACGTGAAATCAGAATCTTAAAACTGTTCTCTTTAAAAAAAGGCAACACAGACTTAGTATTGTTCACTACACTTGTAAGTTGGTCTAAACCAATGTCTCCTTCCCCAATAAATTTTTACAGTAATATTTTCTAAGGTAATCTAGAGTATATTTTAGTTGCAATCTATATTAAGGCAAATTATTTGTTCTGTCTGTTGCTGTGACTGAAGAAAATTATGGAAGACTTTGTTGGTAACAAGAATGCTATTTAATGAAGAAATGTGTAATTCCATTATTTATTGTTTGAGGTTTGTTTTTTGGTTATTTCTTTTAAGTAACTGACATTTAAAAGGGAACACACATATGTTTCAGGCCAGTAAAAAGCCTTTCTTTTAAATTAATTTTCATCCTCTCCTCTCCCCAGGGTGGAGGGAATCCCTCACCCTTTTTTGCAATGCTAAGCCATCTCTTGTAGCTGGTTTCTCACCTTAATTCTTGCAAAGCACCACAGCACACATGGGTCTGAACCTCCTGATAGTCCTGTGCACTATCTCTGGTTATCCATGTGCTCAAATGCAGATAAAGTAGGATTATTCATTGATAATCCTACCCAAATTTCAATAATGGGGAATTTGGTCTTTTTTTTATTATTATTTTCAATATTGTGCACAAATACTTTGAAGAACAAACTGACCTTTGTTTTTCATTCGGACTAGAATGTGGAAGGAGAAGTACAGAATGGAGATTTGTGATGTAGCCTCATTCCGTTTCCTTAAAATTCACGGTTGAACACTTTTCAGTAAACCTTAAAAAAATTGGCGAACACACCAAAGAATCAATATGAGTAAAAGACTCTGATCATTAACAAACTGCAAACCTCATCCTTTAAAACAAAGCAGAAAGTTTTTGTAAATATTTATGTTTATAAATGTACAGCAGAGTAAGAGTGTTTTTTAGATTATTTAATTACCATATTTCTAAACTATTTACATTATAGACAATACTTGTTAGTTTGAAAAGCTTGAGTGGGTTGTTTTGTTTTGTTTTGGGTTTTTTGTTTTTTTTTTAATTCACTATCACTCATGCTTGGAATAACTCTGGCTTCCTTGGAATAGCGTGGAAAATTTGGTTTTCTGGCTCTGGTTGGCAATCATAGGAGAACACATCTGGACAAACTCTTCAGATAAATACCCAGAGGCAAAAGAAAAGATATGGCATCTTTACCAGGATGGGCTGGTTTGGAGGAAAAAACCTGCCCACAAGTGCAGCTTCCATGCAATGCTGTGTTACCAATACCATCATGTATTTTGTTCTTCCTTTGCAATGTAAGTTTTTGCTTTGGGTCAATTTGAGTTTTAAAAAAAAAAAGAAAAAAAAAAGAAAAAGAAAAAAGTTAAACCTGGTTAAAACATATTTTGGTTTATGTTCTGTTTATTTCTAATGTAACATTTTAATAACATAATACCACTTTACACCTTTTCTCTCCATGTTTGTCTGTCTCTTCTACCTCTGTTCCCTTCTCTGGGGTACATGATTCTGTAACGCATTTGGGACTCCAAATGCCCCCACAAATGGGAGTTCAGCTGTCTCGTGAGTTGTAGTATGATTTTTTACCAGTAAATATGGACAACTCTCTCATAGGATAGTTTGGGGTGGAAGGGACCTTAAAGCTCACCCAGTGCCACCTCCTGCCATGGCAGGGACAGCTCCACCGTCCCAGGCTGCTCCAAGCCCCATCCAGCCTGGCCTTGGGCACTGCCAGGGATCCAGGGGCAGCCTCAGCTTCTCTGGGCACCTCTGCCAGGGCCTCCCCACCCTCACAGTAAAACAAAACTCGCTCTAGAGCTGGGCTTTGGAAGGGGGAACAAACTGGTCCTAAACTGGGAGTGGTTGGTTTCCCCTGCTCAGATTCCAGCCCAGCCACTTCAGGGTTTTCTGATGGGTTCACCTTTCCTCCTCAAGCTCATGCACTGACTGAGATACAAAAATGACCAAGCAGAGGCTGCATTTTAGTTTCTATTTACTACTAATACAAAAGGAGAGGTGCATACGAATATTTGGGTTCAGTCATGAGAAGAATGTACGACCAGAAGTTGCAGTAAGGTNACTACTAATACAAAAGGAGAGGTGTGTACGAATATTCCTGATACACAAAATAGAAACTGGAACATTTGGGTTCAGTCATGAGAAAAATGTATGACCAAAAGTTGCAGTAAGGTTTTGGACTCTTAAAAATTTGGAGAGGAAGGAGTCTGGATTTCAAGACATTACTGCTAAAGGGTAGTAGGAGATAAAATGCTGTTTCCATGGCTCAGTAGCAAACTGCACAAACATCACAGGGAGAACATTCACTGTTCAACCAGCAGTTGTGTTTAGAGCTGCTGCTGGTTTCTAACAGACTGGCCAGGCTTTGGCTGGAGTTTACTGAATGCTGTGCTAAAGACTTTGTTCCTGTTTATCTATCATATTTCCTGTTGGAGTGTTCACTTGTGAAGTTTAAAACAATTAATGGCTAATGTTACTACTTGGGAAAACCTGATTTACAAGCTGTTGACAAATGATGTGTTTAGAATATGCAATCTTTATATAGATTGGTAGAAGTGGGTGATAGAGAAGTGTATTTATTTTATATGGCAAAACATGGGGTTTTTACCATAGTGAATAACAAAAAATTAGAACCTTTGAAAGAAAAGTTATCAGAGCAAAGAACAGGCTCTGCTGTGTCTTTTCCCAGACAGGCTGGAGTGAAACATCTAAATTCTCTTTGCTCAAGTCTCTCCCCTCTGCTTTGGTTGGGGCTACCACCACCTCAAAGGTTTTATCCTATTCTTGGAAACAGGAATAGGCTAAAATGTGCTTTTTCCTTTATCACTGGCACACTGAGTCCCTGCTGTAGGATTCTACTCCTTGACTTATTAGCCAAAGTAAAGCTCAGCATGTGATTTAATCCCAGGGCAGTAAGAAACAAAGCAGGTACATACCCTGCTTTATGAAACCGTGCTAACCAGGAGTTCTTTAGCCACTGCGTTCCCCGGGGCACCACAACGTGCAGCTGGAACAGCAAAAAGCTGGGACCCGGAGCTGCGCTGGCTTTTATTGGGAAGTCTCCAGCTGTCCAGTGAAGAAGTCAGAGCTCCAGCTGTTTCCTCCACACCTGGGCTCTCCAGTGCTGCGAGCTGCTGGTTGTGAGGTCCCAGGTAAGTTCTGAATGTTGTCATGTTTGCAAGAAGGATGTTTGATCCTCTCCAGAGGTGCTTGTAAAGGCTCTGGAAGCATTTCTGAGCCTTCTTCAGACTTGCAGGTTTCTCATGTGGTGAGGTTGGTGTCCACTTAAAACGAGTGGGTTTGAGAGTAGTGAGTGCTATAGGGTCAGGGTCTCTGTGCCCCTCACTTTTGACTTGATCTGTTGCAGTGTTTTTACAGACCCCTCAGCATCCATTAAATAGTTCTAAAAGGAGTGAGAAAGGTGAATGAAAAGCTTACAGGCGCACCTCTGCCAGAGAGTAAATGCTTTAGGAGAAAATGTAGGTCTGTAAGTAAGTGATAGACAGCAAAACCATCTATTCTGTCTTAAAGAGCACAAAATTGGCCGCAACTCTTCTATTCTGACCTGCAAAAATAGAGTTTAATTGCAGTCTTAATAGGCTCCAACCAGATCATCTCCTCTCCTGTCATGAGTAACTAGAAGTTAATGGAAGTGTTCTACTAAATTCTGTCCTCATTTCTGACTTGGACCACTGTAGCTCCACTGAAGGTGGTGGTTACTCAACATTTAATCTGGTGCGAAAGAGCAAATAATTGCTTTTGATGGTCAGCTTGCAGTCCTGCTCCTTGTTTTATGGCTTAATGAGGAGAGTATTTTTGGAAGGTATTTGCGAAACACTTTGTGAAGGAGCACTGGGAGAGATTCTGTAGTTCGAGCTAACTTTATAAGCAACCAGCAGACTATTTTTCTCCTGAAAACATTGCCTTATTTACTAGAGTTACTTAAACTCTGATATTTAGTCCTGAGTTGGTGAGAAATTTCAATTTGATGTTCTATTCCATACCTTGAGAAATTTAATAGGTCTGCTTATTCTCTAATACAGCAGATTGAAGTAGATCTGCAATGAAATGCAGACTTAGTTTATTTTAAAGAATTAACTTTGAAGCCAATAGAGATTAAATTTTATATACATTAGCACAACAGCAGGTTTTTATGTTCTTTGCTTGCAGTCTGCATTCACAGTGCGTTCAAAATACAAGGTGGTGAGTTTGAATAACATCACTGGATGCTGTGGATTTGGAGCTGTCAGATCTGCCCTTGTCCATGATAAGTCAAAGGTGATGCTGGAATAAGTTACTGTCTATGTCTTGTCCACCTACAAGCCAATACAAGTGGGATTTTTAGGTTCTCATCTGTTCCTACATGGCTATAGCATTTGCATGGAGTAATAGGAATCTAGATTCAGCTTCATCTAATGCTTGATTTTCAAACCTCAGGGCGACAAACTGCAGGATGTGGGTTACTGAAAATGACTTCCAAGCTGTGTCTGTCTCAGGCAGCCCAACTTGAGATCCATCCCCTGGCTCTCTTGGGTATTGCTCATCTCATAATGGGTTTTAATATAGCTGCTAGGAAGCAAACCCAAATAATTTTTAGAGAGCAGTCAGTCTGAAAATAAAGTGCCTAGGATGTTTGGTAAGAGGATGAAGTTTAGATGTGTGTGGGATTGTGTGAGGGAGAGAGCAGAAAATGTGCCTTTTGATCTTACAGAAATGTTTGGTATGTGGGTTGTTGGGCTTAGAAGTTTGAACATCCTTAATATAAAATAATCTGTGTGAATATTTGAGTCTGTTCCTTTTCAACTTTGTGTGAGTTATTTAATGAGCCAGAAAAAAATCACTGTGTTTTCTGATGGTTCAGGCACCCTCCTGATGAGTGGCAGACTTGAATTAAAAGTTCCCACTCTGAGCCAGGCAAAGCAATTAAGGATGGGGATTTGTACTCGCATTCCCACTTTTTAGTGCTGTGATTACAGGTTTGTTAAAATTGTGCCACGGAGAGGGAAAATAAAACTGTTACACAATCTCCGAGGCTGGCCCCAAAAGGTCATTCAAAGCAGGTTCCCAGCTGGAGGGAGTCCAGTCCTGATGTCTCCTGCTCTTGTGAACAAATGACTGAAGCTCATGGGGCTTTTTTGTCCCTGCTTATCTGCAATCCACCTGAGAAAATTAACCCAGGCCTCTTCTGGTGCCCTGAGCAGCTTCCCTTGAGCTCTGGCGTGTCTGAGTTTGGGTGCCACATCCGTGCAGGTGCTCCGAGCCAGGCTGGGTGGCTTGGAGCAGCCTGGGCTAGTGGAAGGTGTTCCTGCCCATGGCAGGGGTGGAATGAGATGAACTCTGAGGTCTCTCCCAGCCCAAACCAGTCTGTGATTCTGCGGGCACCCGCCTCCTTCCAGCTCTTGTCTTTGGTATCAGTGCTGCCTTTCTCTCCCTCTTCACAACTTGTGCTCCACGCCTCACTGAGGAGGATGGGGAATGAGACATTCCTTGCTCCAGAGGAGACCATCCTAGCAGGTGGATGGAAAGGTGTCTAAGTGAAAAAATCCAGTGTGATGTCGGTTTTTGTGATACTGCTCGGGACTTTGCTTTCTTGGCTAAAGTCTCAATACTTTTTTTTCAAAAAACTAAAATATCTTACCCTGCGTTTTCATTGACTTCAATTCCAGTGTCTCATGCCAGATCACTGATTTATCTTATATTTTTTAAGACTCTCACACTTAGCAAAATTCTTTCACATCACAACCAGTTACTATTTTAATGAATCAAACTGATTAAGGGCATGAAAAAATGTTACTGTGACATATCTGCATTATTAGTACTATATCCTGTAACTCTGCTTTTAATTTGTTCATGTCCAAGTAAATTAAATTAAGGGGCTGTTTTGGGAGTTTCATCAGTTGTTTTCAGCCAATAGTAGAAAACACTTTAATGATTCCAAATAAGAATTCTTTGAAAGGTGTCCAGATAGGGGCAGTTTCAATCTTATCTGATAAATAGCTACAGATCATCTTTGTTTCAAATTGAATCTTGTGGTTTGTGTTTTCTTCTTCCCGAGCTTGGGCACACTGATTATTTTTTTTCCTCAAGCCATTTTGCCAGAATTTTTGAAATCTGCCATTTTGAGCAAAGAAGAACTTTGCTCAACTTGAATTGCTTTCATGATTCATTGATCTTCCTTCAATCTTGGTAAGAGAACAAGTTTTAATGAGAACGGGCTCCTTGTTTTAAAGGGCATTTTTAATGTCCCCTATATTTTGCCTGGATGTTCAATATTTTATCCAGTATTTTGTTAATTTGAAGTTATCTTGTCAATAAAGTGGCTTTTTACCAGATACATGGAGCATAACAGTTATTAGTTATGTTGGTATACAGCTGAACTTGCTGGCTTTGAGTATTTCCTGTGCTTCATAAATACTTGTATAATCTGTTGTGCAGGCTCAGCTGTTCTTAATTCTAATGTGATTCATATTGTGCTTAGAAATCTGACATTCTTGGCTTGTCAGAAATATTAATATATGTTAGTGCCATATCTATTGAAAATTGACATGTTTTGTGCAGGGCCTTAATTTTCACTTCTTTATATTTAAGCATTCCATATTGAGCAATGCAGCTTTGTTTGCTTTTAAATTTCCCTCTCACCTTCAGTCCTGAGAAACCAGAAATAATTAGATTATATCTTCCTCTTGGCTTGCATAGTTTTCACTTGTAGTGAATTATGCCATGCAAAACTATCCCTCCAGTGAGAATTTGGTTGTCGTTGTTAAGAGCTACATCTGGACTTTGTAATACTTGGTGTGTTGCACTACAAAGAGTCTTTGCCTGTGGCTCAGTCAGAACTGTACCTCACCAGTGAGCTGGAATAGCTCTTTCCTCTGGCAGAAGTGCCACAATTCACCTCCCCTTTCTGCTGTGGATAAAGCTGCTGGACAGACAAAAATGCTACTCTAAACCTCCAAAACTGAAATGACCCTAACTCTTTAACAGCCCAAAGTATTACAGTAAACCTCCATGTGGACAAGTCCTGTTTCTTCAGTGGATGATGGAAGGTCAGACTTCCATCTGCTTGAGCCAAATACTTTATCCTGGTAGCTGGATGAAAGTTCAGCTTCAGGAAAGAAGTTTGAATGCACCTTTAAGGTCTGTATGATGGTGAATGAAAAGCCTTTTCTCTTCAGCCCCTTCTGTGTTTAATTACCCAACCGCAGAGGAGCTGAAGCTTTTGTTTCCAGGTTGAGTCCTGATTTCAGCTGGGAAATAATGAATGTTGCTGTCTCTCTGTACAGTCTTTCATCTTGCTGATGATATCATTTTCTTGTATAATCATGGGGGTAGTAAATGATTCCTATTCAGACTTCCTCTTTAAAATCCGACTTAGAGATTCCCTCGCTCCCCACACTAATTTTGCTGCTGCCATGCTCTTTACTGGTACAGACCCACCAGGTCTTCCCTGAGGCTGTTTTAATTCTGATAAGGCACTATAAACCCTTCTCTGGAGGATTCTCCTGGTTGTGAAGTAACAAAGAAGCAGTGCCCCTTGGCTGCCCAGAAAAGAACACAAAAAATGCGTGGACTTTGATTTGGGATGTTTGTTTGGGTTTTCGTTCTCCCTTTATCTTCAGGGTCAAGAGACCATCAAGTGCTCCAAGTAGAAGTGCCCCTGTCGGCAGGAACCTTGGTGGTTGCTCTAATTGCATTAAATTCTTCCTGCATTAGAGCTGGTGCTGGTGGAAACGCTCTTGTTGAAACAAATCTGGACTGATACTGAATTGAGGTAGCACTTAGGTGCTGTCTTTTTCTGTCCATGCAGAGGAAAGTGCACAGCTTGAACCCTCATGTCTTTTGGAGCTTCCCGTCCTCATCCATGTCCTCTCCCATCTCCTTTTCCCAAATTTATTACAGAATCAGCAAAGTCAACTATTCTGCATCAAAAAAATCCACTTGGAATTGAAACCTTGACTGCCTGTTTTGTGTACTGTTAAGAAACTTAGGGGTTTTACTGTAGTGTGCAAATGAAGTCTGGCTCCACAGCTGGCTGTCCATGTCGGGGTGGTGGCATCTGTTCCGAAGGCAGGAGATGAGCTGACACTCGCTGAAGTTCCCTTGACTCATCTGCCTTACCAGAACATACCCCAGCAAAGAAACGTCATGGGTTTTGAGTAGGATTTATTCTCAGAGTAGCTGCTCACAGCTGCCTCTTATTCCTGCCACGCACAGATGTGAGGTTACAGTAGGGTTCTTCCCCAAAATGATGGATTGTCACCATGACCTTGACTTACGCTCCCACGGAGGTTCACGGCCATAAAAACCACTTTGTTCAAGAGTAGTGGCTGTAACAAATAAGCTCAGCTAAACCCTTGCTTTTTCACTCTTACTGATTTCACTCTTCTGCAGTATGATAGGAGTTCATACAGAGAATTAGATTTCAGTGACTTCGTTTAAACCTCCTTATCCTTGTCTAATTAAACTGAATGCTTTAAAGGTGATTCATATCGCTTGACACCCTTGCATCTAAATGCTCCTTTAGATGGAAAGTGAAGGAAATGTGCAGACTAGAAATTCAAATGGGTCTTCCTTTCAGTTACTTGAAAAAGGGGGGCTTTGGGGATTTAGGTATTTGCTTAAGCTTTCACCAGAAAGCATTATGCTTTTCCAAGATCTGGTGTAATGATAGCCAGCTCCCATAAACACAGTTTCCCATAAAATGTTTCTTAAAGGGAAGAGTTCAAAAGCTGTGACCATAACCCCTGTTTCAGCACAGAGCAGCTTTACCACCTGTTGCAGAGGGGCACCAGCCTGTTCTGGAGGTTGTGGCTTCACCCTTTGATGTGACCACATTTTGACATGATGGTAGGACCCAGGGCTAGGTACAACCCATCTCATGCTTCCAACTTTCTGTTCTTGGGAATTACGGTGTATCCCAGTGAAGAAGTTGGTGGGAGAGGGGAACAGGACTGTTTTTGATGCCCCCACCACAGGACAGCTCTGGCCTTGGAACATTTTTTCAGATTTTGTCAGCTCAGGCAACAAGGACACGCTGAAATGAAAGTTTTCTGCTGTGTAATGAATGCTTCTTGCTAAGCTACCAGGAATGACTTGGTTTTGCATAACATTTTGTGTACTGTGCCTTCCAGAAGGCGTGGTGTGAGTAACAAAGGCAGGGTTGAAAGATGCCATGGGTTCCCTTCCTCCTCATGGCAGGACTTAATGATATAAAGAGCACAGTATTTCATTGATGTTTGTTGCCATTTCTGCTTGTGGGCTTTTCACAATACTGTGGTCAGGAAGATGACAAGATAAAGGATGACTAGTGTAGATCTGCTCCCTCTTGTAAAATAGGAATAATTCCCTTTTTGATTATATTTCCTCTCCCCTCCCTTGGAAAAGATGACTCAGAAATCCATGACAAAGGAAATAGGTTAATTTGAGTTTCTATGGAACCTTGAAAAGCTGCTTTTATAAAGTCCTGTTTGGAGGCTTTCAGCAGAGGCCTTTGACTAGAGCAGGAGGCAAAACCGAAACCCATGGTCCAAATCCTCCGGTATCAGTGGGCTGCCCTTGGCTCTTGCTCCGTATTGCAGATGGAAAATTAGACCATTACTCATTCTTGGGGGTTTGCTGTGGGATCTAAGTCCTCAATAGCTGTAATAGAAATCCCTACCATACAAGGAAAAATTACTGCTAGCTAATCTACAAAAAAAAAAAAAAAAAGCCAGCACAAATCTATTTTTTTTCTATTTGGAGGTGAGAAAAGAAGGAACTGGCTGAATGCAATGACTGATTTCCCTGTGCCTTTACAAAATTTCTGATGTTCTTCTAAGTTAGAGTTTGTATTCAGCCTTCAGTTTTGGTAGTATGTTCAATGATGATCGTATGCATTCAGAAGAAAGACTTCTTTTCTCTTCATTGAAACAGAAGTCTCCAGCAGATACCGAGATGAAAACGTGCCTGTTCTCAGTCCTGTGTGTGCGTTTCAGGAGCGAAATGGCCACTCTCTGTTCTCAGCATGATGTGAAAACACGCAGGGTGCTGGAAATAAGAGCAGCAGTTCTGTCGCTACGTTATGGATGTAGAATAGGTGCATCTGCATGAATAAACTGACACTGCATCAATGGGCTCTTTACACCAAAAGAAACTCTGGTTGCCCTTGTCACAAGTTAACGTTTGAGTCACCATCAGATTTGCAAGTGTTGTTCTGAATTCAGTTTTCAAACTTTGCTCTCCATAATTCATTCTGCTCAGCTGTCGCTGATACCAACAATTTTTTCCAGTTAATACAACTCAGAAAAGTGTGACAAATCTCCGTTTTTTCCTTTTGGATTATTGTCTTGAAACACAAGTTCTAAAGAGCAACCTAATGTGTCTTTAAAAGATGTCCACCTGCTTTTGGGCATGAGTATGGAGGTGTTGGACCCAGTGTTCAACAGTAGGGAAATCTCTGAAGTCTGGAAAAATCTCTCGGAGTTCAGGCTGTCAAGTTATTTCAGTAAATCAAGTTTCTCTACTCTGAATTAACTGTATGTTTTTAAAAGCCATTTTTAGAGCCATATTTAGAGAAATAATATAATGTAGGATAGGTCTGGTTCTGTGTTTCTTTTATTTAAACGGTTCTCAAAATAACAGGTGGCAATAGGAAGGCAAATAATGGAAATTATATGAGGCCATGCCTTGAGAAATACTTTTTTCTTACATCAACATTTGAGTTTATTTCTCCAGGGTTAAAATCTGACAAGTGACTTCTGCACTTTTTTTCCTAATTTTATGCCAGTCTGCATCGGTGAAACTCAGCACTCGGTCTCTGTAACTTGTTTATCTGGCCCAAACCCTGACGTTTCTACTACAGAAAACACTTTTATTCCATTAAAAATACAAGGAGCAGGGGAGATTTTGCAGATAATCCTTGGACGGGGTCACTTCTGGCATTTTTTTGAGCGAGTTGTTTTTGCTAAAGAGCCCACGGAGCCCGTGAGAGGCCTGGGAATCGGCGCCGGAGCGCCGCTGGCAGCCGCTCCCGGGGTGCTCGCGCAGGCGGGGGACAGGGCACGGTGTCACTTGGCCCTGCCACGGCCGCTCCTTTCTCATGGCTCCCCACTAAAGCTGACCCCGAGTTTTGCAGACTAAACATTCCAGATGTGTAATGGCAGTTTTTAGGGCCGGGAGGGACAAGGAGCCAACGGGCTCAGCCTGGGAGTATTTCTCTGTATCTTCCTGGTTTGTGCTGGAAATGTGCGTGTCTGGTAGAGTCTTTAAAGATGGATAATCTCTATAATGAAGCCTGCTCTTAATTAGCAGTTTGTTTTAATATGAACATTTGCATTTTGAATTCTGTCTTCCAGCTCGTGTAACTCAGGGCTGTGTGTTTGCAGCAGTTGCCTGAATACCGAGGGTTTTCCCCTCCAACCACCATTCCTTATTGAGGGTTCCTAACACTTCTTTGAATATAAGCACAGTGGTTAATGGATTGTTCTCTGCTTGAGCTCACTTCAGGCACTTATTTGCATGCACCCTTTTTTGTAATAACAGAATTAGAGGGTGTGTTAAAAGGGCTTACAAGCAGCAGATGAAGCAATAAACAAGCAAAGAGCATTTGTATGCAAATGCTCTGAGTGCTTTGTCATGTTCTGGGATCTGTTAGCCACCTCCATGCTTCCAAAACTTCATCCCCATCAGCTCTTTGTGCCGAGGCTCTGTGCCAAAGCCTGGTGAAGCCAGTGGGGCTTCCCACCACCACTGGTGGGCTTTGGGCTTGGGTCTGAGAGAGGAGAGAAGCAAATTGTTACCAGCCGCTCTGATTTTGCCAGGAGCTTCCCTGTATTAGGAAGGGTTTTCCTGTGCTGAGAATAAAACCAACTCACAAGAAGAATAGTCCAGCTTTGGAAATTTTTGTTGTCACCTGTATTGGCCGCTGGCTTGATCTAGTGACCACAAGAGCTGAAAGCATTGAACCTGTTCTGCCTGCGTGAGACAGCCAGCAGCCCCTTGAGCTGGAACTAGGAGAGATTAGAAGTTTTTGTAGCTTCTGGCAATAAAAAGAGGACAGGAAGCCTGTTGACTTGTGTGTTAGAGCTCAGTTTCGTTGTGTACAGCGTATGAGTCTGTTGGGCTCACCATAAAATTATCCCTGAGGTTTTCAGAGTAGGTGATTTCCATCCTTCTCCACCATCCCTCGTGCCTGCAGTGTCTGGTGTAAGCTATGAGAGCCCTGAGAAATCCCTCTGTTCCTCAGCTGAGATGAGCTGGAGCACTTCCAGACTCTGTCCCACCAGTGCTGTTACATTTTTATTAGCAGGAATTGCAAGGTGCTGTTGTGCTGCTGGGAATGAGTGAAATCTGTGTTGCTTTTATACAGCTTTTGAGTCGTTCCAATGACTCTAATAAGCTGCTTTGCATTATAGGACATGCAGATCAGTATCTCAGGAGACCTCCTAAGTTTGGCTCTTTTTCCTTGGGCTTGTTAAGCAGGAAAGATGGTCCCTAATGGGAGGAGAGGGAAGGAAGGAACAAGGAGACATGTGGCATGTGCAACCTGGAAAATTTGTCTCTGAGCTTGACTTGACTCCATCCAGGGAAGGAAGCTGATGCTAATGGCTCTGCATGAGATAACAAATTATCCTGGAGCATGTGTTTTCTGTATTCATTACAATATGTCTTGGGGGGTGGAGGAACAGGATGTAAAGTGTGTGCTTATTTCTGGAGCCTCAGGAGAGCTACCCAGATGTTGAAAAGAAGTAAGGAAGAGTTGGAGATAAAGGAGAAAGATCTCTAGGGCGGGACTGAAAAAGCTGATCCAGAATAGGAGTCATTGTGTTTTGCTCACAGTCACACCAGCTGGCTTCAAGTGGCAGGGGAGCTTTCCAGAGGGGCTGTGGACAGTAGGAGGATAAATAAGGAATTTGGTCCAAAAGGGTGAAACAAAAAACCTGAGGTCTGCAATACACCCAGAAATAATTATTTAGGCAAGCTGTCCTGAAGAACAGCTGCTGGGTAGATTGTCCTAACGTGAGCCTTAGGTGTAGTTGGAAATACGGTGATGCTCTGTTTGTTGATAGTTGTTGTGCAGTTGTCTTAAAGAGGATTTTTAGGGAAGCACTCTGGTAATCCCATTGCCACGTGTGTTGGAGCTGGTTCCCCCAGCTTGGCTGTCAGGGACTGCAGCAATGACTGATGGGACTCACTACACTTGATCATTGTGTGCTTGCAGTGTATGTTTTTTTAATGAATTATCCCATTCTGGTCCTTCCCCAGGGCTTCCCCAAGATTTTCCTTCTGTCCTGTGTAGGCTCTCTGCAAGGACAGCAGTAGGGTTGGTGCCCCACTGACCCAGTGTGGTTGCCTGGTGATGCTTCCTCTTGTTCTTACTTCTCTGGTGATATTTTGCTGTATTTTAATTTAATCTCTGCCAAAACCATAGTTCAGGATCTCTTCTGTTGCCTGAGCTTGCCATCCTTTCTTGTCCTAATCAAATGGTATCTATTTCTCTCCACACACACACTGCTGTAGAGAAAAAACCCCTACAAATTAAAAAAAAAAAAAAACCAGGCTTCCCCACTATTCTGTCATTTTGTGTATTTGCAAGAATCCAGATGCTACTGCTATTACTAGGTAAGGAAAGCCCAGAACATCTGGCTTCCTTGTGAGTAATGTTGTGGTTTAGTTGTCTTGAATTCAGTGAGTAAACTCTAGTTAGTTAGTTAGTCCAAAAAAAACCATAACCTTGTGAGATAAGGAGTGAGGATGGTATTTCCTGCTGTCACTGATCTATTCCCATATCTTTGCTTTCTCACAAGTGGATTTTCAGAAGCCAGTTGTGTCTTAGCAAAGCCCTTCTTGGCACAACCTTCTTGGATGCATCGATCAATCAAATAGATTGGGGTGGCCACAACCTTTCCAGAGTCCCAAAGGAGATCAGTTCTCACTCTTCCTCTGCTCCAGGGAAAACAAAGATAATCAACATGGGTACATTTTGGTGGCTTCAGCAAAATACTTGAAAATGGCAGAGTTTTATCCAAAGTGTCGTCACTTCTTGCATCTGTTGGAGTGAAGTGGGTGGACGAGGAGAGCAAATCAGCAGAGAGCTGTGAAGGTCAGGATGATGGGCAGTGCAGTGCAGCTGACAGATAATGGGATGACATCATCCATTTCCTGGAAAATGAGACGTTTCTGGCCAAATTATTCCAGACTCCGAGTGCTTCAGTGAGCCGGAGAGTTCCTGGAATATTTTAAAGCAGATATTTCAGTAGTCTAGGTGTAATGTGATTAAGGATGAGTAACAGCAAGATATGAGTCAAGATGAGGATTTCTGGTAACTCTTTTGTAGGCCAGTGGGAATCACAGGCGAGGAGAGAGAGGGAGGCTGAGAGAAATGGCCAAGACGTGAGAAAAATTTAAGTCATTTAACCTTTTTCAGCTGAGAGTGGAGAGCTCTAAATAAAACCCTTTTCCCCACCCTATAGGAAAACTCATGAATTTGGAGTATTGAAACACCCAAGAATTCCATGAGGGAGGCAAAGATTAGGGAACAGCAGAGAGCTTCCATGGCTTGGAAAGACTGTGCTGCTGAGATTTTGGAAAAGGCAATTCTTGTATTTTGCACAGTGGGGAAGATGATTTCTGGTTACTAATTTCAGTTACCTTCTGTGGATTTGTAGTTTATGTCCAGTTGTAACACAAGGACACAGACCTTAGAGACAGGCTCAGCCTCAGTGCTGGAAGGTGGAAAGAGACTCGCTGGATATTGTGGACAGCTCAAGACCAAGAGGGATTTGACTTGCCAGTTGTTTGATTCCAAACTTGAAATGAAACAAATACTGGACAAGGAATTTGTACATGTATTTCCTTGTGATGAATATAAGGAAGATACAGCACAGGGTTTGGTACTTCAGGGTGGGAGGATGGAGGAACTTCTCCAGCACTGAGATAAGGATGCTCATGAGCAGATACACCTGGATCACTTTTGTTGAAGCAGGTCCTCCCAGAAGGGCAAGCTGGTTTGAGTTCCTCTGCCATAGAAACCAAGAAAAAGTTAGAATTAATTATAGAGACAAAAAGAACACACAATATCAACATAAATAAACCCTTGTAACACATCCAACAACTTTCCATCAAAATCTTCAGAACCATAAATATAAACCTGGGCTGTACATGCCTCATCCAGCTGCTGAAATCCAGGTGCTGGTATGTGAAGACAGGACCTGCCTGTCTGGGCTGCTCACAGGTGATTGTGCTTGGGAGGCTCTTTAAGAAAAATGCTCCCACCCACCCTGTGATGTGTGTCACGCTCTCAGCAGTCTGTGCTCAGCACGTCTGGCAAATGTGAGCTTGTCCTTTCTCATTCCTGTAAGATCAGTTGGTCAAGAGTGTCTAATTATCTCAATCGTGAGCGTCTAATTATCTTTATATTTATTGACTGCTTGGACTTGGTGTTTGCAGGCTGTCTCCTAGGAGGAGACATGGAGTGTGGGTGGAAGGGGGTCGGGGCGGGCAGAGAGGTGGTTGGGACTGAGTACAAGCCTTATTCTGGTTTTTGGGAAATTAATCCCTTTGTGAAAGTGAAGCCCCAAGATCCATACACAGTGTATTCTAGATGTCAAAGGAAATCAGTCCTAAAGGATGGGGAGCTGCCCACAGGAGAATCCCAGTGGAGTATTTGGTGATGAGATCCGAGCTTGGCTGGGGAAGGCAGCTATGTGCAACACGCTCTGCTTCTGGCTTTTTATGGAATTTTCTGGGTTCTGCAGGTGTGAATAAAGTGGATCCTTCTAAAGTGTTCAAATCTTCAATTCAAGCCAGTAGCTCTTTGTCAGTCTGAGCAGTTGCCTGGCAGATGGAACCTCCTGGCCCCCTCCAACCTCCTGTGCGTCATCTTCATTATCACTAAATTAGCTGTGTTGTCATGTGGGATCTTAGGCAATGTGGCTTTCTTTTCCTTGCATCCAGAAATATTAAATGACATGATGTTCTTGTTACACAAGGTGGAGGCAGGAATGGAGGTGCAGCAGAGCAGCACAATGAGAAGGAGTAAGGAGCTGTGTCCAAAGCCTTGAAGAAAGTCGAGGTAAATAATGCTTCTATTGCCCTAGAAAAGGTATCAGGTAGGAAACAAGACCTGGAATCATACACTGAACATATAAATATGTGGAGTTCTGTACACAGCACTTAAATTCCAGGAGAACAGCTTTGGAAATGTCTATGTTGCTTTCTGAAATACTATTAAGTAGAAAGGCAAGAGCCAGACCACCTGATTATGGAGCTAATAGGTTTTACAGTAGAGTTGTTTTAAATTCTTACACATTATTACAAAAAGAACGAAAGAAGATGTGTTGAGTTAGTCTGTGCAGATTTCAGACGGTGCAAATGCATGCAAGTAGCAAAATTCTGGTGAAAAAGCCCTGTTATGCAGGTGCTCCTTGATCTTTTAAGTTGGTTAATAAACAAAAGCAGGTCTAGGAGAGGCAGCGAAGCCTTTTGTGCTGAGCAGGACAACACAGAGACTGAGTCTCCCCAGAACCTGGAAAAAATGACAGTAGTTTGTGTGTTTTCCCGTCAGAAGGGAGGAGGAGGTGGCTGTGGGAGTCCCAAACACCATCTTGCAGTGGTTGGGATCAGGCACAGGGAACATGGACATCCTGTTCTCTCCCTTAGCTTATGTTGCTCAGTCATAACAGGCATCTCACTTTGCATCAGCATATCTGATCCCTCCTGGTGGCTGCTGCTGCTTCGTTGCATCTCCATCCCACAGCCCTCACTGCAGCAGCTGCCACTGCTTCCTCTGCTCTTTCAAATCCCTCATAATCTGGGATCTGAAACATCCCAGAACAATGAGTTTCACAATGAAATTACTGTTGTGCGGGAAACACACTTTCCTTTTCTGACTGATTATTTAATGAGTTTTAACCCAAATTTGTTGATATAATGAGAAAGGAGTGAATTGTCTCTTCAGCTTTTCCATTCAATTAACAATCAATTTGTCTTCTTTACCTCCAGTTGTCATTCATGCACACTTTTCTGTGCATACAGTCTGTTCTTTATCACTCTTCTGGTTTTACTACAAACTCTTGAGATATAGGGAAGGGCAATTCCAGAGCTGGATGCCATGCTCAGAGCATGGCTGAGCTGTGGATTTTGTGGGAGTTACCGCGTGTTACCATCACAGTTCAAAGGCCGATGAAATTCATGGTGTCATTTTCATAGAATCACACAAGAATTTAGGTTGGAAAAGGCCTTTGAGGGCATCAAGTTCACCCACTGACCCAGCACTGCCAAGGCCACCACTAACCCATGTCCTCAAGTGCCACATCCACACATCTTTTAAAGCCCTCCAGGGACAGGGACTCCACCACTGCCCTGGCAGCCTGTTCTTGCAACATTTCAGTTTTGAATGCCCTGAAGAATTTTGCACTGTTGGTAAAATAATTCCTTTTGTATTCACTTCTATGAGCCAGTTATGAATATGGACCATCCACAGTGTCTCATCCTCACTGTCTGAGCATGGGGAATGCCAAGGCTTGAGCTTTTCTCACAATTTGGTAAGAACACATCAATTCTAAAGGAATGGGCTGACAAATTAAGAGTAATCAGAGTGGAGCAGAGACTTCAGCCTCTGAACAAGCAGATGAAGGAGGGAATCAAGGATAAAGGAGATGTTTTCAGAAACGAGTGGCTCAGTTCTCAGGGAAGGGGACAGAAATGGGGCTATTTGGTGACAGATATACCTGACTGTGTTTTTTTTAGTTTTTCACTCCATCAGATGCAGTCAGCCACTGGAGTCACAAGGTTAAGATATTTTCTGTACTCCAGAGGCTCCGTCTGCTCCTTCAAGCACTATTGCTGCTGTTCCAGTGGGATGTTTTGGTTTCAGTCAGTTAAAGTTTAGTGGGTTTGGTCATTTCATCTCCAACCCCTTGCAGTTCAGCAGCTACAGCAAGACCTCTTCTAAACTTCTACCAGGAAAATCATGCAGACAGAAGCAGCTTCCCATAAACAAACTAAATGTACATTGGGGTAGAAATTTATATCTCTTTTGAGATATAAACAAGAAAAGGACATGTACATGGAACAAGGAGTGAAGCTTGGAATGTAAGTGCCTGGATGTCCAGTCCCCTCTGAATGACCACTTCAGCTGGTAAAACAGTGGTAGACAAGAATCTATGTAAGAGGAGCCCTAAAAACAAAGTGAAGAAACAACTGATTAATCTTTGTCTTGGATAAACATTTTAATGGGAATATTTGTGGGATTTAAGTAGTTCGAAAGTCACAACTTGAGGGATGAAGAAGTCTCCAAGAAAAGAGTAATCATCATATTGCTATTCCAGCTCCTAGTAGTAAGTGTAAGACCAGTAGATGGACACTTCAACACAGAAGAATTTTAGACTTTATGTTGGAAAGGAAACAGTCTGGGTATTGCACATCTTGAATTTTTCAGTAGCTGGAAAATATTGAAGGATATCCCTTTGCACAAGAGCTTGTGGGGTCTTGCCTGTGCCTGCAGGAAGAATGCTCTGACACAGGCAGAGCTGAATCAGCTGCTGAAACTTGGATTTGGTTACCCTTGCTGCTAAGCTTTAGATTTGTTACCTGAGACACGCTTCTGTTCTTCAGTTAACTACGAGATCCATTTATTAGCTTTAATTTTAGGTTGCCCAGAGAAGCTGTGGCTGCCCCACCTCTGGAAGTGTCCAAGGGCAGGTTGGACAGGGCTTGGATCAGCCTGGGATAGTGGAAAGTGTCCCTGCCCATGGCAGGGGGTGGAATGAGATGGATTTTGAAGTCCCTTCCAACCCAAACCATTCTGTGATCATGATTTCTTGTTTGTATCATTGGGAATGCTGGTATTGCTACTGTGTTGCAAAGGAAAGGAAATACTTCCAAATCCAGCCGGCTCTTTAAATGTTTGGTTTGAAAATACAACACAGGATGCAATTTTTACCCAGGGCAGCTGTGTTTGGCTTTGTTTTCAAGTGTGTGCAGCTCCCTGGGCTGCTGCAGCATTGCTGCCTTAGCACTTCACAGGAGGAATGAGTCTGATGTTCATATTCCCTTTACTGTCAGAGGCATCATTTTCACGTTTTACAAGTCATGATCTATGCCTTGTTCAGAGATTTAAAAAGCATTATTCCAGGAAGTTCAGTTACCAAATTTCTTCATTTCCCCCCTCCACCTTTCCACAGGGGATGTTCTGCTCTGCTCCCATTACGAGCTCTACCTCTTCACATGGTGTTTGTAAACACTGCAGATTCCCTGCCTCCCTTGGCCAGCACTTTCCTCCCCAAAATGGATTGTCTGAAATCAGCCCTTGCAGTGAGTGCTGCTCTGGGTCTCTTCTGTCTTTCCTCAGGACGGGTCTTTGTGCCATCTGCAGCTCCATTCTGCTGTTCTGTTTCTCCATCTAAAAGTGCTGCCAGGTTTCTGTGCTCGCCTGAAGTTCCTCAGTTCTCTCTTGTGGGATTTCTGCAGCTTCTCTTTATTTTCTGTAAAGTGATTTGTCCCTGTATTGCAGCCCTCAGGACATCAGTCCTATCCTTACCTCTCATTTATTTCATTTAGAAATATTAAACCTCATTAATGAGCTCTGTCTTGAGGCTAGGATTTTTTTGTTATTGCTAATGCACTTACAAAGTTATTTGGAAACTTTCTAGCCAGCAAGGTGTTCTGGTATGTTTGAGTTAGACTTTCCTTTGCCTTCTCCAGTGCTGGAGCTCTCGTGGAAGCAGAGTTTCATCATCCAGCAGATTCCTTACACAATGTGTATTATGTACTCCACTGTGTAATGGAGGAAAAATCATGTCATTATTCCCTCCAGATAATAAACGCCAGCTCAGCTCAAAGGAGAACTATTTGGAAAGCAAACAGCTCCCTTTCTAGTATCATCAGTGGGTGCTTTTTCAATATCCTGTATAATTTAGGGCTGAAAGCACCTGTCTTCTCAGCCAGATCCACAGGGCACTGAGGCATGACTGGCTGGAGCCCGGGCACTGGAATTCCCTCCTGCTGAGTTATTTCTTTAGCCATAATCAACAGTCACTGTTTATCTGCAATCTGACTTTACTCTGCCTTTTCTCTGGGTCTGGTGAGACTGAAAGCTGCTTTTGGACCAGTGGCAGCGGTGATGTCTGCACATGCAAACTGGCAAAGGGTCACATCTCTGCTCCCAACCTTCTCTCTAACACCTACAGGAGGAGAAAAAGGGCTTGATACAAACCAGTAAGGGCTCTATTTCAGTGTAAAAGTTGGTCGAAGGATATGAAACATGAGCTGATTAGCAAGGTCTCAAAGACTTGAAGTATCTAGTGATTCTCTGCACAATAGTTCCTCACGATATTACCCTGACAGGCCAACCTGGTGACAGCCAAGGGGCCATACATTGCTTGAAATAATTAAGCAAAAATATCTCACACATGGCTTCTCCCTGAGAATGTGGCCTTATCAGGTTTCAATTTTATTTTGTTTTTGTTCTGCGTTATGGATTGTTCTGCTTGAGGCTGGTTGTGGGGGTTGTGATGGGGGGCTGGAAGGGAGAGAGAGCAGGGTACGCTTTGTTTATTTTGGAGCAATAGATATGATTTACAGATGAATAACTACTGTGATACATTTTTGTTACCATTTCTGATTGTAGTTCTAAATGATGGTTACATTAATAATAGGTGCGGTGTTGTAGGCTCCAGTGTTTGGTGATTGGTATTCTAGAAAGTCTTTTGGTTTTAAGACAAATTTTAACAAACTTATGTTGGCGCAGAAACTGAAAAGGATTTTTATTCACTGGAATTGTCAGAATTTGTTTAAGTAAGCAGGTAACTTTTGGGCAATGTTCAGTGGAGAATGTCTTCTTTCTGGTCTAAAGCCACTGGGAATGTTGATGGAAGCCATGCAACCATGACCAAGGGCAGCAAAGCTGCCCAGGTGAGCATAGAAATGCTCAGGAATCCCTGATTTAGTTTAAAAATAAATTTTAAAAAGCACAATATTCTTAAAAAGCTGCATGTGCTTTCCCATAGGACATATCTACTCACATTAGCAACAAGGGTGGATTAACTGGATGATGGATGAAAGAGGATCTCTCTGAATCTTGGTTTGGCACATGAAGAAGAAGAAGCAAATTTTTGTTTATTTTGAGGCTTGGAAAAATGAACTTGTTTGTTACAGCCCCACTCAAAGTCTTTTCTTGTTTGCGTAACTTTGCAGAAGGTTGAGTTTGCAAAAAACAGATGCTGACTTCAGTCCCTCAGGTGGTGTTCTGTGAGCAGTCCAAGTTGACGAAGTAGAGATGCTGCCGAAAGAAAGGTTCCACATCCCCTCTTCATCCCAGCTGTGGTTTGCCACTCGTGCCACTCCCATGACAGCACCAAAACCTGTGAAGTCATCAGAGGGCTGGTGCTGGGCTTGGTTTCCTGGGGCTGCCTGTGCCAGGGCTGGTGCTGGCTGGAGGGAGGGAGGATGTGAGGCCAGGAGGTGCCAGGAGGCAGCATTTGGACAAGCTTAAAATGAGCAAGGGGCTCCAGCTGTAGTGCTGATGGAAGTGACCTTCAGCACCAGACAACCTCTGGTCTGTGTCATAGGAAAACACTCTTTTCTGGCTCTTCTGATTTATTCAAATGGCTATTCAGTAGCAGAACCACCAGTGCTGGCGTCTGGTGGTGCCACATTTTGAAAGGAAGCTCAGAGATCCAGCTCCTTGGAAGGATCTTTTTGGGCAGCTACCGGTAGATAGCCCTGGCCAGACCTAAAGGTCTCTGTGGGACAATCAAAGCCTCACTGTAGTATAAGGGTACATTCGAAGGCACAGAAGAAGCTGTGCAAACACCTCATCTTCCTGTTCCAGCATCAGGTAAGAATGAATTAAGATTAAAAATTAATAATTTTTCACTATTCTGGTGTTACTTGAAAGACAGTTCTTCTTTTGATACCTTGAAAGCCAGCACATGGAATTAACTGGGTTGCCTCATTTCATAGTAGCTGTCAAAACCTCTCAGTAGCTTCAAACTCAGCAGCTGGAGCAGGTCATGGGACACTTGCCACTTGGCCTGCAGCTCATGGGTTTTATTGTTCCTGGGAAAGAAGAGGAACAGTTGCAGGGAAATCTGGTGGAACAGATGTAATAATGGATCCAGGAGCACTCACTGCATACAAGTGCTCTCTTTCTGCTCCAAAACAAGCAAACATAAGCATCTCTTCATTTTCTCTCGTGGAACTAAAATTTTGGGAGTCTTAGTTGAATTCTAAACTGATCTGTCTAGAGGTGTGGAATGATTGCCTTGGAGATTCTGGGAGCTTATGCCCATTGTATATGGAATGCATCTGGCACGTTGTAGTACACACCTCTGTGTGCACAGAGTTTGGGCCGTTGAAGCCATCACCTCATTGCTGTTTCGATTACCTGGCATCCTTCCTAAATTAACAGAAATCCAAGGAAGCTGGATTGCTTAATTTGGTGTTGTTTAATTAATGTGGTATCTTGTCTCTGAAGGCTGGAGTTGGAATCTTCCAGTGCTAGGATCCGGTCTTCCATTGTGGCAAGCTGTGGGATTTCACTGATTCCTTTGGACACCTTTCAGCACAGATTTCCTGGAGGTGCTGGTGTCTCCCTGGCCTCCTGGAGAAGCCCCTGGCATGGAGAGACCTGGTTATTCTTTCCATATTGTCCATTTGCCAGGACACCTGCAGAATGACCCTGTGGACATGATATCCCTGGGGCCACATTGCTGGAGCAAAAAACAGCACACGAAGGTTCCAGTGCAGGAATGAGAAGACAACCTGAATTTTCCCTTTAAATAAACCCAATATCAAATGGATTTGTTCCTATCCATCTGTTCTCCCAAGATATTGGGCTCCACCAAATCAAGTTCAACAATGTGAAGATAAACCCAGTTTCAAGTGGGTTTGGTTCTAACCATCAATTCTCTCAAAATATTCGGACCCACCAAACCAAGTCCAGCAGTGTGAGAAGGGTTAGGTTCCAATCCAGATCCTCAGCAGATTTCAGTAGAATTGGCAAGTGAGTGAACAAAGCGGACCCAAATGTGGTGTCTCCATCACAGACAAGGTTGGAGGAGCTTGAGTTATCCCAGATTGGTGCCTGGACCTTCCCATGCCCCTCAGCTTGGGAATGCAGGGGTTGGTTCACACACAGCCCTCAGGAAACTGCAGTGACCCAGCCATGAGGTCTGAGAACTCCAGAGCAACAGGAGCAGGAAAATGAAGTGTAAGGAGTAAAAACTGGGGACACAGGACACAAACTTGCAGTGAATCAGTTTCCATCACTCCTGCAGTACGAGCAGCTTGGATTCTTAGGTCCTGCTTAAGGTGAAATTCATCCCACCTGAGGCTGTACAAAACTGCCGAGTATTCTACTTACTTTTCTCCTCTTTTTTTGGTTTGGCTTTCTGGGTTTTTTGTGGGTGATTTTTTGTGAGGAATGGGGTGTGGGATTAGGTTCAAGTGTTGTTAAAGGCTCAAGTACTGAGGGCCCCTGCAGAAAATGAAGTGCTCAAGAGGATGGCCATTTTCATTAAGTGGACCTAATCAAGCATAGATAATGGGGAGTTAGACCATCTCTGAAAATCATGATGTGTGTCACATAAAAGGGTTGGAGACTTACTGTTATAAGTTTATTTAAGTGAAGAAAGATTTGGCTTCTTATGGATTTGAACCCTTCTAGGGACTATCGGCATGGAAAATTAAGAGGGATTTTGCTGGGGAGGTGCCTGGAGGCATTGCCTCTGTCTTGGTCATATTTATGCACACAAAAAGAACCCAAAACAGGATTGTTAACCTCTCAAACTTCTCCAAGGCATTGAATAGAGGCTTGTGTTTCACTGAGAGAAAGCAGGATGTCATCTGCTAGAAAAGCAATTTCATATTCTTTATCATGGGCTGTGATGCCCTGAATCTCATTTAAGGCTTTGAAGTGCTCCGAACCCTCTTGCATTATCACCAAATCCCCTCCAGTGAACGTGTTCAGGGTAAGGCACATATCTTAAAGGAAATAGCCATGCAAGGAGCCTTCCCTGTGATAGCTGAGACATTCGTGCAGACATTGCAGAGCGTAATCTAAAACTTCCTTGGCTGCAATTAAGTAAATCCTGTGTCCTACAGCACTGAGATAATATCTCCACAGAAATGCTTTTTAAAAGTTTCCTGTTTCCATTGTGTTCTCAATCCCCATGGGATAATATTCGTATTCACTAAGTCCTGGGCCCCTAAAAAAAATAATAATTAATACAGTTGTGAGTCAGTGGGATTCCCCAAGTTTCTTTTTTTGGTTTTTGCTTAAGGAGCATTGCAACACAGGGATTATTTGAGCAATCTGGGGGGATGCTGAGGTTCTCAGACAGTTAGCTGAGCCCAGGGACATGAGAGGGAGGCAGGGGAAAACGTGGACTCTCAGGATGCACGTCAGACCCTTTTATCCCACATTTTGTCTGCATTGGCAAAGGTTTTCCCTCTTTGCTTTTGGGGAAGAGCTGTCCTGTGATGAGCGCACTCTTACCTTGTACATGTGGGATCAGTCCCAGCTCTGCTGTGATTCAGTGAATGACTTCACCTGCCTCAGTTTCTCCGGCTGTAACGAATGATGACCAGCACAAGGGCGTAAAAATAATACCGCAGTTCCCAAGTTTTTTGTGTGTACCCCTGGGCTCTCTGCCCAGCTTGGGAGCCAGCAGCTCATCCTTCAGGAGGATTTTGAGCTTCTCCAGTGAAAGCTGTTGGACAGTGGAGCCTTTGTGCAGCTGCCTGGTGGCAGATGGGGTCTGGTTCTCCAGAGGAACCCAAGCCACAACTGAGGGGTTTGACCCTGTCTCCCTGATCTGCTGGAGACACTGCTTTGAAGTGTGTCTCAGGAGGAGACCACTGTGTTTCCCAGGGCATTTTGGATCTGCTGCTCCATCCCAGGGAACAGGAGAAGGAGGAGAAAATGGTCCATAAAATTTCCATTACTCTGAAAAGCAGAAACATCTGTTGGAGCCTGCGAGCGAGGTTGGAAGTGGTATTTACCAGCAAGAAGCTGGCATCTTGTCTGTTCAGACCCTCTGCAAAATAACTCCTGCTTCCTCCCATGGAAAATAACGTGGAGGAATCTCTGAGTCAGGATCTGCCCCAGGCACTGAAAGGCAGCAAACTCCTCACTCTTAGCCAGGCTGGATGGACCCACACTCGTGGTGCGTCTGCCCAGGCTCCGAACGAGGTGCATCCCGTGAAATCCCAGCTCAGCAATGGGCTGTTTCTAATAACAGCCTTACATAAAGTCAGCTGTTCTGCATCACGCACTCTGGGTTTAGGAACTCAGCTCTTTAGAGCAGAGTTTCAGAAAACAAGCTGGATTTTTAAATTTTTTTTTTTTTTTTGAACGAGGGAATTGGAGGAAGTGGCCAAGATCCCAAGTTATGCAGAGACCTGTGGTTTCTCCATTCCCAGGTAAAATGTATGCTGGGGAAAGGGCAGTGGCCTTTTAAAGACAGAGCCTTGGGTCTGCATGATGCTTTGTGGCTCCACATAGAGCCCATGACTGCCTCTTCCGTGGCGATTTTGGTGCTAAAATGGCAAACTCCTCCTCTGTGACTGAAGAGCTGCCCCAGCAGAAGCTGCTAGAAGAGTTAGAGGTCTTCAAGGCACCAAGTTGCTTTTTGTCCTGTTATTCCAGTGGTGTCCCGCTGTCCTGGCTGTGTGAGGTTCCAGAGTTGTTCTGGACCCTGATAAATCAGACCTTAAATACAGGGAAATGACCTGGGTAAGTCAAATATCCACCCAAGTTTTAAAAGAATGAGAGGTATGTGTCGGTCTGGAGTAGGTTTGGTTTCTCCTTTCTCCTGTTGCTTCTCAGTTTGGTCCTTCCTCAGACTCCGAGGAAGACCAGGTGTGCTCGGGGTGCCCCCAGAGTAGGTTTTTCCTGGGAAAGGAAGTGGCTGGGAAGTACTCTGGGTATCCTCTTCTGCCAGGTGGGGGTCTGATGGCAAATTTGTCATATGAAGTGAGGCAGGAAGGCAATTAACATCCTTGGCTTTCATCGCAGGATGGTTTGCCAGCTTCTTCCTCCAGCCTGTTTTATTGTGAAGCATCTCATTAAAAAGCAAAAGGGATTGAAAAGGTGATTTGAAAAACAGAGTTGAGAAAGGCTCTCCTGTGTCTCTGGTGTGGTGTTTCATGGGCACAAGTCACTTCATTTGTTCACATCCCTGCCTTGCTCCAAGAGCTCAGATGAGCACGTGAGTCAGTGTGTGCTGAGCAGAGGCTGCTCCTGCACTGAGACATTGGCTGATTTTGGAATTAAGTCACTTGTGAGCTCTGTGCTCATGGTCACCTCTGACATGGGTTGATTTAACTGGTAATTTCCTTGGCTTTGTGCAAATCTTTTTGAGACCTGACTCTGTGGGTGCCGCTGCTGCTTCCTGACCATGCAGGGCTGTCAGAGGAGGTGCCTGGGTTTGCCCACCCTGGAACAGGGGGCACAGAGATGCTGAAGGGAAGGAGGCCAAGTCTGTGCCAAATCCTGGTCCCCCTGCCTGGGGCTGGTGCAATACTTTAAATCTTTTTTTTTTTTTTTCTCCCTCCACCTGTGCTGCACAGCTGGAGAGTGGTTGGAGGGTGCAGTTGTTTAGGGGGCTCTGTGCATCCCTTTGGAGCATCCAGGCTGAGCACTGTCGGATACAACATCCCAGGCTAAGCCATTAGAGTGACTGTACATGGCATTTCTCTCTGTCCTTTTGCCAGGTTTTCTTCTGAGGATAATATATGTGCAATGCTGGCTAGCAATGCCAAGGACTGCTGGAGGAACTCTTGCAAATGACCCTTTTTTTTTCTTTGTGAGATAATCTGTGGGTTATTAAAAAGACATATATTTAAAAATCCTAAAGTCAACAGATTTGCATGAAAAATTGTCTGCTTTGCCTGGCTTACTTGACACTTTGGCTGTCTCGGAACAGATGGGACAGCATCCAGCTGTGGGAAAGGAAATACATTTAACGTTCATATTGTGGTCATTGAAATGTGAGGGGCACCAATGGGCTCATAAGGAACCATTGAGAAAATCCCCAAAGCCTATCAAAGCCTAGGTTGCATAATTTTGACATAAAAGCACTGCTTGGAGTAGCTGTGCTAAATCTAATGGATGTCCAGGCTGCTCTGCCCTGTCATGAGAGATTAGGTTTGATTAAGACCAGTGTGTTTCAAGAAATCATTTGTCCCTGCAGATCCATGCAGGATGTTCTTGTGGGCTTAGAGGAGAACCTCTGAGGAGGCAGAAAGCTGCTTCTTTCTGGAGGGAGAAAACATGGGAGACAGACTGGATTGAACAGAGAAAAAGGACCCTCAACCCTCCCTAATTTTCAATAATGTTGCTGGTAAAAGAGAGTTCCTCTGGTGGAATCAATCTCTTGCTGCCCTGGTGGGTAGGAGCTGCTTTGAGTCGCTTTGGCTCTGTGGTGCCTTCTTGGAAGTGTAGAAATAATACATTCTGTGTAAGAAAACTCAAAGGTGAGTTCAAAACTGGCTTCATCTGTACCATCCCTCTTCTCTGTCTTCTCCAGGGAATTTTGGCAATGAGGACAACATCCAGCCCATGAGATGGCCCTGCAGCATGGAGAAACCTTCCCTCACCTCAGCTCCTTGCCAGCCAGGTAGAGTTAGTCTCCTCAGTATTTCACAGCTTCCCTGTTTCATTTTTCACCCCCTTCTTTTCGCTTAGAGATGAGCCTGGATTTACCCCTTCCTGACTTTTGATAAAGTTGATCAATGGACCATCTCAGCCATGTGTAGTGGGCAGAACAAAAGCTCCTGAGCATTCAGATCCACCTCCAGACTGCACAGCTTGAGCTCATCTCCACGTTTAATTACTGCAGACCATTCCCATGTGTCTCTGGGAAAGATGTGTCCCCTCATCTCTGTATCTGCTTTAAAATTCTATCAATTGCCATTTTTCTAAATCCTTCTATCAAAGAAATCCTCTCCCCTCCCTCCTAAATCTCTTGCACTTGGAACTTCAGGGAACACAGCAGATGCAGTTTGATGCCCTCATCCAAACTAATGATTTGTTTCTGGCCGAGAACACGTTACCATCAAGGGGTTTTAATATTCTGCAGAATTTAGTGGAGGCCAATAGAGTAGGAGGGGGGTTAGATGTTCTGCCTTTGCCAAGATGTTTATGCAGCAGGAATGTTATTTATGTAAATCTGGAAGCACTCTTGAAGCGATAGCCTCGCTCTTGCATCTCAGACTTTTTTCATTAAGTCATTGATCTTCCTTCAAAAAAATAATTATTTTTTTAAATAAAAAAATCCCTCTGAAAACCTAAAACTCGAGCATGAAAAGTACTTGGGGAAAAATATTTACTGCATAAGTGCTCCAAACTACCCACATTATACAGACCACAGCAATTCCTGAAGAATGCTGGGGTAACAATCTCTGGATTTGGGGTTTCACACATCCGCTCCCCTCTTCTCCAGCTGCCTCCTTTCTCCTTCTAAATGAAGTTATTGCCTGTTCCAGCATCTCACTGTCCTCTTTAGGGTGAGCCTGCTTCACCTAACAGGCCATGTACACACACTAAATTAAAATATGAAATACAGGAGTCCTGATGCCTGAAGTTTGTGTGCAGGGGATAAGCACCATCCTCATCTTCAAGCTGTTCCTTTCTCACCAGCACAAAGCCCTGCATGTTTCTTGCATGAAGCAAACAGATTCTGGCACAACTCAGTTTGTGCTCCTGGCTTTTTGTTTTTTTGAAAGATGTGCTCTCCTTGTAAAGTTTTTAATGTTTTATAAATGTCCTCCCTGTACATAACTGCTGCTCACAGCTTTGACTGTTAAAACCCAGAACATAACGGGGAAGTTCACCAGGATGGATTGAGGGGCACAAGGTGGACTCCCATGGGTGTTTTTTGTTGTAGGGGAAATCAGGCCAAAGTGGCAGGGCAGGGCAGCCTTGGCCCATTGAGTGCTCACGGTATATATCCATCTGTATATATATATATATATATCCACCTGTATGGATAGCCACATCCATGAGGAGACAGGGATATAAACCTAAGGAAGAGGTGGCAGGTAGAGAAGCCCTGGATGAAATGTTGCTCAGAGGCCAGCCTGTGTGTGAACCTCACAAATTCAGTCTCAGCTGCCTTCCCTGGACTGACATGGATAAACAACTTGCAGGAGCGCTTCTCCAGAGCCCCGCTATCCATCCTGAAGAGGTTTAAAAAATATCTCCAAAAAAGGCTCCCGGCAGTTTGGGATCGTTGTATGGATGCACTGAGAAGGATCAGCAAAGCTGGTGATGCTGTGACCTGCTCACTGCACCTTCAAGTGGCCAGTGCAATTCCCACTGCACAGAAGACTCTCCCTGGGCAGAATTGCTGTGCACACTGTGGAATTCAGGAGCTGGAGAGAAGTGGATGCTGTGTTTCAGGTATTTGATGTGATGATTTCCTCCTAAGAACAGTTAACCCGTTCTGCAGCCAGCAGGACACGATGTATGTTAACATGGTGTGTGTGAGGAAGCAGCAAGTCTGACCACCACCACATTCCTGAAAACCAATAACATGAAGCATTTTTGGATGGAAGGGAGCAAGGACTGGAATGCCCTGGGAAATAACACTGATCAGTAATGTCAGCTGCTCAGGTCAGAGTGAGGTTTAGTCCACACAACTTTGATTTCTGATTAATTGGGAAACTCTTCCTTGGCACGTAATTCCTGTGACTCTATGCAGATAGCTCACCTCACTTATCTTTTGGGGATTTGCATTATCTGCACCAGCAGCAGAATTTGACCATATCTGATCCTCTCAGAACCCCAGCCAACCCAATGGCAAAATATAAACATCTGCCTGGAAACTATTTTTGCAGGGCTTATATGGTAATGATGGGGATTCAAAGGCAGCAGAAATGCACCTACAGATAGTACTGTGAGCATCCCAGACCACATCTTCTGCCTGTTGCTCATGGATTCTTCCAAGTATAGCACATTTGTGAAGCTCACAGCAGTAGCAAAGGCAATGAAAAAAACTGTGACAACAAGCCAAGTATTAATGCTTTTATAACCCAGCAACCCAGGCAACAGCAACAGAAGGAGTTGTTTTACAGTCAGCACCTGACTGCAGCAAGGCCATCGACATCCAAGTCTGTCCAAAGCTGAGAGAGCACAGGGAAACATCTTGGATCTCCCATTAATTAACCCTCTGTGTTTTGTGGTTTTGCATCCCAAACCTTTACTTTCAGCACAGGAGGACAGGAGTGCTGTGGGCCGGACCCATGGAGCTTGGCAGATCACACCAGATGTGCAGCTGCCTTTAAGCTCCAGCCATAGAGCTAAAATTAGCTTTTAGAGAAGAATGTTAAAAGCAACCAAGATGCATTTTTTATAGCACTTTTTTTTTTCTTTTTGTCATGTATTTTGTTGCGGTTTTTTTTCTCCTAATAGCAGGTATGAGACCAATTATTTGCATTTTCTCTGAGCAGTTGTTACTGAGGTTTATTAACATCTGGAGTTTGACCTAGACCATCAGTGTGTGGCACTGGTAGCAAACAGGATTATGATGTGGCAAGGGGACATTCTTATGAGCATAAAGAATTCTTGGACTCCTTCCTGCTAGGGATGCTTGGATCCCTCTGAGATGGGTGTGGGGTTTATGAGGAGGGGGAGGAGGGGTTACTTGCTGGTTTTTGAGTCTCAGTGGGTAACACCCTACCCGTGGGGCAAATAGCAGGCAAATCAGAACCAGGAAGTGATGTGGCACATGCACATGAAAAATGATGGGTGGGGAATGTTAACCAAACTCAAAAGGAACTTGGGATAGGTGCCAGGTTGTGTTCTGGTTCAAGCCCTTTGCTTGGCTCCCAGTTGATCTCAACTCAGTGGCCCACTCAGTAAAACCCATCTCTCTCAGATGCAGTGAGGGGCAGGAAGGAAGTCTCCGGTTGTTTTTGTTTTGAAACTTAATTTGGACTGGGACGTGCTGGGGACTGTCCCTGGGACAATTGATTACTCATGGCTCCTGCATTGCTCAGCACCTTCCATCTCCCTGCCAGGCCCTTCATCTCGAGAGCAGCTCATGCCATGTGCTCCCGATGTGATGGGAAAGGCTGACCAGCCGTTCCTGGTGAGCTCAGTGCAGTCCAACAGCAAGGAATGGCCCTGGGAGCCAGTGCCCAGCCAGCAGCTCTGGCACCTCGCAGGCTTCAAGAGAAATCTGGAAGTGGCTGGGCTTGGAAAGTCACTGAGGACACCTGCTGCCCTCCTTGGTCATTAAACTTCATGAAGGATGACAAATTCCTCCTGGTGTGCAATTCTCACTCCAGCGTGGCTCCCTGGCCTTGATAGCAGGGTGTCCTTTAGACCCCAGTGCGGCCAGCCTCCTGGGCCAGTTTAGCATGGTTGTTGAAAATCCATGTCTGAGGGGATGGTAGACGTCAGGCGTATTTATACAACTCAGGGTATGAGCCCTGAAATCAATCAGTGCTGGATCACAGCTTTTCCAGCTTCTTCATCTGAGAAATCCTGGCATGAGCATGGGATGACCAAACTGCAGCAATGATCAGGCCCTGCACCCTGTCCTGAGACGCTGGAATTCAGGAGGACCTGGAAGAGATGTAGGATTCCCAGGTTTCACATGAGATCCAGTCCCAGCTTTATTGACCTACCACATCATGTGAAAGGTGCTAAGTGACCACAGCATGAGCCAGGGTTTATCTTCTAAAGATAATTATTCATTAAAATGAAAGACTGTGGATTAAAGAATGTCCTTCAAGAAATGCTGAGTATCTGAGCCCAGGCAAGGTATGATTTGATGAAATAATTAAGAAAACATGCCTGGTTTCCTTCAATGAAACATGCAAGCCATCTCTAAATGCACATTTGTTATGTAGAGATTTTACTGCCTGGATTCTAATTTTTCACAGCTGTAAACAGAAGACAAAGGGTGGTAGAAAAAAAACCAGTCCTAAGTAGGAAGGAAGAGGTGTGTGATCAGAAAACCTTTGGCAAGTTAAGAGGATTAAGAAAGGCCCCAATGTTCTGATTTTAAGTTCTCTGAGTTGGACTAACATCATGGATTAGATTTGGGTGGTTAAGAGGAAGAAAATACCTCATTAAAAAGAAGCAATTGGGTTTAAAGTTGTTGTAAGACAATGGCTGAAACAGCTCAACTGGAATGGTCTCGCTTGCTTAATTCTGGGGTTTTGTGTGTGTGTTTTAATGCCCTCCCCCACCTCTTCACTCCCACCCTAAAACCCTGCAGGGTTTGCCTTAAAACATATTACTTTCATTCCCTCTGCCCTCTTGGTATTGCTGTATTTGGGATGCATTGAGCTTAGTGAAGCCAGGCTGGTGTCAGGAAATCTTTGGAATGGGCACTGTGAATGCTGAAAATTGGCACTGGAAAAATAAGAGTCCAGTCTCTCTATTTTTATCCAATTATTTCAAGTCCACCTCTTCCTTTACATACAAAAAAAAAAAAAGTTGGATTTTTAGACCCTTCCTCTTTGCAAGGTAGTAAACTAGTGGCAATTAAGATGATCACTGCAGTGGGATTAAACTCTGCAGGTGAGGAAGGGACTAAGGGCTGAACTCTGCCATCCCCTTCCCGGCTTTCTGAAAACACCCACCAGCAAAATCGTGGGAAACAGAGGAGTACGTATTTCTGAGGAAAAGTGGAATAAATACTGGTCTGAAAGAGCAGGAGCATGCAAGGTCAGCACAGCTAGAAGGCAGCCAGGAGGCTGTAGGGTAGTAAACAGCCAATCAAAAACCAAAAAGCTCCCTGTGTCTGTGATCCCCTTTCCTGACAAATCACCTGGGAACCGTTGAGTGCTGGTGGAAGGTTCCTGTGGCAAGGTTACCCGTGATTTAAAGCTCTCAGGAGGCTCCTTGAGGAGTGTTTACTTGTTCTTGGAAGACAACAGGAGAAGAGGTGAGAGTACCATGGCTTGGGCAGGTGTGAGTCCCATTGGCGTCTTCCCACGTGAAGCTCCATCCAAGGAGGAGATCAGTCCAAGAGGGTGTCAGAAGGTGCCATAACCCTCCTTGGTGAAGCAGTTTTGGGTTTGAAGGGGATGTGTGTGCTCTTCCCTTGGAGATTCCGCCTCACCTCGGCTGCTTCCTCCTGCTCCTGCCCTCCAACCAGGCAGGATTTTTTCATTTTCACACTGAAGGAAACTCAGTTCCTCTGAGAGCAGCTCCCTCAGCCATAGTATCTTGCCAATGGAAAAAGTGACACTAAAAATAAACTCGTTTTGGAAAGAAGCAAAGGCAGCTTCCAAAAATCCCCCACTAAAGAGGGAAAAAAAGAAAGCAAACCACCACCACCCCAGTCTAGACAGCTGCACTAGGTGGAGGCAATAACAACCAAAAGGAATAAATTAAAGTGTGGTTAAGGGGAGAATTTGTCTCCCCTGATTGCAAGACAAAAGAAACCCAACTCCTTGTTTGCAGAAAGAGATATTTGGGAATTTCTCAGGCCAGCTGAGAGCCTATTAGAGTGATGTGAACTGGAAATGGAGCTGAGGGCTCTGGCTGGTTGCACGACCCAACTCAGGACCACACACAACACGCGAGGCTTTGAGAGGCAATGAGTAGTGGAGGTGGCAGAATCATCTGTTATTCCACTGAGGAGCAAAACGGGCTTGGGCTGCGCAGCCCCAGCACCGTCAGCGGTGGCGACGGGAGCAGAGCGGGTCCCCCTCCTTGCAGAGGTCTCGGGCTGCGTCTCAAAACTGCCCAGCAGCTGTAGCTGCCCCAGTAATTGATGGGTGTGTGTTGTGACCGTGGTCTGAGAATCCACGGGGTGATGGATTCCTCCTTTTTATCCTTCCTGTCGCGATCGAACCAAAGGTTGGGTCCTGCCCATGCCCTGGGTGGATTTTGCTTGTTTGTTTTTGGGTTGTTCCTGCACAGCTGGCAGAGGTTTGTGCTGTGTCCCAAAGCTTACCTGTATGTACTTGTGCCACACAGATTTTTACTCTGTCGCTTGATTTGGGATGGGCAGGGTTTCATCCTAAGTGAAAACTTTACTATATTAGTTTATTTTTTAATGTCTAAGGGAGCAACTGAAAGCTCGCTTAAAGAAACATCATGGTCATTTTTTCAGTTCTCTCTCCTCTTAATGAAATTTGCTGTTGGTTTGTGCATGATCTGTGGTGTAAAAATGAAATATCTATTCCAGAGTGGGCAATAAAACATGGAAAGAAAATCTAAATGTTTTAGATTTAGGAACTGTACCTGGGGCCTGGCTGGGCATTGGTTCCCATCCCACATCAGACATAGCAGAGGGAGGACCTGCAGGGTATCACACTTCGTGTCCTGTGTCTTGGACATGGGCAGCTGACATAAAAACAGGGCCAGCTCACCTGCCTGTAGTCATTAAGGGTCCCTTGGCATTGATAAAAGCTCCAGTGTTTGCCCCAGTGTCCAGCCTGAATTCCACTTTGCTTATTAAGATTTTTCCTATGTGAAACTCATCCCGTGATTTCAGCTGAAACCCAGGTTTTTCTTTCCCTTTCCCACAGCCTAGCACTGCAGAGGGGCTGCATTTCAGTGGTAAACAAATCGTGGGGAGTTTTGGTACAACCAATTAGTAAAATAGCTTAAAAATGCTGACAACTAGCTGGGAAAAAGGGTCTGTAGTTGGCTTATTTATTCACTGCCTGGAAGTTGCTTTTTAGAATTGAATTATTGATTAAAATTGGGTTGTTTGGGGGTTTTTTTTAAGGTAGTAGCTGTTCACAACCAGACATGCACAGCCAATAAAATCTCAGCACCTTGGCTCAGTAGGAATTTGGTGTCAGATCAAACCTGTTTGAGAACCCAGGGGCTGTGGGGGTATTTCAAGCCCCAGTGAGGGCAGTGCTGGCACAAGAGGCAATTGGAGAGGTTGAACTCAAGGAGTTTAATGCTCAGGGAGGTTTGGTGAAGAGTCCCTGATCATGGGCTGGGTTCCAGTGAATGATCGGGGATTTTTTTGCCTGGGATGTGGTATCACCACAGAAATGGGGTGAGTTGGCTTGGGCTTGTCCTCTTCCTGTGCCAGGCAGGTTTAATCAGCCATGCTGGAGGTTTTGCCTGCTTTCCCAAGAAAATGAGCCTGATATGAGCATGTAATCTCCATCAGTCCTTGTTCTTTTTCCCTTGTGAGACTTTCTGCATCTCCTGCAAAATACCTGCTGGTTTTGTGAGAGTCATGGGCTGAGGTGAGCTGAGAGGTCCATGCACCACCCTACCAAGGGACCAGCTGTTGCTGCACCCCGGTGTGAGGCTCCAGGCAGACAGGGAACATTGTGGGTGCCCCAGCAAAAGAAGATTTACTTAGGATTTGCTTCTGCTTTGGCATAAAGTGGCTTGAGATGCACAGCCACAGAAAACCCCTGCCTCAACAAGTGCCACTGCTGACAGGAACACTTGGATTAGGTATTTCTGTCTGCCTGGAAGGAGCCAGGCTGCTGAGGGCACTCAAGCTCACCTTGACATCACAAGCCAGCCCAAGTAATTTGGTGTAAAGGGGAGCCCAGGACGATCCCAGCAATAAAAAACCCACCCTGTGCAAACAGAAAATGAACGACGGGAGCCGTGCGGTTCCTCCCGGCTGCTCTGCAAACACTGAGCAGCCCTGGGAGCCGTGGGAGCCTGGCTCAGCCACAGCCTCCCCTGCCCCAGCCATGGGCACCAGGCAGCCCAAACACGCTGAGGGCGGGTAGTGGTCAGGATGGGTCTGGAGGAACAGTGGATAAAAGGCGTGGTGCCACCGCTCTCCCACCTGATCTGCTTCCTCCTCCCCAACCCCTTTTGATGTTTGCTTTCACAGCGATTCCTTACAATGTGAAATTCATCCTGGGTTTCATGGTTTGGGGATGATGTGGTTTTCCAGATGAACAGAACAAGGATGTAGAGCTCTGAAAGATGTCTCTGCTCTTTATCAGCGATTTCTTTCAAGTACAAAATGCTTTTTTCTTTCCCTTTTAGTTCTGCAAAGGTGGATTCTTCTCCTGCCCTGTTTACTAATTAAAATTTAGTTGGTAAAGAATAAGCATATTGTCCCTGCCAGGGTTTGATCTATTGTTATTAGGGCTCTGTGTTGTTACAGATGAGATCAAAGAATTTAATTTATGATGGGTGGATAGGTCAAGTTCAGTCGTCTGAAGCGAGTGCAGGGCAGAAAGCACAGTCAGACAATGATGTCTTAAGCAGCAGCCCAGGCAATAAGTTCTTCCTTGTCATACAGCCCCACTTTCTCCATTTTTGACTCAAGAAAATCAAGCTGGCCTCTGGATATAAATATTTGAGGACAGCTGGATGTAGTATAAGAAGCCCCCTCTGCCTTCTCATTGTATGGTATCAACACCACCCAAGGAATCCGTGGTTTAAGATAAAACAAAAATCCTGGGACCATGACCATGTGTTTCAGCCATCCCAATTCACAGGTTTGCATTGTGTCTGAGTGCCTGCTGCAACTTTATACAACATTTTTAATGTGATTTTAAAATATCCCTTGAGCTCCCAGCAAGAATCCCTAATTAAGACCTAAAGTTGATGCTGCAAAGCCTTAGTCACACCCTAATAACAAAAGGGGAATGGGGTGGGGGGGTGGACAAATTTATTGGGTCTGCTTATGGTCTCTAGCTGCAATATTTTCCTTGAACTGTGCTCAAAGAGGAATGGGTTGGATTATTTCCATTTCATCTTTATTTATTGCACATCAGTGTGCAGCACTGTTATGAAACCAAGCAAGACACCCACCTCTCTCCCTATGCCTATGGAAACCATGAGGACTGGCCTGAGATGAGTGACTGGGGAGCAGTTTCTGGGCTCAGTTTTTGGGACATGTCTGTGAATGCATGGCTCACATAGCTGGATACGTGGGGTGTGCTCTCCCTGTGTTCTGCCCAGCTGGAGCTGGAAGCTGTTTTGGGTGGGAACCACATCTCCTTGTGTCTGTCTGGAGAGTGCTCAGCACACCATGGGCTGGTGGAAGAGGCAGGACAGCTCAGGGCTGTGGCTCGGCCTGGAATGGAGCAACAGGAGGTTCCCTGTCAGCTCCATCCCTGGGCTTTGCCTCCCCTGTTCATTTCTCTGTCCCACCAAGTGCTGTGGTTTCCCTGGGCCAGGCAAACTCCTGACAAGGCAGCGAGGCTGCAGCCTTTGCGTAAGAGCCAAATGCAAAATGTCACTGGCTTGAAACAACAAAATCCCTTTCCCTGACCTGCTTCATGGGATATGAGGGAGCAGTGTCAGGGCTCCATGGATGGGTTTCTATGGGTGAGCACCTCCCTGCCCTGATGTGGTCACTCTCTCAAAGGCTCCATGTTTTCCCGGCTCAAGAAGATTTGGGTTTTACAAATGTCCCCATCTAAAGCCCCCAGGGCGCCTTCTCCTTCACAGGGCTTCTGCTCCACATCCCTGTGCCTTGGCTGCTCTTTCTTGTCCAGTTTGGTGGTAGTTTGAGTTTGCAGCTCAGCCTCTGTTCCTCAGTTGGACCTGGCATTGTGGCCACGATCAGGGAACTGATCTGGCACTAAAAAAACTAAACAGTGGAAGCTTCTCATAAACTGGGATGGGTTTATTTGGTTATTTTGAGGTGAGGGCAGTTCCTCTGGCTGGCTCAGAGTGTGGTCACACACAGAGCAGGGGATGCTCAGGGGGTACCTGGTACCTGCATCTCAGCTGAGCTCCCACCCACGCCGTGGTCTCAGGAGATTGCCACGACCCCTGTGTGGTACAGAAACACTTTCCTCCAGTGGCTGCTCAGAGGAGTCAGAGGATCAGCGGTGGCATTTCAGCTGTAGCAACACAACTGAAATATATTCAGATCCTGGTAACACCCTTGGATCATGATTTTCCCTTTTAGTGACTTTTTCTTTCTTTGACTTTGAGAGGTCAAACTCTGTAAGGTGTAACTGCAGCTGCACAGCCCCACGCTGCTGCTTCAGTTCGGGAAAGTTTGCTCAGGGCTGTTCTGCTGCTTTCCATTTTCTCATTCATCCATTCCTTGACTGATTCTCCACAGCTGTAACAGGGCAATATGGGAAGAGCTGATGCTCTCAGGGCATTTTTTAACCCAGTGAGAAGCTGTAAATATGTGATACCTCAGCGTGCCCTTGTAAATCTTGCAGCCCACGGGCTGGGTCCAAGGAGCTCACACAGTCTGGATCAGCCTCAGGGATGCTCACACACATCGTGTTGCTCATCCAAACCCAAACCCCAGCACTCTTAAAATTTTCTCATTATGGCTCTGACTTCCAGTCAGCTTGGAAGCTTTAAAAGGGGAACTGGTGGGTGGTACAGTGTCTGTCTTAGTGTCTTCCTTGCATTTATTGCCTCTTCCTTTCTGGAATTCAAGCTTCATGACTTTACAATGCATCATCTTGGAAATCAATCTTCCCCTTCAATTTACTTAATAATGCTGTCAAAAGTCATCAGCTAGAAAGCATTCAGTGGCGAATGCAAGAAAACTTTTCAAATCTCTCCATGATGAGCAAAAGGGACAAAGAAAATCTTTTACAACTTAGTTTCTGTCTCAGTAAAATAAAAACAGCCCCCAGAGAGGCATTAGTAACTGTTGAGAACCAATATTTACATGTAGTAATTTATCTTCATGTTTATAGAAACCACAATTAATTTTTTTTTTTTTAATCTCCAGAAAATTATAATTAGGGATCCGTGGCCAAATTTTTTGGGGAGGGAGTTAAAAATTCTTTTTCTAAAAAGCCTTTTTAATGTCTAGGGATTTGTGTTTGTTTCTGTTGACTAATCTATAGAGTAAACTGCCCAGGCCCCGAGGTGACTCACGGGCTGTGCAGATGGTGAGATTTGCTCTGGGCTCTCTGCGTTCCTCCAGGAGGAGGAAGAGCTGGTTCCACCTCCTCATCCCCTGCTGCAAAGCCAGAGGGTGTGTGAAAACCCCTCCTGCAGACCCAGCTGCGGGAATCCTGGGGCTTCCAGGCAATTACATTTTTGGGAAGCCTGTGCTCTGACCCAATGCAATGAAACAGGATTAGCTGGGGGCTTCTGGAGGCTGCCAAGGTGGGAGCCAAGGGGGGACATGGCTCGGGGGGAGGGAGCAGCTCCTGCAGGACAAAGTCAGTTCTTCTCAGTCTCACCTCTCACTTAACTGTGCATTGCCCAGAAAGGCCTTGAGGGGCTGGAGCATGTCCAGGGCAGGGAACAGAGCTGGGGAAGGGGCTGGAGCACCTGAGGGAGCTCCGCCTGCAGAAAAGGAGGCTCAGGGGGAATTTCTGGCTCTGCACAGTTCCCTGCAAGGAGGGGACAGCCGGGGCTGGGCTCTGCTCCCAGAACAGGGACAGGAGGAGAGGAAATGGCCTCAAGTTGCACCAGGGGAGGTTTAGCTAGGATATCAGGGAAATATTCTTCACCAGAAGGGTTGGAACAGGCTGCCCAGGGCAGTGGTGGAATCAACATCCCTGTAGGGATTTAAAAGCTGTCTGGATGTGGCACTTGAGGACATGGGTTAGTGGTGGCCTTGGCCATGGTTGAACTTGATGACCTTAAAGAATTTTTCCAACCTTAAAAAGTCTATGATCTTCTCCAACCTAAATTGTTCTCTGATTCTTGTGGGTAGGACAAGGGGAACTGTGCTCTATCTCAGTAATGAACTCTGACTGTCCAGGAAAGCATTTATTTTTGCAAAATTAAAAAGAGGGAGGGGTGGGGGAAATCAATGGATCCATTTATAGCTGTATAAAAAGACAGAAAATTAATGCTAACATGTGTTTATTCATTTTCCAGAGCAAAAACATTTGCAGGATGGTAGTCCAGAGCACAGGTGGTAAGTGATCAATACTTTGATTTACATTTTTTAAGGAATGGCAAGACATGGATAAGTGTATGGAACCCTAGTAAACACATTATATTCATGTGTGGATGCTGTGGGCATTGTATTGCAAAGACTTCAGGAGTCCATCTCTGCAAGTCAGGTAAATATGATGGGGTTTATTTTTTTTCAGTACACAAGCAGTTCTCAGAGCACTAGATTGGACACAAGAGAGCAAAACTCAAGAGTTTCGTCCCAGTTTTCCCCAAACTGGTAACAGAGCTGAACTTTTTTCTAGTCTAAATAGCAGGATCTCCCCATGCCATGTACAAGGTCATTCCCCGTCCAAACCCACGTTATGTCACACCCATCCCAATGCCACCTGAAAATCAGCTTGAGCAAATCTCTCTTGGTCTGGGTGTAGTGAAAAGCTTTCGGGAAAAATCATTCCAAAATGCGAAGGATTTCCTGTTGTTTTTACTGACAATATCTGCCTTAAAATGGAGTGAGCTCTGGTGTGGGTCTCTATCTATTCCAGCTGCAGTGTTATGGCACGAGCATGGAGGCACAGTCCCAGGTGGAAACACTGCAAGGAGTGGTTTGATGAGAGCACAGGGGTGGCCTGGCAGAGGGCAATACCATGGAGAGAAGTGGCTGGGCCAGGGAAGGGTCTGAATGTTTCAACTGCAAATACATTTAATGTTCTCTGCTTTGGAGAGATTTTCCTGGGATTTTCATTCATCAGTGTGCCTGGTTTTTAATGGGAGTGAGGGTGGCTAGGTCACTGTTCTGGGCTCAGGCTGATGGAGGGCGCTGGTGAAGATCAATCACTGCCGTGGTTGAGGCTTCACCAATAACCTCTGCCTGGAGCTGGATGAAGTTACAAACACTGCCTGCTCTTCTAAGATGTGCAAATGCTTTATTTCCCCTCTGTTTTATGAATTTCCTTAATGTGTGTTGATGCTATATGTTATTAAAATCGATTACCTCCTTCACTTATTTCCTCTGCTCTGGACTCAATTACTTTGCATCTTTTTTTTTTTTTTTCTTTTAGTAGGTTGAAGCTGATATGAGAGAAATAATATCCAATCTCTATTTCTTAAGATACAGGACCAGTCTATCAGGCTGTTGGCACAAAACAACAATTGTTTTATTGTTGGGGTAAGTAAATAAGAACAAGAAGCCTTAAGTATTGGCATATGTTGATACTTGGCCAAAAAGGTCTCTAAACAATACATTTTCTATTCATTCCAGAAACCTCATACTCTGTTATTTCTCATTTAATGCTGTTGGCAAATACCCATGTCACCATCTAATTCTGACTGAAGTTCAACTTTTTTAGTGCAAAGCTAATCCTCGTTATAGCTGTAAACATGTGTTTCATTTGGCCTCGTGTTCATGTGCTAAGGTGACAAAGGCAATCGAGGGTTTCTATCAGGAATGGAGATGTACAGGTAAGTGTTTTGTTCAGTCTGCTTCATCTTTCACACAGTGACAATCAGCCCAGTTGCTTAATAGGGAAGAATGTTTTTATAAGCCTCTCTGTACTCTCTGTTTCCTGCTCTGCATCTTTTTTTCAGGTAAGTGGGACAGACCAGGGAGAAAAAGAACAAGTGAATATGAATAACCGCAGAAGCCATCAGGATCCGATGTAGCAGCTCTGTGTGTGTCACCTACATCTTTATTTGCTCTTCAGACACTGATATGGTTTAACTCTTATTTTTCATAGAATGTTTTGGTTAAAAGGGACTTCAAAGATCATCTTGTTCCAGCTCCTTGTCACGAGAGGGGACATTTCCACTGGACCAAGTTGCTCCAAGCCCTGTCCAACCTGGCCTTGAAAGTTGCCAGGGATGGGGAAAGCAGAGCTTCTCTGTCCAACCCGGAGAGTGACTTTTCAAATATGGTTATTTCAGCATGCCTCAGTTTTCATGGAGGTTTACAAATTCAGTCCTTATCGAGACCCTACTCAAAGTGACTCTGCTCTAAAATAAAAACTCTTGTAAGGGGGGGTCACGCACCAGCAGCCCTGAAGTCAAAATTCACTTCCAGGTAATTTTGTTTAGTAGTTTTTAATAGTGAAATTCAGCCTGACTTCCTTGCCCCCAGCAGAGCATGCGACAAACTCTTTATCCACATAATCTGACCCATGGAAGCCAAGCAGTGACTACAACTGAGGTTTAAGTGTCGTCACCAAAGTTCTTAAAATGCAGCATCATAAAACCAGCAAAAAACCCTGAGTCTTCAGACCTCGGTCAAGTAGGACCAAACCTGGTTTCTCCACGGTTTCTTTCATTAGAATAGAAGAGAATAGGGTGGAGTAGAATACTTTTAGTTGAATGGGACCTACAATCATCTACTCCAACTGCATAATCTAGGCCAACAATTCAAATTATTCTGCTGAAGCTCCTGGTTGAAGTGTGGCTTTGTGTTGGCTTTTTTGCTAAGTACTGCAAGTTAAAGCTCCTGGGAATAGGTCAAACAGAGGGAGGAGTTTGGGGGTACAAGATGGAGGCAGAGTTTTTATTTATTCCTGGCTGTGGCCTGCAGTGGGGTGGGTTCTGCTTGGTGCTGGCAAAGGGTTCCCAAGCTACAGCAGCAGTGCCCAAATAAGAAATCTCCTGAGGGACTCCCAGTCAGACAGAGCCCATCTGCTTGGACTGGGGTGAGTACCACAACTTCAGCAGCTGGCAACTCAGTCAGAGTTTGTCTGTGCTAAAAGAAATATAGTTTGCCACAAGATATTTTTCTATATTCAAATGCACACTTGAGCCACAAACGTTTCTCTGTGCTTGCCTACACCAACGAGTCACAAATTGTCCTCTTGTATTTAAATAGAGCCCAAATTCAATCCATACATTCCCAGTCATTATCACCCCATTATCCTTTCTCCTTTTTGCTATTTTTCTCACCAAGCAGTGGTAAACCCCAGGCTCTTTCTCAAACATGTGGTTGATATAAGAGGAGAGGAAAGTTCTTTTCAAATATTAGAATGTTTTTAAATACTGTTTTATAGCAATCACGGTCATCTGCAAGAAATCAGTTTTCAAAGAAGCGTTTGATGGACTGACAACCATTTCAGCCCAGGATGAGATGAAATGGTCCAATTCAAGCTGGATTGGGACTCACTTTTCTGGAGAGCACATGAGTTTAGAAGAGATTGATGAAGCTGAATTTTGAAACTATCAATTTTGTCTTTGAAACGTGTTAGGATCCAGGCTGGCTGTGAGGATCAGAGAGCTGGGAGCTTGAGAGGATGGAAGGAGGTGGCCTCCTTTGGAGAGTGGGCAGCAGAGAAGAGGAATGATAAAATGCTATCAGAGAAGTCATCCCCTCTTTCATTGGAGTTTTACTACTTCCACCCTGTTTCTGGGACAGGATGTCCTGTGAAGGGCCAGGAATTGGACTCCGTGATCCTTGTGGATCCCTTCCAACTCCAGATATTCTATAATTCTATGGTTTTGGTGCATTTGTTATGCAGCATTTATTGCTCTCTAATGCATGCAGGATGTTTGCTTCCTACGTGCTTCAATTTACACTTTTTGCTATGAATTGCATTTTGTTGTGTTCATATATGCAAGGAACTTTCAATATTAAGTTTCAATGTGTTAATATGGAAGAGAATCAAGAAAAGCCTTTCTTGGGAGGAATTCATCAGGTCCCTAGCTGGATGGTTGTGTTTTAGGTTGCTGTGGCTGCACATGGCTGGTATGCCCACAGTGGAAGCAACCTCCTGGATTTTCCATCATTTGTACTGTTTATACTGAATATCCAGGCTCAGAAACAGAAATAACTTGAGGTTGTTTGGATTCTTCTGGTTTTATTTTCTTGAATACCAGTAAGGAACAGCCAAGGCCTTGGTGCTCAAGACCCGACAGGGCCGCTGCTTTAAAAATCATTCAGGCTTTTCAGGTGTCCAACTTCCAAACTACTTAGGGCACAAGGGGAAATGTAAACATTGTTCTGTTATTCAACCTGCTACATAAGAGCATTGAGTTTGACAAGGCTCCAGGTACCCCCGTGTCCCATCCTGACCGAGATCAGACGCTGATATCCCTCCCCAGTGACATCCAATCTGGCAGGTTTGTTTTCACTCTAACAATTGGCCACTGTAAATGTTGGTTACGCTGCTTCGTGCCTGCCCTGCCAGAGCTGCTTCCAGGAGGATTTCACTGCCTTTCTCAGGATTCAAGCTCGTCGTAGTTCTTTCTGAAATACAGTCAGGGTGTATTTAAATACAAGTTCAGGTGTGTGCTGCATTTACTTAATCTGTGCAAGGAGGGAGGTGATTTCAGATATTCTTTTGAACTTTGTAAACTTTGTATCAACCCCCTCATTTTTTTCTCTCTCTCTTTTTTTTATTTTTTTTAGGTAGATATATGCCATATTAAAAATTGTGAAACTTTTTGTTATGGAATTGGCCACATTGGATGAGTCTGTTTGCAGGGCCCAAAGTTGGTGGCAGAGCATGAGATGAATTTCAGGTTATGCCACGGACAGATTTTACACTGGGCACAGGGTGGGAAATGGAGCTAATGCAGCTGGAAGTGCTCACTGCAGGAACTTGGGAGGTACGGAGCCCCTTGGTAGGGGAGAGGCTGATGAGCTCCAGGATTGTTACTGAGAGCAACACTCGGTGTCTTTGTTCTGCACTGATCTGCAGGGAAAGCCGAGTGGGAGCCGTCCCCTCTGCCTCTGGTGAGCACAACCCATATTTATACCCAGGAATGGCAAGGCCAGGTCTGGGAAATGCCAATGGCCTGCCTCTGCAACAGCATAATGCTCAAAATTCCAATTTAAAGTATGAGACATATATAAGAATTATAAGCAGTAGTAAATGTGCTCTGACCAGGCGGGAGAGAATTACTCCTGATCAGCTGGCAGAGCTGGATGTAGAGCAGGACCCCGGACTTTGGTGTAGTTTGAATTAAGCTGGATTTCTGTATTATATTATTTTTATAGTCTCTTCCCCTGTGACAGAGATCTGTTTTCTTTGCTGTTTCATACACTGTTCCCAGCTCACTCCATTGCCAGGGAACATGCCATGATGGCTCAGGGTTCAGGGCTCCCCAGACTGGTGGACATGATGGTGCTCCCCAGCTTCCAAGATGAGACAGCTCCTTCCCAAAATCCTTTTCTCTCTCTTGCTGCACTGAAAGACTTCTCTGCCAGTCCCAAAAACAGCAGAGAAGTGTTTCCATCTTGAACAGTTGGCTTCTCTTTATTTACCTTTGGCCTCTGGGTCAGGAAACCTTAATAATTTCCTTTTTATTAATTTAATCCATAGTTCCTAGTAATTACCATAAATTAAACCTGCTGGGGGGAAAACCACAGCCAATAAACCAGAGGAACTGCTGGCTTTATGTGGGTAACGTCAGTACCTAGAGGATTGTTTCCTGCAGGTCGGTCCCTTGGTTGCTGTGATTAACTTGAGATCAGCAGAGAGTTTCCCGTCCACCTTTTAAACGAGGCTCGGACATGCCAGGAATTCTGCTAATGCACAGGGCCCTGTTAAAGGCTTAATCTTGGTGTGAAATGAACTTATTCCTGCCCCCGTGCAGGTACTGAGTATTTCCCAAGGGATGCTTCTCTCTGGTTTGAATGAACTTGACTGGAGACATCAGTGTGTCCTTCCTGGTGGCATTCACACCAGTGAAGTGACAACAGCAGGCATGGATCCACTTCTAACACCTTTGGCCTTGGAGTAGGGATAAAAATAGAGCTTTACTTCCCAAGAAGGAAGGAAAATAACCATCTGAATTTGCAGGAGGGAAATACATGGCAAAGTCATTTTGCAAAGACCCTTCTTTGGTCCTCCTTAGAAGCTCCTTTGGGATTTGGGCACTCAGAACATGATGGAGAAAGTGGGAATTAAGCCCATGGGATGAGAGGCTGCCTCCAGGAGCCCGCAGAGGCCCCACTAGTAAAGGGTTGCTGGTTTCCTCTTCGAACTGGGCTGAAGCCAGGCATTCCTGAGTGGCACCAGTCCTCCCAGCGCTGGAGAGGAAACATTCCCGTTTGTGAGCTGTGGAAGTGCATGCCTAAGCCAAAGGTTACCAGGCTGAGGTGATATTTTTGCATTCCTACAATGTCTTAGCTTTTTTAAATTAAATTCTTGCAACATGAGGATTTAATCCCTCCTGGTATATATGGCGTGCGTGTGTGTGCGTGTGCGCGTGCGTGCATTTTTTTTTTCCTACAAAAATTTCATCAGGCAAGTTATTTTTGTTTTTGAAAGTTGGCTCAGATACAGGGTCAGTAACTTTCCACCCAGAGCCTGTGGAACGGTTTGGGGTTTGAGGCTGAATAGAGGGTCAAGTTTTAGGGTTGTGCTTGAGTCGAAACTGGATCTGGGGTTGAGAGCCACTAGGGATGAAATCTGTTGAATTGTTCTTGAATATTTTTATTAAAAATAGTGGAAATAAGCAGTTTTCCTTTGCCCAAAAGCAGAGTTCTACCACATTGAAAATGGTCCTAAGAAAATTAGTGGTTTCCAGCATGGAATTGGGTTCGAAATCCAATCCCAGAAGGATAAGCTTGGAGTCACATACTCAAAATTAAGTTCCATCAAAACAAAAAGCATTTTGATTATAGTACTGTGAGGGTAGGGGAGGAACACAGGCTCTGGCCTGATCCTGCTAGCAAGGAGTTGGAAACTTCTTGGGATCAGAAAGGTGCTGTGGGACACCACAAAGAGCTGCAGGCAAAGCCCAGGCTCTGTGTCCTGGGCTCCAGGAGCAGATATTCCATTCCAGGGTTACTTAAATGAACTCAAAGCTTTGGCTTTGGAGCATGGGCTGTGCCTCTGGGTGCTCTGAGCTCACACTCTCTCTGCCCTGCTTCTGTCACCAGATGAAGGCGGTGGGTTTTTCCTGGGGAGTAAAGAAATTGTTCACTCAGATTGTGATCTGGTTTCTTTTCCCTTCTGCTGAGCTGCTCTGCCAGCTTTGGGATAATCAGGCTGATTAAACCCACCTACACCAATGTCCTGGAGAAAATACCCACATCTGCTTCGGCTAAGCCAAGGAGCCCCAGCTCTGGGCACACACAGGGGACAGGTCTGCACCTGGTTTGAACCACGGGGCGAAGATGAGCCAGGCCAGCAGCACCAGGACATAAATGCTTGATTGCTCTAAGCAGGACTCAGATTTAAGCATTGACCTTCTACTGAGGTGCCCTTAAAAATCTGTCCTGATCATGCTGGGGAGCAACAACATTGCATTTCTGAGAGTTTTTTTCTCCACTGAACTGTTCAGTCTGAGCCAAGTCCTGTGCTAATGCCATAGAAGCGCCCCTGTATGTTCTGCTAAGCCCTGGACACAGCTGTGTCCTGGATGAATGTGTCTTGGAGCAGAGATGCTCCAAAAAAATGAGGATCGTGGTGTTCATGGTTCCCTTCTGGTGGCTGCACAGCTGAGGATGTCCCTCAGAGCAGGCATGGCCATCTCAGGTTTGCTCAGTGAGGGGAAGGGATGTCCTGAGCTCTCCCCTTGCCTTGGCTCAACAGATGGAAAAGAAGCAGGTTCTGCTCAATGAAGATATCTCTGTTTCACCACTGCTTCCTCCCCTGGAAGAAAAATTATTCCTTCAGGTCTTGACATCTGCTGCTATTTAAAGGATCATCATCACCACCACTCCAACCCTCCTGGGGCCTCAAGGTATATAAAACCTTCTTCTTCCCAAATTTGTGATTGAAAACAGATATTATGTGATGGTGTCCCTTTAAAAGCCATGTCAGTGATGGGAAACTTATTAATTAAATGGTTCTGCAGGACAGAAGCTGGGGGTGACTGGGGAGGGCAGGTGGAAGGTTGTAGGTAGATTTTAGCCCCCCTGGGGCAGGTGGGTGGTGACCACCTGTGGACATGCTGCAGGAGGAATCTGCAGCGCTTGCAGCTCTCTGCTGGTGCTGTTATTTGCATTATCCAGGGATCCCTTGTGACCTTTAGCAGTTTTTATTTGGGCTCTGGTGAGAGAGTGAGACAGAGGAAGAATTTCTCAGGTTAGCAGTCCCCTCTGCTACTTGTCACCCCCATCGTACACCCACGTGCACACCCCTGTGGCTGTGGAACCAAGGGAGCAATGGGAAAATGCACCTGGAACCTTCTCAGAGGGTCCAAGCTGTGGAAAAAGCTCATAAAACACCTCCTTGAAGCCTCTCTTGTGAGAGGCTGTGTGTAACCTCCATCCTCACCCTCCATCAGGTGGCTTGGACGGGGGGAGGCTGCAGCTACAGACACACTCTTGCTGTAACAGCTCCACACTGGGGGGACCCAGCAGCTCTCACTCTGTGTTTAGAGTTTGCAGGTTCAGTGGTGATGGTAATTATTTATTGATTCACAGGGTGGGAAGGCCCTGGCACAGGGTGCCCAGAGCAGCTGTGGCTGCCCCATCCCTGGAAGTGCCCAAGGCCAGGCTGGACGGGGCTTGGAGAGGCCTGGTACGGTGGAAGGTGTCCCTGCCATGGCAGGGGTGGAATGAGGTGGGCTTTGAGGTCCTGTCCAACCCAAACCATTCTGGGATTCTTCTAACTGCACGTGCCTGAGAAGTGATGTAGTCCTCTGAAACCGAAGAAAGGAGGCTGTGTGATCAGCCTGCTGTTTTGATTTCCTCCTTTAGCGATACCTTTTGTTAATTAAAATTTGGATTGTTCAGCTCAGTGCAAGGAGATCTGCCCCAGCCTCTCTCCATTCATCCACCACGTCTTTGCACCCTCACACACACAGAGCGAATTTAAGGACTTTTCTGATTGCAGAGTTATGGTGCTTGAAGCTGGTTGGTTTGACACAGAGCCATGAGCTTTCACCCTTAGGGATGCTGGGTTCCTTTCTCTTTCCACATCTAAAGTGTTTGTCTTGTGGTTTGCCCTTGGGAAGCCAATTCCATTGAAAGGCACCAGGAGTGGTTCTAAATGAGGGATGTCCCACAATGGAACTGTGCTCTGATGTTCTGTCACCTTTATCTCTCTCCACAGGCTCTCAGCAAATAACCTTTCAATTACCAGGGCAATAACAGATGTCAGGGGTGATTAAAGATGTGGCAGCTGGTGCTCTGTATCTCCATGCAGTCAAGTCCTTCAGATTTTCCTCGCTCCCACTGGGACAGAATTTTCCAGTGTTCAGTACCAGTCTCCAGCACTCCCTGAGCAAGCTGAGGGTGTTGAGAACCCGACTGGATTCAGTCCAGGTTCAGCACATCTCTCTGAGCTCCCTATTCCCATCCATCTGCTCACATCCATGCCCACAGTGCTGTGTGTCCTGTCCCTGGGCTGAGCTGGGAGCGTGTGGTCCCTGCACAGTGCCTGGAGGATTGCTTACATATGGTATCTTTTCCATGAAAAATGGGTTTTTAAGAAATAAAGGTTTTTAAAATGGACTAAAAGATTTTTACCGGGGCATCTGGTATTGCAAATATTTGAAAACGTTGAAATTTTTTTCTTTCTTGGCAGTAAAAACAACCCAGCTTCTTGCCCACTGCAGTCCAAGAACTATTGAATATGTTTTAAAACAGATCGTTTGGGGGGTTTATATAACTTTTTATGGTTCTGAACAGAAGATACTTTTCTCCTTAGAACTGGTTCAGAACCCTAAATTACAGTTGTTGATTTCTTGGCTTATGGGGAGCTATGTGATTTACACCAGTTAAGAACATCAGAAAGCTTCAAAAAACCTTTGAAAGGGCAAACCAGAGGAAGATGAGCTTTTATTTTCCTTCCCAGATATTCATATCCTTGTTGCAGATTATGCCTGGATTCGCTCCATTGCTATTGTGAACTGTGAGACTTTATCCCATCCCCATTCCCCAGGTAGCTGGAGTCAGGCACTGCAGGGAGCAGCTTGGAGGTTCCTCGAGCAATCTGAAGGGATCTGAGGGAATCCAACCCCTGGGATGGGGTGAACCCAGATTCTGCAGCTGCTTCAAGCTTTTTCCAGTTATTTTTTCTTGAGAATTACTGTAAGGTCACAAGATCCAGGGATTTTTTGTGCGTGGCTTTCTGACCTGCTGAATCATGATCTTTTTTTTATTATTTTTTTTCTCATGCCTGTTGCACTCAGATGTAGTTTTGACAGAAGCTGAAAAAACCTCCCTGGGCTGGAGGGAGGAACTGGACCTGCATCTCTTGCATCTCAGCTGAGGGCCTTGACAACTGCGTATGGTGCAGACAGGAACAAAATTAATGCTTTTAAAAATATATTTTAAAAAAGAAAAGCAGAGGAGATAGGAATGGGAAAAATAATTTTAAAAGATCTGCATTCTGTCCACAATTGTTCATGCCTGCGTGCTGGAAAACCCTCTGTGTGTGACAGCTCCTTGTGCCCTGGTGGCAAAAAATCTTGGGAAACTCCAAATACAGCTGAGATATTTGTGCACACAAAACCAGATGGGTTTTCAGCTTATTATGTGCCTGGACAAGTCCTGGTGCTTGCCAGCACAAAGGTGGCAGGAATAAGGGTGCAGGGATGGGGCTGGGAATGCCCCTCAGAGGCAGCTCATGCCTGGCCGTGCTCATGGCCAGCACTGCAGTTGCCATGGCTGGCGTTTGCTGATCCACGAGCCCATCACCCCTCTGAGCCGGGGTGGGATGGCTCAGGGATCTAAAAATGACCAGAAATCCAGTCCTGTGCAAGGGAGAGAAGGGATGGTGCTGGTGGATGATCCAGTCTGCCCCTTGGAGTCTTCAGCAGCCTTGGCGCAGCCCCAGCACCAAACCACATCCCTGGTGCCCAGGTTGTGAAAGCACTGTAAAAGCCAGGTATGTTGTTTTGGCCTAAATGTTTGTCCCATGGCATTAAAAAAAAAAAGAAAAAAAGGAAAATCACAGAAAAATAAACTCCTGAGATGTTTGGTTTAATTAGATTTACTCAAGTGCTGCTGGGCTTGTCTCTGCCTGCTTCTGGTGTCAGGGTTCCTGCCACCCTCCCTGGCTTTGCACATGCAGTTCCACAAACATTATTCACATGTGGAGTATTCAGTGACACTTTGGTCCAGTACAGCACAAGCTGCACACTTACAGATGTGCATCATTCACTCTGACAAAGCCACTTCTCCCCCCAGCCTCGGTTACCCGTAGCTGGAGCACATCTCTCCAGAAGAGAAATTCACTCCTTGCTTTGAAGACAAAGTGCTGAGGCATCCGCCACATTCCTTCCTGACGTGTTCCAGTGGTTGGCTGCCCTCATTCCAAACCAGATGTCTCCTCTCTGATTTGAATGCTGCTGACTTCAGAATCCTGCCATTAGACCTTCTTCTGCCTGTTCCTGATGGAGATGAGGAGCTCCTGATGTTGGACACCCAGGCTGCCACTGCTACTCAACAAAGCAGCCGCTCTCAGGGTCAGAGAGTCTCAGGGGCAGCATCATAAAACACTTCAAGCAAATTCCTTCACTTTGTTTCTTGACTGTGATGGCCATTTAGTGGGAGCAAGGCTTCCATGTGCACAGCCCTGGTCTCGTTTTCCCATTGCTGACTCTTCTTTGAGCCACTTGCTTGGTAAAATGGTGAGGGTTTGTCCTTAGTTCAATTTTCCTCCTCTTATGAAGAGATAGATCTGTTAGAATGTGTTTTCTTTTTCCCCCTTTTTTTTGTTTAATATCATGCCATAAGTATTCTGTATTTTCATCTTACAACAATGCTGGTTAAGGCTAAACTCATCCAGTTTTTGAGCAATGGATGTTCTTCCCATAAAAAGTTCCGGGTGAATTGTGGGGAAGGCAAGGGACAGTCTGACTACCAGCCCTGGTGAAGCCAGTGGATGAGTCCTCACGAACAAGAAACTTGAGATTTTCTTATCAGTAGTGTAAAGGTCAGGCTTGGTTTTGTTCCTCAGCTGCATGCACAGAACAATGTCTCTTTTCTCTGCAATGCTGTCCTTCCACCTTCTTCCTCTGTAAATTTTGCTTTCAATTTAATTTATTTGCAGCCCTACCTTTGGTAGGCGAGGCATAAACACAAGCAGAGCATGAGATTGGTCTGATCCTGCAAATCTCTGCAGCTTTTGCTTTCAGGATCGAATGTTGGGCTCTTGTACGTGGAAGGCAACCTGGTGTCAGCTCATTTTAAACAAGACTGGCACCTTCTGAGCACTTTAAAAATGTAGAATCACAGGATGACAGAAGAGTTTGGGTTAGGAGGGACCTTAAAGATCATCCAGTTCCAAGCCCTCTGCCACAGGCAGGGTCACCTTTCATTAGACCAGGGTGCTCAGAGATTTAAAGGAAGCAAAGATGTGTCCATAGAGCCAGTGGAAGTATTTGTGCTCTCTCCCTGCCCATAAGTATATGACAGTAACTCAGAGGAGTAGCACATGCTCACTTACAGAAGATGTGCTATAGAAGAGTTATCACTCATCAGGGGAGATATGGGCTTAATGCAAAAAAGAGCCTGAGATGGCTCAGCACAGCCCATAGCTGAAACACGTTGAGATACCCCTGGGTAAAGATCAAACTGTAAAGGTCTTACCGACATCTGATTCTCCTCAGTTTTAGTTGGATCCAAATCTAGCAAAAGGGCATTTTTATGTCTGGTCACAGTCCAAAAAGATATAGCAAAATCACCTGGAGTTACAAATGTGTTGCAGAACCTGTCCCTAATCACATTAAGAGCTCTAAACTGTAAGGCTCGATTGTTTGCCAAATGAAATATTCTCCTCTGGTATTTGCAGAAAGGAATTACAGTCTGTGAGTCATGTTTTTCATTTGGTCTTGAAGTACAGTTTCTATTTTACAGACCCAATCCTGAGCTTGGGGAAGGAGTCATTAAAAAGGCTTTGTTTTCTTGGGAAATAAGGGCTGGGTGACAGGTCTCAGACAATGTATTTTGGGCTCTCAGTTTGCAGCTGGGCTTTCAAGCCCTTGAGGTTCCCAATGCCAGGTTTTCCTCTGCGGTTCTCAGAGAGGTGGTGGGGGCTTCTTGGATTTGAGGTTGTGCTGAAATAAACAGAAAGGCCATGTAATCCCAGAGCTCTGGTCTCCAGAGTTTCAGTGGCAGCCCCTAAGGTTGAGAGGCTCTTTGCAGAAATGTCTGGTGAGTTCCCAGTGACCACTGGATTCTTGCTCCAAGCTTGAAGAGCCTTTAGCCCTTCCTTTTGGCCCACTCTGATATTAGCTGGCCACCAGCCATGGGCTCTGGGCTGGAGCTCACCTGTGGTTTGCACATGAGCTCCTGGTCGAGTGGAAGGTGTCCCTGCCCATGGCAGAGGGGTTGGAATGAGATGGTCTCTAGGGCCCCTTCCAACCCAAAACCATCCTGGGACTCAGTATTACCCAATAAACTGACACAAACTGGGGAACATGGAGCTCTTGCAGTGGGTACAAGGAGGGGGACAGTGAAATCCAAGAAAGGAAAACATTCAAAGCACCAGATCACTGCTGAGAGGAGAAGCGAAGCGAGATGGTTGAGAGGGCTCCCAGCCATGGAGGAGGGACCTTGCACAGGTTTTTTCAGTGCCAGGGCTGTGAGAGCTGAGCCAGCTCCGGGGGCCGTGGGAGATGCCCTTGGCTCAAAGCAGAGCTGCCGCTGGGTGAACTGCCTGTCACACCACACTTAATCACACTGAGGAGACTCTCACCCAGAGTCACCCTGCGTCCCACGGGAAGAAGAACCCAAACAGGCTTTACATCACCCCATCTTTAAAGCTGGGAGCAGGAGGGGTGGACAAAGCCCTGTAATCCCTTGGGAAAAGGGGGGCACATCCCCCTGGGCTGCCCAGAGGCCACAGCTGCCCCCAGCCTGCCCCCTCCTCATCCTCAGGGAGGAAGGAAGCACAGGACCTGGTCAGCAGTCGTGCCTGGGGGATTTTGGCCTGACTTCTCACAGTGTCTTAATATAACCCAGCTGCCAACAATAATTGGAGAGTTATTAAATAACTGTCTGCAGTGACATACAATCTGCAGAGCACTGTACCAATTATTTTTCATTTGCTCCCCTCTATCTCAACGTGTCTCTATCTCTCCATCCTACCCCACTGCCTTTCCCAGGAACAATTTACTGTAGTGTTTGGAGGACAGCGAGGTCTTCCCCAACAAAGAAACTACTTTATTTTTCTGCCATGGTTAATGCCCCAGTTTAATGAGTTCTTCATATCATTCTCACCACCCTAAATTAAAGGGTAGCCTGTGCAATTAAACTGTTTAGCTTCCAGAATGCCCCTCACAGTTATCTGCAAAATGGGTTGAAATGCAGCTGCTACTACTATTGCTTATACTAAAGCTGGCAAAGGGAAAACCACTTTCATCTCTTTATTTTTGGTAGTGTGCCTTTACTTTCAATTAAACTAATTATTTGCACCATCTTATTCCTGATCGTTGTCCCATGAGATTTTCCCAGCCAGGAAATATTTTAGGCAACACATAGCTGTAGATGCTTAGATCTTCATGTTTGTGTCTTTTAGGAATGAGGAGAGAGCTGGGATTTGCAGTTCTTAGTCCAATGTTTATCAGTATTAAAGCAGAGTAAAGTTAGTTTGCAGTGGATCTACTCCAGATTTAAGCTTTGTTAAACAGCACTTGCTCTTTTTTCCTTTACTTTTTAGATCAGAATTTGCTCTTTATCCTTTTTTTTTTTTTGTCTAGAAGTTTAATGAGGAGAAGTTCCCCAAAACCCTTCTCCCCAAATATCTTCTTTGCATCCAGAACCTGCTGCTATATTCCCAAGGGTCATATAACAACCCGCACTAACAGCATCCTTGAGGATCTGTTGATTCTTTTCATCAGGAACTGCTTCATCCATCCCTGATATTTGCCCCACTCAAGGTGAAAGGTGGCTGCTTTCTAAGGACTGGAAAGAGGTTTGTCACTGCTTAGGTTGGGAGCAGCGTGGAACACCCCCAAAATGTCAAACCAAAAGGCTCTGCAGCAACCCAAGGAATTCTACTTGGGATGCCTCTGCAGGGAAGCTTATTCCTGCCTCAAACCTGTTGAGTTCCAATATTCAGTTTAATGATCTCATTTTATAAATAATGGGAAGCAAAACAATGCATTCAATAGAAATGAGATTAGAAATAGGAGGGGAATGAATTACAAAAGCAAGAGCCTGTATTTATTCCAAGGAAGATAAATCTCATTTTAAGTGGTCTCCAGTGCAACAGAGTCTTGCTAAGACTAAAACAAAGTAAATCTGGTTTTGTTGATAAATAGAAGTGTGAGACAGTGGCAGGGAATGTTTTCTAACATTGCTTGGTTGTCATAGTATCCTGGGGCTAACGATACCTGGGTTTTACTCTTGGCCTGGCCACTGTCTCTCTGCTTGGTAAATGAATAAATCATTTAACACCCTATGCTGGAGCTGAGATGGAAAATCCAACTCCAGTGAACAAATGACATCAGGGTGTGACCCTCAGTAAAGCTGTCACTGACAGGATTCTGCCTCAGCAGGGTGAAGGAGTTTGGGGTGCATCATGAATTGGAAGATGGAATTAGTGGCATTTCAGCAGCCCATGCACAGTTTGCATCAGGTTGTTGTGGGAAAGGCTGCTGGTGGGAGACCTTTTAATCTGGGGCTGGATCTGGCAATGGTGATGCACCTCTTGTGTGTCATCCAATGTAGACACAACACCAGCAGTGGCTTGAAAATTCTCCTTTTTTGTTATCTCTTCCATGATCTGGTCAGATTTTCTGTCCACATGAGTAGCAGTCAGGAAAAAAGATGTTTGCTCTGCAGAACTCCCCCTGAGTCCCTCTCCATGTGGTCCTTGAGCTGCAGAGATGAAGGGACCGTACCAGGGACTGATAAGAGGGTCTGAACTGCAAACGCCAACTCAGCAGGGAGGTAACACCTAATTGAAAGCACATTGTCCCTCTGTCCCACACCTGGCGACTCGGAGGGAAGCGCTGGCATGAGCTGCAGTGGGATGGAGGGGTGAGGTATCCCCAGAAAGAATGTACGCCCCGGAGCTGGCACACGCCGAGCCGGGTACGCTGAGCCGCTCCAAACCACGCCACGATCAGCAGCCTCAGGGGCTGGAGCTGGACAGTGGCCGACCCTCCTAGCTGGGAGCTAATGATTCCCTTCAGGATTGCATCATTAGATTCGAACTGAGTCATTATGAGGCGATTTGGGAAAACAAGTTGGAATTCATTACCAAGGAAACGCGCTGGAGCTGTTGCAAGGGCCTCCTGTCGGGTGCCGGGTGGGTGCACAGGGCCCGAGCACTGCTCTGCCCTCGTGGCAGGAGCCCAGATCCATGCCCAGTGCAGGCTGCTGGGATTCTCCTCTTCTTCCACCCACCGCTGCTTCCTGATCCTTTCTGCCACTGCTCTCCGTGCGACACCTGTCACAAAAATAAACAAACTTCGGGGCAGGGGGAGACATTGAAATTGTGAAATTTGCACTCGTGCGTTCCCGGGCGCGACTTCAGGAGCAGCCTCAGGCTCTGCCAGCAGTTCCAGCATCACCTGCCCTGGTGTCCAGCTGCTGGCAGCCCCTTTGCGGCAGCTGGATGCTTGGATGTTTGCCTGCCCTGCTCACTGCCTGCTGCTGCTGCTGCCTCTCCAGGTGGGCACAGCTTTGCACGGCTCTGCCATCAGCAAAAGCATTTTCAGCAGCTGTAGTGGAGGGGCTGGAAAAGGAATACCACAGGTTTGTGGCTTGATTCTTGGAAACCCAACAAAACCATTTGCTGGGGTCAGTGTTTGGGCTGCAACGCATTCTGTGAAGCCACCACTGAGCCACGGGAGGATTTCTACCTGTAAAGCGCTAGCTTCAAAATGCTGGTCGAGGACAGCAACATGCTTGAAGGCAGAGAATGTGGTGAGAAGGATGAGTAAAAGTTTGGGAAAGCAGTAAGAGAAAAGGAACTTGGGGAGAAATTCAAGGCTTGATTATGGGTTGCCACTCAACACTGATAATCATCAATCAGCAGAGATCAATTACTCTGGAAGCTTAAGCACCTACCAGGAGCAATACTAACATCAGCTTGATGACTAAGGAAACAAGCACATGGATAGAGACCAGCATGGATGGCTACAGACCCCTTGTTTTCCTCTGCAGAAAGGTGTTATCCTGAAGTTACTGCTGGGAAAGGCCAAGCTGTGGCCACTGATGGTGAGCCGAGATCTTTGTTAATATGTTTACAAAAATGTGAGGTCTGGGCATTTGCTGGAAAAGAAGATACTGGTGTATTTGAAAATAAAATAAGCAAATGTTTGCCTAGTGAGGGAGAAAAATTATTTCAGAAATAATATGAGATAATAGAGAAATTCCTCAAAAATCAAATACAGTGAGGACAGCTAAGCCCTGGTGAGGTGAGCAAGCTAGTGGGTAGCAAAACCAACTGAGGACAGACCTGCATTTCCCATCAGTCATTTTCTAGGGGGCTCCATGCCACAGCTTCCTGAAGAGATGATGGATGGCTGACCCCTGGTAAACCTCTGCCAGCTTGGCGTGACTGACCAGGAATGAGAGGTTTATAGAAACAGAGCAAGGTACAGAGCGAAGAAGAGGATTTCAAACACAGGGCTCAGGGCATCACAGCCCTCATTACCACTGCCCCACATGGTGCTTACCGTAGGACTGGCAAGAGAAAAGGCTTTGCATGTCCTCACACCTGCCTGTGATGCTAAAGCCACACAGCACAGGTGACAAACTCACCAGACTCAGGGGACTGGGGTGACACTCTCTACCCAGTGGCTGCAGGCTCAGGACTGGCTCTGCTGGGTGACCCTTCCAACTTAGAGCCACAAAATCAGGTCAGTCTTGTGAATTAGAGGCTGCACTTCCAAGATTGGTTTTTCAAACTCCTACCAAAAGGCAGCAAGTCCCTGTAGAGTCAGTTGTTTGCCTGAGGGAGAAACTAGGTCAAAACTAGGTAAATTCAGATATAAAGGGTTTCCTATGCTTCCTCAGCAAACAATGTCTTACTGCAAATAACTGCAACTAACTGTGTGCCCTCAGCCTTGTTCTGTCCGGGGTGACGCTTAAACTGTCAATAATCCTAAGGCTGCTGTCACAGTGCTGCTCAATGGGGTTGACAGATTATATCTCTAAAGTCCCTTTATTGGACCTTGTTCCCAGAAAAGCTTGCAAATTGCTCTGATCTTACCAGACAAAGGCGTTGCTCACTCTCGGGGTCCTTGGATATCCTACACAATAAGGTAGGAATTGGTGAGAATTACCTGAGATAAAATATCCCTTACAACATCAAAGTTCCTGATCTCTTAGCTGTCAGCTGCAGGTATGTGAAAGTCCTGACAGGCTGAAGATAGAAGGAAGAGATAAAGGAAAAAAAGAAAGGAGGGGGAATGGAGAAATTCTCTGCATGAAACGTTATATCATTGGATTTGGCACAAAGATGTCAGCTCAGGGGGTCTGTGCAGGCAGCTGGGGTGTGAGCAGGGCACTGGGCTTTCACCTAAGATGAATCAACAGCAGCTGATACCAGGCAGCCAGAGACAGATCCTGATCTTTGACACACCAGTGGATAGGGAGGTGGACTTCAATAGTCGTCGTGAGTCCCTTCTAACACAGGATATTCTATGATAAATGAAGCAGGAGTAACAGAGGTCAGGATAAATCCTGATCATGCATCCCCCACACTTTCCCCATCCCTGTACACTCTGCTGTTGGTTGTCTTTTGCCAGTAAAATGGGTGAAGTGGGTCAGTTACTGGGGGAATCACAGGTGTAATGCAGGACATCATCCTTTTGCCATCTTTGCCCTGCACATTTTATAATAATTGACCTCCCTGAGTTGTCACAGGAGTGTGGCAGGAGAGCTGGGGTCAGACTCCACCTGATGGAGCCCAGCCTGCACCACTAATCTCCCTGCCAAAGTCCAGCTCATTGCAGCAAAGCCACAGGTAGGCCTGAAAAACAGATTTTCACAAAAACAGAGTCAGAGTTGAGCTGAAACAAGATCTGACTTGTTTGTCTAAAATCCTGCCCCTTCACACCACAAAGACTGGACAGGTCTTCCCTCTGCCCAGTGCTCCCACACACCTAATCCTCCCTAAAAGTGTGTTTTAAAGCAGATCAAATACCTTTAGGTTCTTAGAAAGGACTGGTTTTGGCAAATGCACAAATACTTTTCTCAAATGACATAAATATTGTATGTGATTTGCTGCCTTGCCAAAATGCAAACACACACACATGCTCTCCTAACTAAGCAACATTCTTTAAAAGTTAAGATCATTGCTTAGAAAGAAATATAGAGCATTTTATAAATCCAAATTGATCATGCACTGCGTGTGTTGAAAGTATGTACAAAAAATGGAACCCCAAAACTCCATTAAACCACTTCTGAGACAATACATCACTGCACCTTTATATTGCACCGAGGGGTTTAACAACCCTTCTCCAGGAAAATATTTTACTAGGTAACAAAAAAAAAAGTTATTGAAAACATATATTTGATACTTTTGGCAATTCATTTTACTACTTGCATTTCCAATTCATTGGTATAGTTCATGAAAAAAAATATTTTCGCAGTTGGGTCACATTATTATTTCTCTATTTTTTTTTCTACTTGAAAGCTATGATACAATGTTTTTTCTATGAAACAACAAAGAGACAAAAGCTGCTTACTTGGTGATCCAGTGGATGTTTGAGGGTCTGCTGGAAGTGTAGAATACACACAAACATGCCTACAGGAAATTATGGCATCTTTCTGCTTTTCTGGATAACCAACTTCATATCTGAACCAGCTAAAATAAAGCCAGGAAAGAACTAGTAGGTTGAATCTTCTAAGGAACAAAAAGAAGGTATCATTTACTAGAATATTAAAATCTTTTTAAAATTAGATTCTTTTGCTTCAGATCACCTGAACTGTCCCTGGCACTGACCTCTGCGTGACTGACTCATCCCCTCCCTGTGGCACTGCTCTTCTCTTGCCTGGTGTGAAAGTACCTCCTCAGGTGAAACCCTGGCTTGAACTTGACCTGCCCAGATTCCAGAAGAAGGCAAAAGAATCCCAGGAGAGGGGAAGATAAGTACCTCCTAAATCAGACTAACAGCACATCTGCACGGCAAACTCAGCTTGGGCTCAGTTTCCTTTCTCTGCCTGGAGAGGGACTTTTCACCCAAAGCTGCTGGCGCTTTAGACCATTTGATCTGGCCATCACGGCATTATGGGCATTCAGGCTTTTGCTTTCCCTTGGGCTGAAAACACACCCATTTCAAACAAAGCTAAACCATAGGCGGGACCCTTCTGTGCCTGCCTGCCATCCATCCTCCCTTCTCCCTCCCCACCTACCTCTTTGCATCACATCTCTACAAGAAGATTTTGGTGGAGATCTTCCATGCAAAAACCTGGGTGACGTGTCCTTGCAAGCACTGGTGACCTGCAGACCTGGACACCCACACAAGGATTTCTGCTTCTTTAACCACACTGCTCCTGGACCATGTGTGTGCTCACTTCCCACACCGTGCAGGCAAGTCTCTAACCTTTGCTTTGAGAGAGATACTGTGATTAACCATGAGCACCTTGTATCCTTGTTTGTCTGGAGAGCGGTGATTTTCCATTTTAATTGCTTCCTGTATGACACATTTTGTTAGGTCGCAGCCTCCTGTCAGCTCTTCTTCTCACTGCATTTGTTTCCTGATGTGTGTGTAATTACAACCATGAAAGCCCATCAGCAAAAGCACAATCTGAAAGATTAACGAATCTCACGCTTTCCCTCTGTCCTGCCCCCAAAATTAGAAAGCCCACTCTGTACTTTCCAGCACACATCTATCATTACACACTCCCGGGTCTCAGGTAAATTAGCAACCTGATTCTTTTCCCTGCTGTCACTTAGAAGAAAAGGGCTTCTTATTTGCCATCCAAGGAAAAGTACAGTAAACCTAGAACTAGATAAAAGGGAAGTAATCAAATATATTTAACTGTACTCAGCCAAATCCCATTATTTGTATAGATGTTAGCTGGTGCATTTGAAGAATTAGGGAAGCCTTGTCTTTTATAGGAAATAGTACTGCTTGATTGAAAACTGCAATATCTGTGCTACTGTTCCTCTGCTTACTTAAAACAAGAAGTTCAGCTTTATGTAGAGATATATTTATGCATGAACTGCAGATATTTTAAGAGGGGTTTCATGTCCTCGCTCTTCCACTAAGCATGTACATTTGGGGTGTGGACAGCATCTCTCTGTGTTTCTTTCAGAGATGGGAAATTCCTCATCAGTGTGGAAATGTTCCTTGGATTGTCCTTCTCACTTCTACCTGAAAGCTGTGGAGAAAATAATTTTAGATAAGTCACCTCCTACACATCTGAGGCAATCAGCTTCCTGGGGTGTGAGGAACACACAGGAGTGCAGGGGTAGTGTAGGGGCAGGCTGAGCAGCCATGGGGAAGGAACATACTGGGAGTATCCCATGGAAATTATAACCATGGTGAGGCTGTAGGAGAGCACGGAAAGCTTTCAGCTGGTGGTAGGAACCCAGGTTTTGAAAATACATGGACAACACGACAGCAGAGCTTGTGCAAGGGGTGCTCCTTCCCTTGGCAGCTGGTTCTGTGGGAAAGGGGGAATGCGCCACCTCTAGACGGCTGCGGTCGGTGGTCACCAGACCTTCCCTTGGGGATACCCCTCCAGTGCCAAAACAGAGGATGCACAGCTACTCGGAAAATATACCCAAATATACCCAAACCCACCTCCTCATCCTTATCCACAGGACCAAATTATCTCTCAGGTGTCCCTGAGCAAACAGTGTGAGTTTCACTGTGAAAATGTCTGATTAAGGTGTTCCAACACAAGCATTGAAATTCAAGTCCGTGGATTGAGGGAAAGCTTCCCCTGGACTGTGCTCATGCCAGCACACAGCTTTTCTCAGCTCAGTTTTGTTCTCAGAAGCCCAGTTTTAGACGCTATCCAGCCAGGTAAGTGACTGGGGCTCTGCAGAGAGCCTGGGTTGTTCAGGATGATGACCCAGCTCACCCTCATGACAGTGGGCATAGCAAGATGAGGCGCATTTTGATCCCAGATTCCTGTTTTATTTTGCTTGTATGAAACATCGCAACTTGTTGTTTCAGTACTTTGGGGAGAAGAAGGAGGCAGACAAGAGTCCCCACGATGGTTTTTTACATGCCTGAGTCAAATTACCCTCCCTTCTGCGGGGCTTCTTCTGAAGTAACAGATCATACTGTAACCAAATATTGCCATCCAGGAAAGCCATTTTCCATCCAGCAAGGAGGCTTCTTCCTTCTCAGCAGCCACTGAAAAGGGCCTTTGTTCTCGGGCTGAACACCTGGAGAGTGTTATCAGCAGTGGCCTCTCTGGGCCGGCGCGCCGAGCAGCTGTGACAAGACCCAGTGGCTTTGGCATCGGGAGCTTCAGCAGCACCTGGCAGCTGCTGGCACCAAAAAAATGTCCTGTCCGGCAACTTTGGGAGGTTCCTCTCTTCTGTGGGGACCAGACTCTGTATTTTCTTTCTTTTCCCATACTAAAGTGAACAACCCCACTCCACAGGGTCTCTGGATAACATCAAGGATGTGACATCTCTGTAGGGAATGGAGAACAAGCCTTGGCATTACCTTTCTGGAGACACTGGTGATGTGAGCAGTGAAAAGCTGGCACAGAGCACCAACATCCTGGGCACATAGTGTGACACTACACCTTGATGAGTAAAATGTGGAACTGTTGCCAGGCATGAGGGATAGGACATTCAGCAGAGAGAGAGTCACCTGATGTGACCAAGGACAAGATTGCAGCTGATGTGACCCTGGGCACAGCTTTCTCCTCTCTCCCTACAGTCAGCACCACTTCTGTTTGTGTCCATGAAAAGACAGACCCAGAGCTGCTCAGAAACTCAAGGAAACCCAGTCCATTTGGCCCATCAGGTAATTCCCTGGAGGTAGAACTGCCCAGTATAAACCATCACTGCCATAGACATCAGCTTCAAAATCAAAAGATTGTCATTCTTTCACTGGATTCCACAAGATCTGGAGAAAAATATGTGAGGAAAGATGGAGAGTCAGAAAGCAGAAGTTGTCAGTGGATCTGCTGTGGGGTAACCTGGAGAGCTGCTGACACTGGCTGAACCTGTGCTGGGTCTGTGAGGGTTTTTACCAATGGCCTCAGTGGGAATTGTATCTGCAGCCTATGAGTTTAGCAGATCTAGACCTACAGACCTTTCTCAGTGCGTTGATTTTCCATTGAAGCCAGAAAGTCCAGATCACAAACAAAACCCCCCCAAAAACCCAACATAATTCTTAATTTCCTGATAACACGGATAAAGTTTTGACTCATACAAGGGAGTCATACACTGGGGGATTTCAAAAATGCCTTGTCACAGGATGCACAGCTCTGCAAAATATCCATTCTGAAGCAGTTCTGCCAAATACCAAGAGAAAATTGCATAACATGAGAAGGAGCAAACCACAGCTGAAGCTTCATCATCCACAAAGGCAGCTGAGCGTGAACGTCACGAGTTCTTCCATACCCGATGGCATCGTTTCCATTTTCTTTGGACTGTAGGAGTGAAAGAATAAACAATTCAAAAGGTTCAAATGAGACCTTTGAGTGCCAGTGCTGAGTCCCTGTGAGGTTGGGATAAACTGACAAAATAACATCCTGCAGAAGCTGTGCCTGGGACAAACCACCACTCCTGCATTCGTGTTCTGTGGTTTGTAGCACAGGGGTCACTTTAAACCCTGGTCTCTGTCCAGACACCAGGAACAGCTCTCCCATGACTTTATGTTCGCATCTCTTTCTTCTTCATGAAGGGAAAATTTCCAGGTTTGTTCCTTTTAACTTTGTTCATGGTAGCGCTCTTGACAGAAGGACTTAGTGCCTATTTAATGTCTTTGCAAGGAAGAGAAACTTCTCGGTTACATAAAAGTTTGTATCAAAATTCAAGAATCCGGATTAATTATAGAAGACTCGCCTTGTATCATTCAATTTGTTTGAATAGCTTTAAAGATTAAGCAGATCCAAGGCCTAACAGAACCAGAGCCAGTAAGACAATAGCTGAGATTTTCCTTTGAAACAAAATATACAGGTGGTTTCTGTGAGTTTCTGTGTCTATCTGCCCGGCTTTTTTATTTTTATGTCGTATCCAATATCACAGAACCTGGCAGTAGAAATCATATAGCAATTTGTGAAAGCTTGTTGCTGTTCTAGATATCATATAGTCTGTTCCACACCAGCAAAGACAAAACCAATGCCTTTACTCCTCGAGCTTTCATTCAAAAGGATAATGATCTCTGGTAACAAAATATTTGGCAGTAGCATTATTTAAAATGCACAGAGGAAATGTTTGTCCCTAATTCAAGGGACTGTGGTCACACAGTCTCTATTCACTTGGTATTTACCAGCGAATGCCAAAGGCTAATCTGCAAAAACCCCAGGAGCAGAGTTAAGTTTATCACACTCCATCCTTCACCCATCCCATTGTAAGGGAGTTACAAAATAGTAATTATTGAATTTCTTTGTGGCCAGAGAACTTATAAACCGTGTTATACCCAGCAGGCTCTAATGGCTCCTTCGGTAAGTATCTAATTAAGTGGTTGGGGTGTTGGGGTTTTTTTTCCTTTCACAGCATACTTTTGTGTTTTAAAATCCCTTTGCATTAAACGACTTCTCGAGTTTTCCAAAATTCTCACAAGCACAGAAGAGAGAATTAAGGAAAAAAAAGTGGAGGGGAGATTTCGGTCGTGGGAGCAGGAGGCAGAATCGAGGATTCGCAAAGGCTAAAGGCAAATCCTCCCCAAAATCTCCATCTAAAACACTGAAAACTACAGCTACGGTCTGCCTGAGAGAGGGGGAAATAAAGCCAGCCCGAGGGGAATGGCTGCGTTTGGGAAGGAGCGGCCGCTTCCCCAAAGCCCAAAGCTGTTACAACACCTCGAGGGCTTTGAACGGTGCAAATCCGGGGTTCGGGCAATTTTACCGACCCCGCTCGGCATCCCTCGCCCGCCGGTCCCCGCCGCCGCGAAATCCCGCTCCAGCCCGGGGCAGCGGAACGCACGATCGGGGTGGGGAGAAACTGCCCGGGGTGAGGGGAGAGAAGCCGAGCATCCGCCCCGCTGCCTCCTCGCATTCGGGAGGGATGCTCGGCTTCGGCGGGGACGGCGGGAGGTGAGAAAACTGCCCATCTCCGGCCCGGAGAGCCCAGGGAACGCTACCTGCTCCCAGGAAAGTTACTTGCTCCGGGAAAGCTACGTGCTCCGTGAAAATGCCTCACAGCGAGCCACGGGGCCGGTCCTTGCCGCTGCCCACCGCGGTACCAGCGGCCGCTGCGTCCCCGCAGCCTCGCTGCTCCTCCGGGCACCACGGGGACTTCGCCCTCTCGGCCGAGCTTAAATCGCGCAGTAGGTTGGGGGTTTTTTAATGGGGCCACGTCAAGGTGCCGGAGATGGGCTGGAAGNCCGTGCCCCCAGACTGGCCTGTCCCCCGCCTCGCCGTTAGCGGCAAGGACGGGACACAATGTCGCCTATTGTGCTGGCCGGCCCCGCGCCCGAGGGGACACGGACGGGACCCCGTGCGCCGCCCAGGGTGGCGGAGGGTGACCCGGGGCCGAAGAGCCCGCTGGACAGGGGCCGTGCTTTGGCTTTTTCCCGCTGTGGATTGTAAAGGTGCCTTCGGACACCAACATCAAATCCTCGCAGGAAGTTCGCCAAGGTTAGGTGCAGAGTAGTTTGCCGAGTCCTGGTTCAAACAGCAGAATTCAACCCAAAAGGTGGAAAAGAGAGGAATTGCGCAGAGAATTGCCACGGGGGGAAAAAAAAAAAAAAAAAAAAAAAAAAA